>JBBPBO010000001.1:71251888-71604999 GCA_037974295.1 Cicer cuneatum | reverse complement strand
AAACCCCCCCCCCCCCCCCCTATTTTCCTTCCATTTCCCCTTTTATTGTGGTAAAAACAAGGTTTACATAGTGACTCTGGTAGAATTAACTTCTTGTCTTGGATAATCCAAAATAACTGAACATAACAAAGTGACATGAAAGAGTAAAACTTGCCTTGAAATAGTGTCTGACAACTGCTTTGACACAACGGGCTCTGCTTCAGCAGGCCTGCCAGGTCTAACAATCGGAGAACAAATTGGAGGCATGTGGAAGTCAATAGCTGAAATAATAGATATCAACACATCAAAACTTCACCCTATATGTCACCACAACTAAATAATCAAGAAACAAGTGGCAAAGCTAGTTATGGCCGCGAACCTAAACAACCCTCATCCGGTGACTCCAAGGATGGAGTCATAACTTCCATTTTAATAGCAGTCAACATAGTCTGAGTGAAGAAGACACAATGAAATCAGTTAAATTCAATAATAACTCTCTTACCCAAACGCAAGCACAAAACAGACACAAGGAAAAAACAAATAACTAACCGTGGATCCAATCTTCACAAGAGCTGATCCAGTAGCAGATGCAACAGCACCTACTCAAAAAAAAAGAATCAATCACCTCAATATACTCCAAGCGTGAATAACATACTGCAGTTGCGTTTGGATTGACTTATGAACAATTTAATTGGACATATCTATTTCCATAAACAATTGTGAGTGTATTTGGGAGAGCATATAAAATGTTCATAAGCTGTTATTGGTTCTGTAGCACCGACACATGTGGTTACATTCAATTATGTCAAACACATGTCCGATGATGGAAGACATGTGTGGTGTTTGACACCTACAAATGTGACTACATTCTATTACCTCCATTATCTCAAATTATTATTGGTGTCTATGTGGTTATGTTAGTGTCATGTCTGATGTTCGCATTTGTATCAATGCTTCATTAGTTTTCAACTTATTAACATAAACTCTCAAGGATAACATATGAAAACAACTTACATGTTAGATATGTTTGAATTGACTTATTTGAGTTTATCTACTAGTATCAGCACTTGAAAAATGGGAGAACTTATGGAATCAGCTTATAACACGTTCATAAGTTGTTTTTAGCTTATTTTCATAAGCTCTCCTGGATGGCTCATTAAATCTGTTTATAATTCCAATGAAAACAACTTGACTTTATTGTATCTTTTGTTATAGAAATAACTTATACATAAGCACTTATGTGATAAACATTTATGCTTCATTAAGTTGTTTATGTAAACAAGGCAATTATATGAAATAATATAACCACATTACCACATTTTTTCCTTGATTATAGAAATAACTTATATATGGTTCAATAGACACTTAATTAAGTTGTTTATCCAAACACACCTTGGATAGCAAAGTTTTTGCATATTGAAAATTAGTTAAAAGCAACTAACCCTAGATAGCAAAGTTTTTGCATATTGAAAATTAGCTAAAAGCAACTAACCAAGAAAAATACTTGTCTCTCTAGCCTTTCCAAGTGGTCTACCATCAGAGCGTATAGATTCAGCAAGATGACGCTCAAAATATCGAAGAGGGAAAAGGCGTCTAAAAGCGTCAACCTCCATTTCAGAAGACAAATCTTCCGTTGTATTTGAAAACCCCATTCTCTTTGTAATATTCTGCCAACATAATTGAAATGCAAACAAGATATAACAAATAATAAAAAAACAAAGTAATGATGGTTAAACAAAAATTGAAAGTAGTAGCATTCATTAGTTATCAGTTAAGTATATAGAAAATAGAAAATCGAAAAAAAGGTATAGTGTTGTAAAAGACAGGCGTACAACTAGGAACTGTGGCAGAACTTGACTAAAAAGCTTGAGGGTGCCAAAATAAACTATAATGAACGAATCAAATATGTAATATCTAAAACTTAAGTTGTAATATAAGCACAAAACATAATAAATATATACATCCAAACAGAACCTTATTGAATAGGCAAGACGGAGGTGACAGTATCAAACATTCAAACTCACTCAATGACAAATGAATCAATTTATCAAACTCACTTAATGCAGCATCAAACTCATCCAATGCAATGGCGGAAATGATATTGTTTATCAAACTCACCCAATGACAAATGAATCAATTCATTTCCCACAAAACCTAATGAATAAATTATTTTTACAGCAATGACAATGAATTAAACGAAATCAAATTCAAAAGATTTGTAAATTTTCATAACAGCGAAAAAGTAATCAGATGAAAAACTTAAATGACAGCTGTTTCACAAACTTACAGCACAGATTGAATAGCTTTGCAAACGGCTTGGAGGAGACCGGAGACGAAAGGTGCACTGCCGCGCACGGCGCGGAGGAGAGGGAGCCGGAGCGGAGACAGTTTCGGCCGTTGGAGTGAGAGAGATGAGTGATGTTACTGATTTAGGGTTCTGGTTATGATGTCTAATTTTTAAAATTTAGTAAGGGTGTTTTCATAATTTACTTACTACGATTATTTTGACAAAATATGATAAAAAAGTAAAAACGCTAGAGGAAGGGGTTGAACCTTCGACCTTGTGGTTAACAGCCACACGCTCTAACCAACTGAGCTACTCCAGCTTATTATTAAAATTTGAAATACATGATATTTCATTGTTGTCAAATTAAAAAAACATTTTAAAAAATTCTATGGTACCTTCTAGTTTTATTATATCAGTAATCTGAAGAAAAAATTAGTATAAAAATTAAATTTGATTTCAAACAATTAAATACATAATGTTAACTGTTTATCAAATTTTAAATTTCTTTTAGTTGGTGCAAAAAAAAGTTACATTTTTTTATTCTTGACAATCTATTTTACGAGCAATTTTAGTCTTTATTAAAATAAAATATATTTAATTGTGTTTCAATTTTTAAATTTTCTTAATTATTATTTACAAATATGTTTGGAATATTATAAAAAGTTCTTCCACAAAAATTTAAATTTTTTTTATTTAAGATAAATTAAATATAAATTTTTAAATATCATAAACTCAAAATAAAAGTCATTAATATATGGATCTAAAACCTGAATTTTGAAATAATTTTTATGCAGCTGAACTTTTTATAATGTTGGAAACATGTATGGAAAAATATTATTCAAAAATGTATGTCAATGTTTAAGTAGAGACTAAAACTGTTTGCAGGATAATATTGTAAATACTACAAAAATTAATTTATTTACTGAACTAAAAATTAAATTTTAATATTTTGTTGAGATTAAAATTTTATTTAACCAAATATAAAAATAATATAATATTAAATGATTCAACATTGAATATCACAACCAACAAAATTCTAAGGTAGATAATGTTGACTACGGTGCGGGTCTTGAGTTGAAACATTGCAGTGACCAAATATTTAAAATTTGAATGGATAAATAAAAAGTATAATATTGTATTGTATATAAGAATTGTAAGTTGTAAATCTACAAAAAATATATTGGAGAGAGGTAGTAGATCAAATTTTAGTTTGCATTTTTAATAATTAGGTTGATTTTTATTTTATTTTATAATTATAGTAGTTGTTTTTGTAATTTTTTTATAAATTATTTCCTTCGATTTTTTTTATAATAGACATCTGGATTATAATTTGTCTACAATAATTTATGTATTTGGTTTGTCTTAAAGATTTTGAAAACTCTATTCTAATCTTAAAAATTGAGTCTAATAAAAAAAATACAATTTAATAATTAAAAAATTGGTAAAATAAATTTTAGTCTATCTACACTTATCAATCTATATGATGCATGTCATTTAATTAGGTTAATTCGTGTAGCATGTCTCTTTCACATATTAGACTCAAATGTACATCTCGACAACGATAACTCAATAACCACAATTTAACTCATAAAATAAATCGATTATAAATTTCAAAAAACAACAACATACAACACAATATTTATATTAATTAGTATATCTATTAATATATATCATGTCAAGTTTAGCTAAATAATTGTTAAATTTTGTTCGTGGAGCTCCATGAATGTAGAAAATAAGGTGATAAAAGTGGTTTGATTGGGATAGGCTCACTATGAGAAAAGAGTGGAGTGGTATAGATTTCCGAAATTGACGTGGTTTTAATATTACATTATTGGAGAAATAAATATTGGAAAGTCTTGACCATCACTTATACTATTATAATTAGAGTTTTGTGGCTAAATATTTTTATAATTTTTTGGGATAATCAATTGGACACAATGTGGCGACTGGCTAAGCATATGGTCTTCTCAAAATTTTCTAGAGGACAGATATAGTTGGAAAATTTGAGCCCATTCTCCAATGAATATATGAAATTCTAGTTGGCTTCATTGTGAGATAATCCCCGTATTATCAGTGATAATACGTGGATTATAATTAAGCTCCTCTTAATAAATTTTAAGTTCCTCTTTTGGAAAATTTCGAATTTTTTTGAATTTTATTTGATTTAAAAATTATTGATTTTTTTTTTATGTTCTGAATAAAATTAATAAATTCAATAATTTTTTAAAAATGAAATGGGCCCTAGGTCCCTCGGTCCAAGCCCACAAAAATTAAAAAATAAGGGACTGGGGCCAAAGAAATTTTTTTATTAAGAGGGGCTTAAAATTTACTCATTCTTCTGTGTGTAAGTGCCCTTATTGATGTCTGTAATATGACTAGAAAGGAACATCTAGATTATGAAGTCTGGCTAGAGATGCAACTCAAGATATTCATGTATGATATAGTTTTTTTTGTTGATATTTAATATAGTTGTATCTTTTTTTCGTGATATTTAATATAGTTGTGTTATATCATACATGTTATATACAATATATTATAATTAGTGTATTTGTTTCATTAATGATTTATATAATATGTTATAATTAGTGTATTTTAATTTTTATCACTTTTTTTATCTAGAATGTATTCAAAACACATTGATAATTAAATACACGTGATTCTTTTAACTATTTGACACATATGTGATTCTTGATTCGTAATCTTTTATTTGTCTCGTGTATAATTTATATAGCAAATTATAACTAGTGTGATGTAGTTTTCTTTAAAAAAATTGATCTAGCAGACATTCAAGAGATAAACTATTAATAAAATACATATATTCTTTTAAACTATTTAACTCGTGAAATGTCATTTTTTTAACTAATTAACTACGAATAAACTATTGTCTCGTGTATCGTCTAGTAAAATATAATTAGTATATTTTAAATTTTTATCTAAAAAAATATTTTTTGGAGATACACTACTTATAAAAAAAAACATATTTATTCTTTTAATTAATTTATTTGTGAAATACCATCATTTAACCAATTAATAATGACACATATTTATCTCGTGTTTTTTTTACAATAAATTATAAGTAGTGTATTATAATTTTCTTGAGAATTTTATGAAAAACACATTCAAGATACACACCATTAATAAAATTCATATTTCTATTTTAATTACTTGATTCAGATCATATTTGTATTGTTTGTAATGATGATTGTGAGTTACAATACTTGTCTTATAAATATCGCCATATATGACTGTGAAAGACACACCTTCAAGATCAAATTACAAAGACTCTATTATTGTATCTTCTATCCTTTTCTCTCATCTCTATTTTCTTTTATATTTTAGAATATCGTTGTATATTTTGGTTAATTTTATAACATAGTTTGACTTATAAAAGGAAAAATACATTACAATTAATCAACAATAAAATAAGTGTATTTAAAAAAAAAAATGAAGAGACATTTTGGTCTTTTACAAAAAAAAAATATGCGTGGGCATATTAGTCCCAACAAAAAAGACACCATTTATAGTCTCTAACAAAAATAAATCAAGACATATTACTCCTTTTTGTTTTTTTTGTCAATTTTTTAACTGTGAATAAATTATGTGACTATCCACGTGTCACATAATAATTCACGGTTCACGAGAAAAATTCAAAAAAAATGACAAAATTATTCATTCAAAATTATTCAATTTTTTGAAGTAAGCATTTAAAATTATTTAAATTTTTTCCTTTCCACAGGACAAATTTAAAAACATTACAAATTTCTCTCCGTTCAAAGTTATTTCATTTACACTCAAAAAAAAAATTTAATCTTCCAATATATATTTATTTTAATTAATGTGCCATTTAAAAAACCACAACCAAAAGAGGAGAATGATAGAGTTGTGTGTGTTTTTTTAGTTAAATACCTTTTTTTTTTGTTTTTCATATGGTTCCTCAACTTAATGTAATCTTATTCGAGTTGAATTGATTGTATTTTTTTTATGAAAAAAAGTCACAGTAGATTGTAGATTATCTATTAGTTTTTTGTATGTATTAGTTTTTTGTATGTACCATTTTTATATTCTATTTTGTTTTGTAAATATTAAAAGAAATAGTTTTGAATCTTTTTTAATATTTAATAGGTAGCTATTTTTTTGAAGAACAAATATTTAGTTGTTAAATGTTATAAATTCAAATTAAAATATTATTGTCTTTTTTGTTGTCAATACCATATATGTTGTTTGGATTTAAAATTCATTTTTTCTAATAAAATTTAAATTTTTTAATTAATTGAATACAGTTTCAAATTGTTAACACCATTGATTTGTATATTGTTATTTAGGTTTAATAAAATTATTTTATTTTATTTTTTGTATGGAACATATTTGAAAATAATCCATATAATTGTCTCCATTCAAATTATTGCAATTTTTGAGGGAGTTTACATTGAAATTGAAAATTTAATTTTCTAACATTTATCGCTTTTATCTCATTAGTATAAGATTTGAATTTGTATTGACATGTAATTAATATGTCATTATTTGAAAATACAATAATAAAATGAAGATTATCTGATAGTTAGGGGTATGAATAGGTCAGACCGACCGATATGGCCTATAGTTTAGCCTACACCAGACTTTTCTTTTAAATAGACAATGTCAAAACTTAAAAAAAAAACTTATTTAGTTAAAAATGTGATGTTATATACCACATAATAAGTATTTTAGACCTATTAGGTTGGCATATTTAATTAAATATAAATAATATTTTTTTTACTACTATAATTATTATATTAAATTTTGATCATTTTGTTACATATTCAATTTTTAGTAATTTACGTATATTAACCTTATTTAGTTTTTGACATATTTAAATATATTATTATAAAATAGAATTGAAGTATAAGTCATATTATTCAAAATGTCATGTTACATATCAAAATATAACTTAATTTAATTGACATATTAACTCGTTAATATACTTAAAGTTGTGTTTGATTACTTATTTAAAAATGTTAAAATGAACTAGACTTTTAAGCAGGTTAATATGTTATACCAAACTTCTATCAACGTTAAACTCATGTCTAAAAAGTAAGCTTATAACAAGTCATAAGTGATACTTATGCCTTAATTTTTTTGACGGATCAAGGTAAAGTTTAGCTCGTCTCAGTCTATTCCCACCCTTAATAATAATGTAAGATGTACTTTTTATTGAAATACTTTTTTTTTTATTTGTTTTGATCGTAGATAAATTGTTGAGTATAAATTGTTGAGTAACAAACTATTAAAGATAAGTTGTAGATAGTAGACGTCCCTCATATGTCATGTTTGTATTTTATATTTTCTATGATATATATTTCTATAGCACCAACTATTAGATAAACAAATAAAATTCACATATAAGCACCAACTATTGGATAAACAAATAAATTTCACATATAAATTATAAATATATTGTGCAAAATACAATAACATTACGTCAAAAATAGCCTTTTAAAACGCTTTTTTAAGCCCTTTACAACACTTTTTTTAAGCTCTTTACAACACTATTTTTAAGCCTTTTACAGCGCCTTTAAGCACTGTAGTATCTAGTGTTGTTAAAAGATACAACAGCGCTATTGAAAATAAAAAAGCGTTGTAATATGTACAAATATATAGCGCGCTTCTCTTAGACTAGTTTTACAGCGTTTTTTCAAAAAAAACGTCGTAATAGGTACATATATATAGTGGGCTTCTCTTAGATTAGATTTACATGTAATAGGTGCATATAGCGCACTTTTTATACTAGTTTTACAACGCTTTTTTCATATATATATATAACACGCTTGTATTATCAACTAGTTTTACAATACTTTTTTTTTATCAAATTCAGATTCACATCAAATTCAGATTCATATTCACAGCAACAAATTCAACAATATCAATTACAAATTCACAATATCAACTACAAATTCACAATATCAATTACATATATATTCACAACAACAAATTACAAGTTCATGACAGTAGCAACAAATATAACAATATTGACAGTAGCAACATATTCACAATATTAATTACATATTCACACCACAAATATCATGTCAGTTCAGTATCAATTTCCAGCAATTTATTTCTTTACCCTACTGTAACAAAAAATAAAATCAACTAATTAGAATATTTATCAGTTCACACCAAAATATACAATAATAGTTTACAATTTTCAGCAATTTGAAACTCACATATTAACAAATTTTATAACTTTCAGTTGGAGCACATACTGACATCAGTCTTCTTTTATTTCAATTAGATCACTTTTAGAGTATGTTGAATCGAAGTTGTCAAAGTACTATGCGATATAATATTTGAACATAAATAAGTTAGAATCAAATATATATATATATATATATATATATATATATATATATATATATAGTTTATATATGAAAATCAAAATATAATGAAAATAACGTACCGTTTCTGGAATTATATTTTGATTCATATCAACAATCTCCTTCATGAATCGCAATATATAGTATCCGCAATCTATGTTGTTAGTTTGACGCGGGCACTATAAAATAAAACATGCACGCCAATTAAATATTTATGCATTGATTGTAAATGAAAATTTAAAGGCATATAATTAAGATCGATAATAAAAATTTCAAACCTTTATTGGAATCCATGTGATGTTGTTTGTCTTATGCTTCGACACTGTAGTACCCTTTGAGTGTGGAAAATTTGTAAAGCACTATCAAATAAATGTGATTATTATTCAATGAGGAAACACATTATTTATATATGTAAGAAAACAATCAGAAATCCTCCTGATCAAAATTTATTTTTTCAACCAGAAAACATCAAGGCAAATATGAAATGAGGAAATCAACCTAACGTCAACAATCATAAAATCAACCCAACATCAACAACAGAAAACAATCATAAAATTAGAGAAAATCAAAAAATTATTTCATCAATACAATAAGAAATCAAAAGAAATTAGAGCAAGTATGAAAAGAGGGTAAAACGGTACATTGGGAGAGCGTGACATTGGAGAGGAGTAGGACGATGGCAGTGGGGAGGGAGAGGAGAGCGGCAGTGGAGAGGAAGGGGAAGAGGAACACGAGAAGTTGATGATGGAGAAGGAGAGAGAAACTTGAGTGACTGGAAGACAACAAAAATGAGAAAATATTTGTTAACTTTTCTTAGGTTGAAAACTAATTATTTTAACTTACCTTAAACTAACACTACTAGAAATTAGCGTTTTACCTACGGATTTAAGCTAAAAATCCGCATAAAACACCATTATCTGCAGATTTACCGACGATAGTATTTTCCCACGTAAAACCTTCGTAAATAATTGTTTCCTGAGGATTTTTTCTAAAATCGCAGGTACAGTACATGCGGATTAATCCGTAGAAAAAGTAAATAAAATCCGCAGCTAATATTTAACAAACTTAAGGCATTTTCCTACACATTTTCACGCAGAACAAATCTGCAATACTATTTCTGTGAATTTATTCCAAATGTATTTCCGCAGATAATGTCGCATTGATATCTGTAGGTAAATCCACATCAAAAGTGTTTTCGAAGATAAATCCGCTGGAAATATGGTGCTGTTTTTTTTTTTTGTTTTTTATTTTATTTTTGATTGATATGAAAATTTATATTATTATCAATACATTTTTGAATTATTTAATATAAGTTTTTAATTAGAATATTATTGCAAATACTCTAAAACAATTTATATCATATTCACAAATCATAACTAAATATTAATTAAAGTATGATTCAATTATTGTAGTACTCTTAAACAAAATTTACATATCATCACTAAGTATTAATTAAAGTATAATCCAATACACAAGTCTGTTTTCAAAAAAATCAATGGATGCAGACTTCTAACATTAAAATGAGCAATAAGTAACACTGTTCAAATCTCATACACAAGCCTGTTTTCAAAAAAATCAAAACACTTAGAATGTAGGCCTTCTAACATTAAAATGAGCAATAAGCAACTCAAATCCCATTCACAAGCCTGTTTTCAAAAAAATCAAGACACTTTAGGATGTAGGTCTTCTAACATTAAAATGAGCAATAAGCAACAAAATGTAATCCAGTAAACTACTAGGCATGTTTGATATACACTATAGGCTGATAACAACACCATGCAACATCAACAAATGCAATCTTGTTCATCAAAGACGTCTTCCCCTGCAAATCATCAACGACACAACCAAATTACCAAAATAAAAACAAATATTATTCAATATGATCACTACCAATATTATTATCCCCACTATCTTCATCCATTTCATTGTTGGGTTGTGGTGATGAACTTGGACGAGAAGAAGATCCAACAAATCCCAAATGTTGCATGAGAAAGTTTAAATTTTTGTTGGTCTCGATCATCTCTTTTTCTTGTCGTTGCAATTGTTGCTTCATCAATAAATTTTCTTGCTCTTGTTTTTGCAACGATTCATTCAAAGCATGAACTTGACTTCTCAAAGTATCAACCTCTAAATCATCAGAATGCATTGTTGATTGATTTGGAATCAAGGTTTTTGATATAGATCCAAGACCAAATATTCTCCCTTTTTTCTTCCCAATTACATCCACCCATATATCAATATTAGATGGCATGTCTTTGTTTGGTTGACTATTAGCTTCATCCTCTCCCGAAACAAAAGTTGAAGCTTCAGACGACAACTCAATCTTTTTGTTTTCGAATTTTTCCTACAATAAAATATAAATTTGTTTATAAACGTTTTCATATAATTCGAATTACGTAAGCAATTCATATAATTGGAACCACCTAGTACACAACACATAAAAGAACTTACGTAAGCAGATTGTGCATGAATATTGATCCAGTTGTTTTTATCTTTAGTACGATGAGTACGAAAATAAAAGTCACTAAACGTTGGGTCTTTCCCTTTCGTTTCCTTCTGCAAAAATATAAAGTAGATATTAATTTAGAAAAATATATATTAATTTCATTAATTTTGAAATATAAAATAGAAAAGTAACCGTGCCATTTTTTTCCAACTCACCCGATGAGGAATTGATCCGCCAGTGTGAAGAGATGCACCATCCATAGAATTGCGATTTCTTTTATTAATTTCAGTTTTTTTTTTTAAATCAGAGGAATTCCAAATGGTCTTCAATTGTTCCTACATGCTCTCTCCCATTCAAGTTGGCTTATTTTTAAATCTTTACGTGCATCTTGCATTAGTTGCGACATCTTAGTTGCACTCCTTTTTTCAAAGTTGCGTCGTACTATGTCGTTTAAATTTGGGGGCCATGTAAACCTTTTTTGTAATGGAAAAAACAGAATTAGTGAGAGAAAATGAACAAAAACAGAGGAACAAAACAAAAGTAATATGTACACACATTAGTCTAGGAATCTAACTAAGAGAGAAATTAAAAATCACACATAATTCAACAAATCAGAAGCAATACGTACAAAATTCTTTTCACAGAAAATACTATTACTACTACTTTGGGGTCTTACTCAACAGAATATCCTTCAACACATCCATAACATATCTAAAATCAGCCTTAATAGAAACAGGTGGATTAGCATACCTACCCATACCAGGAATAGTTCCATAATGATAATCAATCTTACTATGTGCAAATTTCAAACCATGTGCAGTACTAACAACCACAACCCTATCAATACTTCCAATAATGCCAGAATTCCTAAGCTTAATCAAAGCCGTTAAAGCCACACCAGTATGAGGCCAAGTAAACATCCCAGTTGAATCAGCAAGTGACATTGCATCCATCAATTCCTTTTCACTAGCTTCCTCGACTATCACATTACAATTCTTCAAAGCAAACACTACCCTATTAATGGAAACAGGGTAACCAATTTGAATAGCTGAAGCAAATGTTGTTTCAGCTTTAATTGCTTGAAAATCTTTAAACCCATTTTTATACTGCAAATACAATGGATTTACATTTGCAGCTTGAGCACAAATAAGCCTTGAAATTTTATCAACAAGACCTAAATCTTTACACATTTTGAAACCTTTGTAAAATGCATAAATGTTCCCTAAATTCGCACTAGGAACAATCACCCAATCAGGTACCTGCCAATCAAACTGCTGCAAAATCTCAATAGCTGCGGTTTTCTGTCCTTCAATTCTAAATATCTCCAAATCCTCCACAAACATCCAAACTAATTCCACAATCCACGCCAATATGTGATCTCAATTTCGATTCAATACACACGCAAGTTAACTACAGATTCGAAATCAAATGACGAGTCACATAAGCTATAATATGAAAATAAGTTGAATGTAGTAATATTACCTTAAACAAGTCGAATAAATCATTTCGTTTATCTCTAGTTAACTTTTTCCATGATGGTTTTCCCTCCTCCAAACTTGAACGTATGATACTAGCAATTGTTTAAACTACTAATTTGTGTTGATCAAACCTATGTAAAAAAGAAATATATAAAATTATGTAGCGTAACTTAATAATAAAATAAAATATCAATAAAATGTAAGTTGCTAACCCATCTCCTTCTAGGAGTATTGGAATTTTTGATACATTTTCTTTTTCACTAATTTGACTAGATGAAGATTGAGCCGCTTCATTAATCATAACTTGAGAAGGAATTGGTCGAGATCAAGATGGAGGTAGAGATGGTGGAGGTTGAGATTGGTGCATTGAGGTCGAGGTTGAACTTGAGGTTGAAGTGGTGGAGGGTGAGATTGCTTGGATTTGGGTCGTGACCGAGGTTGCGGTGGTGGAGGGTAAGATTGAGTGGATTGAGGATGAGGTCGATATAGGAGTGGGGGTTGAGATAGTGGTGGATGAAATTGGGGTCGTGATTGGGGTTGAGAATGAATGAATTGGTTGGATTGTGGTTGAAATAAAGGTGTACCAGGTTGAGGTTGAAATAGGGATGGAATGAGTTGTGGTTGAGGTTGAAATAGAAGTGGAATGGGTAATGGTTAAGGTTGAGTGAGTTGAGGCTGAAATAAGGGTGGAGTGGGATGAGGTTGAGTAATGGAAGTTGAGTTTGAGGGGGGAATATTAACCTTTGCAACTCTCTTCTTTGTTGACTTTTTAGTTTGCTTCATGATTCGGTACCTAACAAAACAAGGAATAAATCGTCAAGGAATTAAATTAACAAGCAAACCAGGATTTATAAATTGATAACATTATGTCCAATGGGAACTTATTTATATTGCAGTAAAGGCTACAATATAATAGTCCAAAATCATCATCTAGGAGTTGTTGTCTCTACCTATCTCATAGCTAACTCAGATCTTCAAATTATTATCAGCAACATTATGCTTTTTTATATGAAATTCGAACTCATAACAAATAGAAAATCAATAGTATGGCTATGTATAACATGAAAAATGTAATAACTTCGAACTCATAACAAATAGAAACTCGTAATACCGGAAAAAAATAGAAAAATTAAAGATCCAAAACAACGAGATACGATTGCATGCAAATTTCCACTTAGAAACATGTAATTTTAGGAATTACTGAATTACCGAATGATAATTGATAACTGAATAGTAGAAGTGTTGTACGAGTATCAGTGACTAAAGATGAAACAATTATTGAAGATCTGCAAGAATTGATCGATGAAGATAAATACAAACAAGATGAGATCAAGTTAGAAACATCATTTCCTAAACATACACAACAAATTGGAAATTCATAACCCTAAGCGAAGTTAAAATCAACTTTAACTCAAATCTCCGACTCTAAACAAACACAAATTCAAGTGAACCAGAAAACCGATTTGAAATGTACCAAGATTAATGTTGCAAACTAACGAGAAAGTAGCATTACTCATAGAATCAAATACCTCAATAAATTGAAATTGAAATCGGCTTGAGAAGTTGAGAAAGATTTGAGGAATGAGAAGCGCAAATCAACGTAAATGAGAAGCGCAAATCAACGTAAATGAGAAGCGCAAGCGTGAAGAATCTGTGGGAGAGAAAATGAAAATATGAGAAGCAAATCCACAATTTTGAAGAATAACACAAAACCCCTAATTTTGAAAATATGAAAACCCTAGCAATGATTTCAGAACACAAATATATTACTAATAGTCTCAATCGAATAATGAATCAACCAAATCACTAAACCCTAAACAATGTAATGTTGCGATACCATACCTTGTTGAGTTAATGATTGTTTACTGTAGTTGAAGGCTGAGGTATTGGTGGCTCAGTTTGCGCCTTCGTGGACGGTGAAGGCCTTGGTGGTCGCTATTTGCGACGAAATGAAGAAGGGAAAAGCCGAGGGAGAAAGAAGAAGAGAGGTCTCAACGGCGAGATGCGAGCAGTGACGACTGATGACAACAGAAGTTGAGATTTTGAGTTTAGGGTTTATCAAGGTATTGTTGATTTTTTTTCTTCTAAAAAATTGATCTCAACGGCGAGAAGCGAGCAATGACGACTGATGACAACAGAAGTTCAAATTTTGAGTTTAGGGTTTATCAAGGTATTGTTGATTTTTTTTTCTTCTAAAAAATTGAATAACTTTAATGCATAATTTTCCTTTATTTTTTTACAAATAAATATAATAAATTTATTTTTAGAGACTTGTATAGTAAATTTAAAAATTAATATGTCTTTATATTATTAAACTAAATCATCAATAGTTAAATAACATGTCAATTAGTTTGACTATATTTTAGATTTATTATCCTCAAATTATTAAATATTATCTGTTGATTCTATTTTAAAATAACGTTTTATGTAATAATTTTAATTAAAAATAAAATTTTAATTATGAAATTAATTTATTTAATTACGGAGTTCAAAATTGAATAAATAAATTTATCAAAACTTTTAATTTAGTGAATTTAATATATACTATAAAATTTAAAAATTACAATAATCTTACTTGGGTTGCATAGTGAATATCAATATCCAAAACGTCTTCGTCTCTGAATT
Source organism: Cicer cuneatum (assembly GCA_037974295.1). Lineage (NCBI taxonomy): Eukaryota > Viridiplantae > Streptophyta > Magnoliopsida > Fabales > Fabaceae > Cicer > Cicer cuneatum. Next base: position 71,589,834 of record JBBPBO010000001.1, on the reverse strand, counting down.
TTAATTTCGAGGAAAACCCACATCCACACTCGATCAAAACAGATTTTTTGCTCCAAATCAAAACGGTTTGGGTGGGTATGCGGTGCAAATTATATTGTCATCTCTAACTATAAAACTTGTCTTACTTTTTTAATTTGTTTAAAAAAACAAATCTACTTTATTTATATAAAAATAAAGTATTTACCTGCGGAATTTTATCGCAGATAAATATTAAGAAAAGAAGGTGAATTTTGCTGCGGACACATAACCACATGTAAATCCGCAGCAAAAGAAAACTTTACCGTTGTAAGAAAATCCTTGGGTATTACCTGCGAATATGTTTCCGCAGGAAAAACGCTAATTTCTAGTGGTGTAAATTTTAACCTACCTTAAACTAAGATTAGAAAATAAAATCAAGTAGGATGTGTAAAAAATTTGATGAGTGTAGTGTATCATACCATATTGGTGCATCGAACAAGATTAGAGTATGATATGATAAGTGTATCATATACTTTCTTCTTATGACCAATCACACGAGCCATATTAGTATTCTTAGCAGTATATAGTTTTTTAAGTAAATAAATTTAGAAGAAATATTTTGGTTTTAGATTCCATTCTCATTTGCCTATTAGTTTCAAAGCTGTAAAAAAATTTAATTAAGTTTTTCAATGCTAGATTAGAACACTATTCTCTCATATAGAATGTCAATTTACAGTTCATAACATGGTATCGTAAGCATTTTGATAATTTTCTTGCTTTTATCTCCTCCATTCCTACATTGTTCCTGTTGGAAATGAGGAACAAAAGAGCTAGCTTGTGAATTGAAAAATGAGAAGTCCCACATAGGAGGGATTACACATTCTAGTAGTGTATATAAAGTGGAGGTATGACCCTTGGGGCACCCCAATTTTCGAGAGGAGCGAGAACGCATGCAAAATAAATCACCACACGCGCGCCGCCGCCGTCCGGCTGGGCCGGGCCTGGGCTTGGGCTGGGCCCTCTACCGAGTCAACACTGAATTTCTGATCCTTTCTTTTCTTTAGAGTGGTCTTAGTACCATATTACGAGTGGCTTAAAGAGAGCGACCTAGTCCGCGAAAGTAATATTTTTGGTGGCATAAATTGTTTTTAAACTTGTTTTTTCAAAACTAGAAACAACAATTCCGCCTAGCGCGGTGGCAACGGTGGCTTCGCCTTTGAATACAACAAGCCCCTATTAAGAGGAAGACAATGTTATATGTTTTCCAAAGGGTTTGAATGAAAGTTGTGTATTTAATGTTTTAAATCAAGACAAAATATTACAACCTTTAAATCTTTTTAATCAAGAGCAAACTTCCAATTAGTCGTTGTGTCTGACAAATTCCTCCACAACCATTTACTTAACAAAGACAAATTAAACAAATTTAAACTTTTTACACCCAGACCCTTATCCTCTTTTGCAAGGCAAACTTTCTTCGAACATAACTTAATTTTTCTTCTTATTTTCCAACCACCACCCCCAAAAAAAACCTTATTTGAATATGCTCCAATTTATCTATCACCTTCCTTTCAGCTTTGAAGAACGAGAAGTAGAATAGTGGTAAACTGCTAAGACGATGGACTAAATAGTTTTGCCTTTATACTTATTGAAAATATTTTTTTAAAAAAACACGGATTATAAATAGATTATTAATGATTTTGCAACGGAGAAAAAAATTCCAATGATTAAGGGGATATCGTCCCTATAGTTCGTCTAATACACAAGAAATCTCAACATCGACCGTAACCTAATTATATTATTATTATTATTATTATTATTATTATTTTATTATTATATTTTCATAATTTACAATACTAGTTTTTAAAAAAAAAATTATAAATTACATGTAAATTTAGAATATAAATTTAATTCATATATACTGTCCATGTGAAAAGATTTTACGTTGTCATTTAATCACACCTATTAGTTCAATAGAGATTTTTGACTTTTACTAAAATTATCTCTAAAGTCATCTTTATAAATTATTGTGATATATCGACTGTGTAAAACTTTTTACACTTAAAAAAGAAAAAAAAGGTATTGCTTTCCAATATATTGCTACAATTAGGTTTCACTTTAGGAAACCCTAAACTTACGTTAATCCAAAAGAACTCTAGTTATTAATTTTAGGGGTCAAATCTAGGTTGAGAATTTTTCAACGGGATAAAAAAACCTTGCAATATAGACCATTAAAATTACTACGTGTTGAAATTTTCTTTTAAGTTGTTTTTTTGATTAACTGCTGTTTTTTGTTGTCTATAAATAAAATGGTAATAATTACCATCTAAATCTCACATACAACTACAAAGTATCATTTTGAAATTTGAAATAAGACGTCTAATTTAACAATATTAATATTTGTAATTGAGTTAAGACTTAAAAACGTGTAAATATTTTTCACGGGAAGGTGGAAAATATGAATGGGAGTGTTAGATAACATAAAAAAAATACAGGGTTATGGTTTATTAAAGGAGAAGGTAGAAACAAAAACTTTTTATTTTCATATTAGTGGAATTGTCCGTTACATTGTCTTCAAAGTGTTTGACATAATCTCAATGTAACGGGTTTAAGTATCTCTTATTTTAATAAATTTTGCTTATAAAAACAATCAATCTCTTAATCTAGTTTTAGAAATGTGACTAACTTGACTTATCTAAAAACATGATACATTTAACTTGATATTTTATAAGTTGGATTCTCTCAAGGTAAACCTCCTTCAATTATTTCTATTTCTTTTAAAGGTTAAATGTGTTTTTTATCCTTATAATTATATCATATTTCGTTTTTAGTCACTCTAATTTTTTTCTTCAAACAATGGTTCTTCAAATATTTTCTATAACAATTTTGGTGTCTACTTTTAAGTCAAGTCATGTGTATCAATTGAATTTTTTAATGATTTTTTTTTTCAAAATTGTTTAGAACACTATAAAAACTCTCCTTATGGTCTTTTAGAATTTTCAACAAAATATGAATTAAATATGAATTTTTAAGCCCTAAAAACTTAATAAAATCATATTTAATTCACCCTATGTTAAACAATTCTAAGTTTTTGCGGGAGAGATCTCTATAATGTTCTAGACATGATTGCAAACAATATTTATTTAAAAATTCAAATGGTACATATGCATTATTTTAAAAGTAAGCATCAAACTTATTAACAGAAAATATTTGAGGGACTAAAAACAAAATATGGTATATTTATAAGGACCAAAAACTTATTTAACCATTCTTTCGATTTTTTTTTAAATATTTCGTTGAATTGAAAATTTATATTATTTAGATCATGCATGTAAAATTTTACACAAATTTCAATTCATTTTATATATTATTGAGACTTATGAAGATTAACAATGATAAATAAAAGTGCATAAAATATTATTTTTTATGTATTACAATAACATATCAAATAATTTTATACTATATAAAATTTTACATCTATATGATATAAAAATTTAATACAAAATAAAAAAAAATTTAAAAAAAAAATTAAGAAAAATAGAGAGAATTAAAAGAGTTTGAGAGACGTTTGGATAATTTAATTTAAAGTGGCAATGAACCAAAAAAGAAAAAAAAACATTTTAAGTCTATATAAATAATGAGTAAATAATTGAAATGAAAATTTCAAGTGTACCAATATAGAGAGGCCTTTAGCCTTTTGTATTGGTTTCTGTTTTCCTTGTTGGGGCTTGCCCCTTTTATTCCTAAAATAAAATTATAGACCACATTCTACAAAAACTCAAATTATGAGTTAAGAAAAATATGGTATATGCACCAACAAATTTGAAAACAAAAATAAGAAGTTGCATAACTCCACTAAAAAATTAAATTAATTATGTGCTCCTCCGTAGCTATCCTACACTATGTAGCATCTACTAGATCAATTGTCTGAAATCAGGACCCATATGTTGGTGAATCAAGTAATCCTCACTGTTGGACATATCAAAAATCATATTTTGATGTTGTAAGAATTGGTGTTGTTGATGCTGGTGGGCCCGCACCATTTCCTTTTGTCTCCTTAGTTCCAACACCTTACGATGTGAGTTGGAGTGTTTTGTGAGCACAAATGTTGGACTTGCTGCGGGCCTGTATTCGGGCACCAATCGGCCCGACTTATATCTTACACCACATGCATTACATAATGTTTTTGGGCCTTTAGGCCCAGTTCGCCACTGCGGCGTCTTATCTGTTGCACAATGTAAACATCTACGACCATCTCCTCCTGATCCTCCGTCACCGTTATCCTTTCTTCTAGAAGCAGTCTTCTGTTTCTTTGGGAGAACTGTGGTAGATGGTAAGGTTGGAGTTGGAATAAGTAGTTCCGACTCAGAACAAGAAGAAGAAGCAGTTTGAGACAGAACAAGGAGACGCGAGCTCCAGTCGCATGGGGGCCCGCGGGTTCTCTTGCTACGGGCCTTAGCTGGAACCGACACTTCTTCGTTAAATATCGGGTTCTTTCGGTTGGGTAATTGGGATAACTCGTGTGTCTCTCCTTCCTTGTTTCCCACTTTCTTGCCGGAAATTAGTTGCAGCTTCTGTAGATCTTCACTTGAAAATGATTCCTCCACAAAATTTGAAAGCCATTCCAACTCCGCTAAATCGTCATTCTATTTCAAATTCAAACACAGGCAATTAATTATATACTCTCTCTAATAAAATAAAATATAAATAAAAAGTTTTTGTAATTCGTTTTACACTAACATGATATACAAATCGTTAATTATGTAGCTATTTTATAATGATAATAACCATTATGAGATAATAAAATCAACTGTTTTTTTTTTTATTGTTTGTCAATTATTTTTTCTCTATAAATTAAAAGACTCGTTATAGTATTAAATTTTTCTGACAATTTGTGTTTTTTTACGAGTGTACTATTTATTAGAGAGAATTAATTAATTTATGTTTTTATTATAGTATTTCTTGTATATTGCAATAATAGATTGTTGTTTCGAGTTTTGAAAAAACGATTTTGAAAACAATTTATGCCACCGAAAATATTACTGGGTTGAGTCGCGGACTAGGTCGCTCTCTTTAAGATATTTCGCGGCATAGTTACGCAATCCCCAGGATAAAACAGCTCAGTTACTCTGTATCGGATTTTCACTGCACCGTGAAAAAATCGTTCTAGAATTACACCCTCTGTATGGCAGTCTAATGGCTGCCACTCGTAATATGGTACTAAGACCATTCGAAAGAAAAGAAATATAGAAGTAAGAATATGGAGGGAGAAGAAGAGAAAAGCCTCAGAAGATGGAGTGCTTTTGGTGTAATTTACAACTGAGCAGAACCCTCTATTTATAGAAGATATATGCTACTGGATCAAAGGAAATTCGGAAGGGTTTGACCAAAACCAAACCGTGAGAAAAACAGGGAATGATTTACTGGATCATAAATATAGTGTTGACTCGGTGGAGAAATAAGTAAAAACACAAGCATTCATTTTTTTAGAAATTAAATGTTAATTTTTTAAATTTCTTTTTACTAAAAAATAATAATTCACCACCCAAGCCCCGGCCCAGCCCAACCGAGCCAGTCGGACGGCGGCGGCACGCACGTGTATGGTGATTTATTTTGCATACGTTCTCACTCTTTCACAAAATTGGGGTACCCCTTAGGGCACACTCCAAGGGTCATACCTCCACCTTATATATACTACTAGAATGTAAAATCCCTCCCATATGGAACTTCTAATTTTTCAATTCACAAACTAGCTCTTTTGTTCCTCATTTCCAACATAGATGCAACATAATTAAGTGTATACTAATAAAGAAATCATTAATGCACTTGAAAATTTAAAAGAGATCCTATAAAAAGGGACACAAAAAAAGTTTGCATCTTGTCAATTCAAGTTTCCCTCAATTTCTCTTAATCCTCTTTATTTATTTTTTAATTTTAGGTTGTTTGACTTAAATTTTATATCATATAGATAATTTGATATGTTACTGAGATTTATAAAGATTAACATCATTCAATAAAATCTTAAGACATTATATATCTTAACAACATATCAATATAAAATGATTTTATATATGTGTAAATTTTATCGGTACAATTTATGTGACATAAACTTTTAAGTAAAATTGAAAAAAATTGAAGAAAATTGAAGAAAAAAATTAAGAAAAATTGAGAAATTGAGAAATTTTAAGGGAGATTTGAATTAGAAGAATAGTAAGAGGGTGTTATATACAGGACGAAAGTTATTATACATAAGTTCACTTAATTTATGTTCAGCTAGCTGCTTTTATGTGCACAAGTTTTTGATACTATTTAAATTGAAATTGGTAATAGTAATTGGAACAAATGGTGCAATAAAATTAGTTTTCGAACCGTGGAATGTGGGCGATTCTGTTGTATTTATGCCTACTTAGCTTGTTTTTTTCTCCCTGAAATTATTAGCAAACAAACAAGGGTTGAAAATTCAAGCTTTCAAACATGTATATGATGTATATGTTTGCATGGGTTAATTATAATAAAATTTGCATGAAACTAACTAAAAAAGTAAAATTAAATATTAATTATGTTTGTTAATTAATTAATTGATATAGATATATAAATGTACCGGAACACAGAGGTCTCCGGAGAAATGACAATCAGAAAGATTGTGTCCACCAATATCATGTACGAGATTGGGGTCACACCCAGAAAATGAGGAGGAGTTGGAGTTATTGACAATGGTGGAGATGTCGGTAGAGGTTCCAATGGCAGCGTCTAGGTTGGTTTCGGCGATGATAACATCGTCGTTGGAGAGGTTAAGGAGGTCTTCAACGATGAATTGGTCGGCGGTGGTGGTAGTAGAAGTGGTGTTATTTGTTTTGTTGTTGTCGGAGGGGAGTTGTTGGCAAAAGGGGGTTTGGAAAAAGTTGGATGTGCCTTCCATTCGTACGTAGAGATTTTTTTTTTTTTTTTTGAATTTTGTTCTTTATGTTTTGTGTTTGGAAGTTGAAGCTAAAGTTTTGTTTCTAACATATTTTATTATGCATTTAAGAGATTGAGTTATGAAGTGAGAAAGTATAGGGTATGTTTAAGGCAGAAAGTGTGAGAAGTTGTGGTTTGAGTGGAGGCTCGAGAGAGAGAGTAAAGGAGAAGAGGAGTTTGTTTAATTTTACCCGCTTGAAGGGGACATCATACACTTAAATTAGAAATACTACAACAGATTAGAATTTTTTATATTTTTTTGCTTTTATTTTCATAATAATAATAAGGGAAAATTAAGCTTATAAAATGAAAATATAAAAAAAAGTTACTTTTTATTTATTTAAAAAAGCCAATTTATTATTATTTTATTTAAAAAGTCTTTTGTAGTTGCATGTGAAAATAGATTGGATTGTGCTCCTATACACAAAAATGCTAGACTTTGTTTAGTTTAAAAGTTTATTATTTTGAAAATGTTAAGTTTGAACAACGTTTGACTTATTACAGGTGAATGTTTTATTTAAATATTTTGTTTAAAGTCACCCAAATATTCTATTTTTGAAAAATATATATTAAAATATTCTTTTTTTTTTTGTTTCATGTGTATCAATTCTGTTAATTTTTTGTCACGCAATATGAGGTCGCATTGTTATGCAATATGCGACTATTTACACGTTTTAAATTCTTTAAAATTATTTATTATTTAATAATTAATAATTAAAAATAATTAAAAAATTTAAAAAATCTCTGATATTTTGCAGATAAATTAGTTCACTCAATTCTATTTTGTTAACATCTTCCTCCTATTTGGTCTCTAGATCTAATAAATAAAAAAAATTATAATTAAAAAAAATAAATTATACTAATGACATGAAACAAAATAATTAAATAGAAGAAAAAAAATATATCAAATTGAAGAAAAAAAATATATCAAATAGAACGAGCGTGAATTTTTGTTTCATGCTATTAATATAATTTACTTTTTTAATTATAATTATTTTTATTAATTTTTATTTATTAGATCCGGAGAAAAAATAGTAGAAAATTGTTAATTAGATAGAATTAAGTGGCTAATTTATCTGTAAAATAGGATAAAATTGTTATAATAATATAAATTTATTTACAAAATAGGATAGAGTTGTTAGAATAATATAACACGTTATTTATTTTGACATATCTAATCAACAACATTTTTTCCTTTAATTTAATGTATTTCATTTTATTAATAGTATTTTGTTTTTTTAATTATTTTTAATTTATTAAATAATAAATAATTCAATTATTAAATAGAGGAAAAAATTTTAAAAGTGGTCGTATCCCCATGATTATCCTTCAAGTGGATAAATTATCTGCAATTACTGCTTACAAAAAATTATCAAATTATCCTTCAAGTGGCATAGCCGAGATGCGACCTTGAAAAAATTAGGACATTTTTGTATATATTTTTCAAGGTGAAGTATTTTAGTGACTTTAAAAAAAAAAAGATATTTAAATAAAAAAATCCATTTTCTTTAATGTCAATAGTGCACCACCTTTTTTCTCATTTTATAATGATGATTACAATCATGTAATGATATGGTAAAATCGATTATTTTTATCGAGTGTCGGTGTAAAATTACTTTACATTGATTTTTTCTTTTAGGAAAATATAAATGTATGTGTTTTTATTTTGAAAAATCAATTTATTTAGAATATGTACACCTCAACATTTTAGAATTGAAATATGATGTCATATAAAATCAAATTCTTTCAAATGTCATATTAAATATAAAAAAATATTTGATTTTATTAACTTGTTAATCTATTAAAAAAATATGTCTAAATAATTATTTTAAATGTTAATATTGAACTAGACTTTTAAATAGATTAATAGGCTATACCATACTTTCTTAAATGTGAGGCCTTAAAAAACCTATAATAGGCCACAAATCAAACTTAGATATTAAATATTTTTGACAGATTCAAACTTTGCAAAACTTAGCTCGACTCGACCTATTTCCATGCTAATTGCAACTTCATTTCACATCAACACATCATGCCAACTATTTGTTGGAACCAAGTTGGTTCTAAGTACTTAGGATTTTGATGTTTACAAATGCACTCCATGTAATCTTATTTTGAACCTTGAATTATTACATTAAATGCCACCAGAAAATGCATCCAGAAGGTACCAGAGGATGCATCTTGGAATTACTAGAGGATATCTTTGCTAGCCCAGATCAGAAGGAAGCAAAGTCAGAAGAAGACCTGGACCAGACCAGAGGGAAGCCTGCCAGAGGGAGACTTGATCCAGACCAGAAGGAATCATAAGTCAGACTTAGTCAAGAAGTTATTCTGACCAGAAGATGGTCTGGCAGTGAAATGATAAAACAGTCTAGACTTGATCCAGACTTAATCAGAGGATAAATTAATGGGTCCAGAACAAGAGATTCAATCCATATTTGACCCAGACCAGAAGATAGCTTGGTTAAGGGTATGAAACTAAGTGCAGACAAGAAGAAATGATTTCCAGAACTGATCCAAAACAGAAGGTAAAATGTCCAACCTGAAATATTATTTGTCCAGATTTAATTTCAGTTCAATCCAGACCCAGTTCAGAATTGGTCCAGATCAGAAGGAAGATATCAAGATCAATGGTTCAGATTTAAGTATATGGCCCAGTGTTGGCCGAGATCAGAAGATCAGACCATGGCCCAGTGTTGACCGAAATCAGAAGGTCAGAATGTATGGTCCAACATTGTCCGAGATAAGAGGATCACAGTAGATCAGTTTGCTAGACCAGGTTGGCCGAGATCAGAAGATCAGAAAGTGTGGTCCAGGATTGGCCGAAATCAGAGGATCACAGCAGATCACTTAGGTCTAGATGTGGACTAGAGCAGAAGATCAAACGGTCCAGATTTAATCATGAGGATTAACGGTGAAGATTTAATTAAATTTGATCAAAAGGATTTGTTACAAAAATAAAGTGAAGTCGCATGGGAGTTCAGAAGCTGTTGGCAGGAAGAAACTAAAGACATGATTGGCCAGTTATTTTTGAAAGCAAATCTGAAGCTTAAAAAGATATGTTTTTTTTATTTAAGTGAAGCCCGATTGGTCAAGATATTTTTGCAAGAGAATCCAACAAGATACAACTCGAAATTAAGCTTGAAAGAGACCCTAATTTGCATCTATAAAAGGAGGCTCAAGGCAGAATACTTAGCATCGAAAATCACAAAAGAGTCATACACTTCCAAAAGCAAATACTCAAGTTTTCAGTGAGGTTAATTGTGAGTTCCAGCTTTCCAGAAGCAAGCACTCGTGTTATTTTCTTTCCCTTGTGTTAGATCTAAGTTGTTGAAGTAGAGTTTACAATCTGAGGGAGTCAGAAGGGGTAGCAGATTACTTGGAAATTAGATTCAAGGCGTTGTGATTCCTTCTACAAATTTGGGGTTGTGAGATTGGTAGGAGAAGACTTGATTTAAGAAGTCAAGGTGTTGTATTCCTCAAGAGTCTAGGATTGTTAGACTGTTTGAGAAGACTGACTTGGAGGGTTAGTGGAACTATTGTAATTCAAGGTTTGAATTAATGAAATCCTTCAAGGTGAAGGGACTGGACGTAGCCTCGTTAACGGTGAACCAGTATAAAATTCTATGTTTTTATTTTTACTTTATATCCGCTGCTAACTCTGTTTTATTCATACATTAAGTTTTGTTTTAAAACTGCAAAAACAGAAAAAGTATTCAAGTTAGTCAAACAAAATTCAACCCCCCTTCTCGTGTTTGCACCTTCACTATTATCATCTCTTTGTTCCAAGAAAAAATAGGGTTCACTATGCCATTTTAAAGCACTGTTGTATAATATTTTAACCCAGTGGAAATAGTGAGCTTTTGCCTTTCGTGGGAATCGAGCCCGGTACCTGGAGGATAAGTATTGCCTCATCACATTCCCACTACCAATTGATCCAATGTGATGTGGCGGTACTTATCCCCCTGGTACCGGGCTCGATTCCCACGGAAGGCAAAAACTCATTATTTCCACTAGGTGGTTAGGGGGAGTGAGAAGACCGAGTAGCATCGCCGATAACGCAAAAGGGTCAAGGTGTTACATTAAAAGCTCAATTGGTAGTGGAAATGTGATGAGGCAGTACTTATCCCCCAGGTTCGATTCCCACGGAAGTAAACAACTCACTATTTCCACTAGGTGGTTAGGGGGAGTGAGAAGACCGAATAGCATCGCCGATAACGCGGAAGGAGCGTTTAGAGCGCTACATTTACAACGCTTTTGTATAAAAGCGTTGTAAACTCTGTAAATGTTTTAAAATTTAATTTTTAAAAGCCATTTACAGCACTTATGGATAAAAGCGCTGTAAAATGTAGCGCCACACACACTATATTTACAGCGCTTTTAAGAGCACTTTGTTTAAAAGCGCTGTAAATGCTGTGAATGTTTTGAAATTTAATTTTTAAAAGCCGTTTACAGCACTTATGGATAAAAGTGCTGTAAAATTACAAGCATTTATATATAAATAAATAAATAAATAAAAACATATTTAATATGTTATATCCCTTCGAACTCTATTACGAACTTTCCTCTCCTCTACTTTGCGCCCATTTTTACTGAGTAATTGTTGTCTCAGGTACTGTATTTATTAATTTGTTATTGTCTCTAAAACTAATAAATTGTTACCTGATAAATCATATAAAATTTTAGATGATAAATCTGTTCTGTTTTGAAATTTGTTCGATCTGTTCTGTTTTGAAATCAGACTTGTATGCATGACCTTGGACCTTGGTTTCCATTTTCCAATATTAGTCTATATATACTATAGATTTGTATGATGTTATAGATTGATAAATTTGTGTAACACTGCATTCATATATACTGCATTCATAAACTGCATTCATAAATTCTTACATGATAAATCGTATAAAATTTGTTCAATCTGTTCTGTTATGTTTTGAAATATATATATAACTTGTATGCATATATATATATATAATGTTATAGATTGATAAACTTGTTATAGATTGATTTGTTCTTACTGCATTCATATAGGTCATATAATTAAAATGGACCAGAAATGGATGTCTGCCAATCGATTGTCAAAAAAGTATGAAAATGGAGTGAAGAAGTTTGTTGAATTTGCAGTGAAGAATGCAAAAGACCCAAATCAAATCACTTGTCCTTGTTTAAAATGTTGTTTTGGAAAACGCGTTAGAGCAGATGAATTGGAAGGACATTTAGTATGACATGGAATTGATAAAAGCTATACATGTTGGATAAAACATGGTGAGAAAAAAAAAGGAACACTTATTTTGACAGTGATGAGACATATGATTCAAATGATTTCGACACAGATACATATGAGCGGGACTGAGTTGAAGATATTGCAAAAGCAGTTGAAGAAGATTTTCGGGATTGTCCTAAAATGTTTGAGAGTTTGTTGAGTGATGCAGAGAAACCATTATATAATGGTTGTACTAAATTCATAAGACTTTCGGCGATATTAAAGTTGTAATACTTAAAAGCGAGAAATGGATGGTATGATAAAAGCTTCACATAATTATTAACACTCCTAAAAGATATGTTGCCAGATGATAATGAACTTCCCAGTCAAACCTACGAGGCTAAACGAATTTTGTGCTCTATTGGCATGAGTTACGAAAGGATTCATGCGTGTCCTAACAATTGCATTTTATTTCGAAACAAATATGAATTGCTAAAGGCGTGTTCGAAATGCAATTGCTCTCGATATAAGAAGAAAGAATCTACTCCAGCAAAAGTCGTGTGGTATTTTCCTATAATACCCAGATTTAGGCAAATCTATCGCAGTGAAGAAGATTCAAAACACTTGACATGGCATGCAGATGAAAGAACTAAAGATGGATATTTAAGACACCCTGCAGATTCACCACAATGGGCAAAAATTGATCATGAGTATCCTGATTTCGGTAGAGAGTCAAGAAATCTACCACTTGTAGTTTCTACCGAAGGAATGAATCCACATGGTCTTCAAATCATATCACACAACACGTGGCCTGTGATTTTGTTGATTTATAACCTACCTCCATGGTTATGTATGAAGCGTAAGGTTATGATGTTGTGTCTGTTAATTTCTGAACCCAAACAACCGGGGAATGATATCAACGTTTACTTGGCTCCTTTAATTGAAGATTTAAAAAAGTTATGGGAGTCAAGTGTGGAAGTTTATGATGGGTATAAGAAATAATGTTTCAATTTGAGGGCTATGTTGTTCGACACAATTAATGATTTTCCAGCATATGGTAATTTATCAGGGTATAACATTAAAGGCCAGTGTGCATGTCCTATGTGTGAAGAGAGTACAGATTGGATGCGGTTGAAACATTGTAAGATGAACGTCTTTCTTGGACATCGTAGATTTTTACCTTTTAATCATCATTATCGTGGGTGGATAAATGCATTCAATGGAAAATCAGAGGAATGTACTGCTTCAAAAGCACCGACTGGATATCAAATATTGGAAAAAGTACAAGGTTTGACCAATAAATTTGGCAAACCATTTGCGAGAGAGCTTGTCAAAATTGGATGGAAGAAAAAGTCAATTTTCTTTGAATTGCCATATTGGAAGTCATTGTATATAAGACATTTTCTCGATGTGATGCATATAAAAAAAATGTCTTTGATAGTGGTATTGGTACGTTACTCAATGTTCTGGGAAAGTCTAAGGGTGGCATCAATGCAAGATTGAATTTGGTCGATATGGGAATAAGAAATGAATTGGGTCCCGTAAAGAAAGGAAATCGCACATATCTACCTCCAGCCGCTCATACTCTATGTAGAAAGGAAAAAATTGTTTTATGTAAAATTCTACACGAAGTTAAAGTTCCAGAAGGATACAGTTCAAACATAAAAAATTTAGTTTGTATGAAAGACCTCAAGTTAAAAGGTTTGAAGACTCATGATTGTCATGTTCTAATGGAGCATTTGCTACCAATAGGTATATGTTCCATTTTACCTGAAAAAGTTCGACGAGCCATAACTAAATTATGTTTCATCTTCAGGGAAATTTGTAGTAAAGTGATCGATCCTCAGAAATTACCGACATTGCAGCGGGAAATTGTTGTTACTTTGTGTGTGCTTGAAATGTATTTCCCACCCTCATTTTTTGATATAATGGTTCACCTTACTGTTCATGTTGTTAAGGAGACATAACTTTGTGGGCCAGCTTACATGAGATGGATGTATCTGATAAAACGATATATGAAAATATTAAAAGGTACGTAAAAAGTAGAAGTCGACCAGAAGGATGTATTGCTGAACGGTACATTGTCAAAGAAGCTGCTGAATTTTGTACTGAATATCTATCCAATGTTGAATCCATAGGACTTCCTATGTCTCGTCATTCGGGAAGAATAACAGGAGAAGATAATTGGAAAGAGAGTAATGACTATATCAAGAACAGAATGAGAGCAGACGCAATTGTATGTTTTGCACAATGATGATGAGGTTCAACTGTATGTTACAATACATGTAAGACCCTTAAATTTAAAATTAAATTATGGATTTAATATTAAGTGTATTTTGAGAAAAATTGTAAAATATTTAATCTATGTATATTTTATGTAAATATATATATATATATATATATATATATATATATATATTTTGGAGGTTGAATTAAAATTATTGGATGGAGGATAAATTAATTTAATTACGAGTAATTAAATTCCGGACAGTTAATTAAGAGGTTATCTGTTAATTACGATGAGAGTGGTTAAATACTTGATGGTCAAGCAATATTATAATATTAATGTTGGGTGAGGTGGCACATATATGTCTATATATATGAGTGAAGAGCAAGGAAATAAGCAGAAACATTTCCCTCCTTCCTCACTGCATGCGCCAACCTTCTTCTTTCTCTCCCAATTCTGTTTTTGGTGTGGTGGTAACAAAAAGAGCATCCTCAAAAGTCAAATTACTTGGAAATCCAAGTGCCGAACCAGCAAGTGTCCAGAACAAAAGTTGTTCCTCTCATCGTTACGGAGCTAGAGAACTAACTTTTGTAGCGGCGAATGCGAATGGGAGTTTCGCCGACTTTTGTCGCAGTAGCGTAAACGAGCGAAGAGAACGTAACAGAGGTAAGGGGCACCTTCCAACTTTCTAGATTGCATTTAGGGCTGTAAATGCATGTTGTTGTGGCATTGATGATGTTTTCGTTGTTGTTTTAAAGTGAAACTGTTTTGCATGTCGTTATAAATGATGAAAATGCATGTTGTTGATGTTTTGATGATCTGTGATGTTTGCTGTTTTGGTTGATACATCAATGTTGTTTTGGTTGTGTGGGGATACTGGAAAGTGCCTTGCATGTCGTTTTGAGGATGATCAAAATGCATGAGTTGGAATGTGGGTGTACTGTTGTGTTGTTGACATTCTGGTGTTGGTGGTTTAAGAAGCTGTGATTTCGTCTTGGTGTTGACGGTGGTTTTCGAAAGAAAAGGATATTTAAAATGGGTGGAGGTTTTCTGGAAATCTGTTCTTATTGTGTTGATGAGTATAAACATTTATATGTGTTGAGAAAATGTTCTGAGTTGTGTGTTTCAAAAGAATGGTGATTATGTTTTTCTGCTGTGTTATAAACATTCTGGTGTTGATAGTGGTTTTCAAAAGAAAAAGATTTTAAAATGGGTGGAGGTGTTTCTGGAAAATCTATTGTTGTTGTGTCGATGAGAAATGTTCCTGAGTTTTGTGGTTTCAAAAGAATGGTGATTATGTTTTGGTGTTGTGTTGGTTTTTCAAAGAAAAGAGTTTTAAAATGTGTTGAAGTTTTTGGAAAATATCACTGTATTCGAAGGTGTATTCGAATACGGCATTGGTGTATTCAAATACATGCATGTAAAGCTTCTATTTTATTCAAATTTTGAACTTGTATTCGAATACGACCCTATGTATTCGAATACAGATAAGTGAATTTTGCTTCTGACTTAGCATCTGTATTCGGCTACGACCCTGTCGTATTCGAATACAGGATTGCAATTTTTACCACTGTATTCACATCTGTATTCGAATACGACCCTGTTGTATTCGAATACAGATTTGCTGTTTTTGCCACTGACTTCGCATCTGTATTCGGCTACGACAACCTCGTATTCGAATACAGAATGCTAATTTTTCACTATTTTAGCTTCAGTATTCGAATACAGATTGTTTTTATTCCAAAAATTCCAGTTTTAAACGTTGGTTTATGAACTTAAAGGGTTTGGGAAACATTGGGAAGGCTGTGATGAATAAAATGGAGTTTTTGAGATGGTTTTGAGGTGATGATGATTATATTCTTGAATTTTTTATTGATGTGGTGATAATGAAATTGTTGAGATGGTTTGAAGTGGTAATGGAGCGTCTGGATTTCAGATTGTGTTTATGAACTTAAAGGGTTTGGGAAACATTGGGAAGGCTGTGATGAATTAAAATGGAGTTTTTGAGATGGTTTTGAGGTGATGATGATTATGTTCTTGAATTTTTTATTGATGTGGTGATAATGAAATTGTTGAGATGGTTTGAAGTGGTAATGGAGCGTCTGGATTTCAGATTGTGTTTCGCATACTGTTTTAAGTGAAGAGAAAACATAGCATGTCCATGCATTGCATAGTTAGGTGGTGATCATGATGGGCCACAGAGTTAATGCGGTAACCGTGATGGTCCGCGAAGTTAAGTAGTAACCACCGTGATGGGCTACGGAATGGCCACGTGTTCGTGGTGGTCCATTCTATCCGTGCGAGGATTTAACTTTTGTATGTTTTGGCCTGTGAGAGGCTAACATACGTAAAACGTGCTGGTCTGTGAGCGACTGCACTGGTGCTGGTCCGTGAGAGATTGCACCTTGGTATACGTAAAACGTGCTGATTTGTGAGCGATTGCACGTTTGCTGGTCTGTGAGAGACTGCACCATGGTCATGTTGGCCTGTGAGAGCCTAACATATGTAAATTGTGCTGGTCCGTGAGAGACTGCACATGTGTTGGCCCGTGAGAGACTGCACCTTGGCAATTCCAAGAGTTGTGTACATTGGCATATACATATTGCATTGGGATGGTCGACCAGTGAGTTATGATTGAATATGATGTTGACGGGTGGATTTCGTTGTGTGCAAGTAACTTTTGAACTCTAAGTGCTGAATGAGTTGTTGTGTTTTGTTGAATGTATTTGCACTTGCAACATGACTTATGTGTTAAACTATTTGCGTTTTCCAAAAATGTCAATGTCATACATTTTAATAAGTGAGCATATTTATTCATTCTTGTTGTCATAAACATTGGAACATGCTATGAATATACTTGTTATTGTTGACATAAATGCTATGTGGTAATTGTTAATTTTGGTCGGTGACCCTTTACTATTATTGTGGAAAATTGGGTTTTGCCCTCAGATGATACCTGAACCCGTACCACCGACGGTTACACTAACGATAGAAACATCGTTAGTTTTCCTTGATATTCACGTACGGAGTATTTGTGGACAACACAAAGGGACAGACGGCTGGGTGAAGACAAGACTTGTAAAGGATGCGGTGGAAACTGTGCTACTGTAGCTTTAGTGCATGATCATACTAGACTTTTTTGTATAGGGCCTAGTGTTGAGGGCTATAAATATTTATTTTGGGATCATTGTATATTTTTCCGCACTATGATAATATTTTGGTGGCTCCAGGATACAGTTTTTGATGTATTATTATTATGGTATATTTTGAAGATCAATTTTCCAAAACTAATTTACTCGGTTAAAGTTATGATGTAATTAATTAATTACGTTCGTCATTTGAATCACGGCGTATTATTAATTAATTAATTTCTTTTGTCGTTTGAATTTATGACATTTATTTTAAGAAAATGAATTAATGAAACTTTATTTTCATTATCTTGAATTAATTCGAAAAATTCTTTTATTTATTTATTTCGGTTAAAAAAAATACACTCGCGCTGTTTAAAAACTCGGGGTGTTACAATACACATGAATCAGTTATCTAGTTTGAACATGAACATGAATAAAAATTGGATAACACGAGAGCACAATCAAAGTTTTATCCCTTGGCTAAAAAATCACATTAGCTCAAAATTTAATATAGACCCCGCTTCAATTTTAGAGAGATTGAGGTGGCTAGCAAATGGCCCGAGTTTACATGTCTTTTCTTACACCGGTTATGTAATTAATGACTATACATTTTATACCACAAATCTATCATATTTTGGGGTTATCGAGCACATATGGGAGTTGGATTACACAATGTTTCGTGTTCCCATCTTTGGTTGCAAGTGGGTCGATAATAATAATGGCGTTCGGATTGATGAGTCAGGGTTCTTGCTTGTCGATTTTAGTAGGGTGGGATACAAAGATGAGTCTTTTATTTTAGCGTCGCAAGCTTAACAAGTGTTTTATGTCACTGATCCTGCTGTTGATAAATGGTATGTTGTTCTATCAACCAATAAAATAAGTGATGATAACAACAACGTTGAAGATGTTGGTAATGATATTTTCTTTGCGACATCACAACCACGTGAAATTGATTCAACTCATGATGGTTTATATCTTAGAGATGATCATGACGAGGGAATTTGGATTAATCCATCGTTTCGTATCCTTAATGGACAAACAAATGTGAATCCCACCAGGAAAAGAAGAAGGACATCTTAAGTGTGTCTATGTGTTTTATATAAGTCATGTAATGATCTGTACTCATTGTGTAAAATTCATGTAACTTGACCTGCCAAAACTGAGTATTTGATTTTATGCTTATATACTTATTTTCTGCCAGAACTTGAACTGATCATGTAATTTAGCTTTGATATATATACAGACATTGATATACTGATTTTCTGCCAGATCTTAAACTCATCATATAAATTTTTTAATTATATTATTTAATTATTTTAGAGATGACAATTTGATAAATTTTTTAACTATAATATGAACTCATCATATAAGTTGATATGAACAATTTGGTATCCATGAGTATGCTTATATATAAGTTAATATCACAGCGCTTTCGCACATAAGCGTTGTAGAAGCATTTAAAAAAATAAATTATAATTACAAGAGAAAAACATTTACAACGCTTTTTTCCATAAGCGCTGTAAATGATTTCAAAAAAATAAATTACAATTACAAGAGACAAAATGTTTACAGCGCTTTGTAAAATGCAAAATAAAATATCACATAGTCCAGATCAGAAGGTTACACTGTCCAGATTAGGAAGCAAAATGGTACACATCAGATCACATGGTCCAGATTTAAATCATGATCAAGTGAAGACTTAATTAAAATTCGAAGAAGACTTGATTGATTTTTGATAGAAATTTGATCAAAGTATTAAGGAGATTCGATTCAAAAATCACGGAAGACTTGAAGGAAATTCGAATCAAAATCAGTTGAGAGAAGCAAGATCAAACCTGAAGATCCAAGAACATTCTGGACATCATTCTGATGTGACCAGAGGATGACATCATCAGAGGATACCTCCAGATGACGTCACAAGAGGATACCTCCAGAAGTCGTCACCAGAGGATACCTCCAGATGACGTCATCAGAGGATACCAGAGGATGTTGGAACCAAGTTGGTTCTTTCAATTAAAGTTTTGATGTTAACAAATGTATTTTATGAAAATCGTATTTTGACTTAGTAGAAGAATGAAAAATCAGATGATGTAATTGTAACATCCTCTAAATTTATTATTTAAAATAATTAAGACTTATAAATATATATATTTCATTATTAATTTAGGTGTGATAATTATTTGCCTTGTTCGACTTATTGTAGTTAATAAAATTATTAGTAAGAATTATTTAATCAATGGAGAAGTTTTATATAATTGTATATATATTTATATATATGTTTTTTTAGTACAAGAAGTATTTGAGCTAAGGGTTTGTGGCTAGGTGTGACCCAACCCATAATAGAAATTTGGGTTTGGAGTTGGTGGCTTAGTTTTTGTATGATCAAGGTTAAGAAAAAAAAATAAAAAAAAATAAAAAAAATATTTTCTCCCTTTTATTCTTTATTTGGGCCCAACACTATCTACCCAATAATCTTCACTTTAAATTTTCCCTAAAGTCCACAATATTTTCATGCTAAGTAATAGTAAGCAGAAAAAAATACCGAAAACCCTAGCCGTCATCTCCTTCACACCTCATCTCCTTTGTGCAGCAAACTTTTCATGGGGGCTTAGAGCTTCGTACTAGGAAGAAAAACGGCCAAGGTAAGGGCTTTTCCCCGCACAAATTATAGTTAGACCGTTAGTTGGATACATGAAATTAATAACCGTAATTGCTTGCTTTTGAAAGAAATAAATGTAGACTACTAAAATAAAATAATGAAATACGAAATCTTTTACGTTGAGTTTGATATGTAATGTATGTCTTTTAAAAAAGTAAAATACGAATTTATATATATTATGTGATAAAGTTTTAATTTTTATGATGGATATGAAGCAAAACATGATTTTTTTATGTTGTATACATATATGATAAGATTTTTGATTCGATGATGTATATGAGTTGGAGTTTTGAAGTTTCTTGTTATATATAAAGTTTTAATCTTTATGCTGTAAATGAAGTCAAGTTATGATTTTTATGCATACTTGGTGAAAATTATTATTTAATGATTATTTGTCTATGAATATATGATTCTCATGATAAGGATGTGTGATATGTGATCTTTGTGATGTGTGAATATGATGATGGTTTTAAAAATGTGATTTTTTTTTGTTGAATGCATATGACATGATGAAGGTGCAAACACGAGAAGGGGGGGTTGAATTGTGTTTGACTAACTTGAATACTTTTCCTGTTCTTACACTTTTAAAACAAAACTTGATGTATGAATAAAAACAGAGTTAGCAGCGGATATAAAGTAAAAATAAAACATAGAATCTTTATACTGGTTCACCGTTAACGAGGCTACGTCTAGTCCCTTCACCTTGAAGGATTTCACTAATTCAAACCTTGAATTACAACCATTCTACTGACCCTCCAAGTCAGTCTTCTCAAACAGTCTAACAATCCTAGACTCTTGAGGAATATAGCACCTGTCTTCAGCCAATCTGACAATCCCAAATTGTAGAAGAAATTTGAACACTATGAATCTAATTGCCAAGTAACCTGCTACCCCTTCTGACTCCCTCAGATTGTAGACTCTAGTTCAACAACTTAGATTTGACACAATGGAAGGAAAATAACACGAGTACTTGCTTCTTGAAAGCTGGAACTCACAATTGACGTCTCTGAAAATTTGAGTGTTTGCTTTGGAAGTGTATGACTCTTTTGTGATTTTCGATAATGAGTATTCTGCCTTGAGCCTCCTTTTATAGATGCAGATTAGGGTCTCTTCCAATGCTTAAATTTGAGCTGAATCTTGCTGGATTCTCTGTAAAAATAACTTGACCAATCGGGCTTCACTTAAATAAAAAAACATATCTTTTTTATGCTTCAGATTTTATTTCAAAAATAACTGCCCAATCATGTCTTTAGTTTCTTCCCGCCAACAGCTCCTGATCTTCCATACGACTTCACTTTATTTTTGTAACAAATCCTTTTAATACTTTGATTAAAATAAATTAAAATCTCCACCGTTAATCCTCCTGATTAAATCTGAACCATTTGATCGTCTGCACTAGTCCACATCTGGACCATATTAATTGATATGCTGTGATCCTCTGATTTCGGCCATCCCTGGACCACACTTCCTAACCCTCTGATTTCGGCCATCCTGGACTTGAACCTGATATGCTATAATCCTCTGATCTCGGCCATTGCTGGACCACACATCCTGAACCTCTGATTTCGGCCAACATTGGGCCATGGTCTGATCTTCTGATCTCGGACAACACTGGGCCAAATAATTAAATCTAAACCATTGATCTGAAAATCTTCCCTCTGATCTGGACCAATTCTAGACTTGGTCTGGATTAAACTGAAATTAAATCCGGACAAATAATATTTCAGTCTGGACATTTTACCTTTGATTTTGGATCAGGTCTGGATCAATTCTGGAAATCATTTCTTCTGGTATGGACTTAGTTTCATACCCTAAACCATGCTATCTTCTGGTCTGGGTCAGATCTGGGTTAATTCTCTTGTTCTGGACCCATCAATTCATCCTCTGATTAAGTCTGAAACAAGTCTGGACTGTTTATCATTTCACTGCCAGGCCATCTTCTGGTCTGAATAACTTCTGGTCAGAATAACTTCTGGAATAAATCTGACATTTGATTCCTTTTGGTCTGGAACAACTCTCCCTCTGGCAGGCTTTCCTCTGGTATGGTCCAGGTCTTCTTCTGACATTGCTTCCTTCTGATCTGAGCCAGCAAAGATATCTTTTGGTGATGTTTTGACATCCTGGAGTATCTTCTGGTAATTCCAGGATATATCCTCTGGACCTTCTGGATGTATTTACTGGAGCATTCTGGAGTTGTATCCTCTGGTCTGTTTTTATTCTCTGGTAGCTCATCTTCTGGTGGCATTTAATGTAATAATTTAGGTTCAAAATAAGATTACATAAAGTGCTTTTGTAAACATCAAAATCCTAAGCATTTAGAACCAACTTGGTTCCAACACATGATTCATAGTGGGCTGTGTGCGAGTATAGTTTTGATAATATATGGTCATGTCATGGCATATGCATCTTTGTGGAGTCGTGATTATATTTAATCAAAGTATTAAACGGATTCGATACAAAAATAAAGTGAAGTCTTGTGGAATTCAGAAGCTATTGGCGGGAAGAAAGATTTGTTCCAGAATTAATTAAAGTCAGGATTGGTCAAAGTTATTTTCGAAGGCAATCTGGAGCAGAAAAAGATATGTTTTTTATTTAAGAGAAACCTGATTGGACAAGTTATTTTTGCAAGAGAATCCAGCAAGATACAGCTCGAATTTAAGCTTGGAAGAGACCCTAATTCTTCATCTATAAAAGGAGGCTCAAGACTGAAGACTTAGCATCGAAAATCACAAAAGAGTCATACACTTCCAGAAGCAAGCACTTGTGTTTTTCTTTCCCTTGTGTTAGATCTAAGTTGTTGAAGTAGAGTCTACAATCCGAGGGAGTCATAAGGGGTAGCAGATTACGTAGCAATTAGGTTCAAGGCATTGTAATTCCTTCTACAATCTGGGGTTGTCAGATTGGTAGGAGAAGACTTGACTTGAGAAGTCAAGGTGCTGTATTCCTCAAAAGTATAGGATTGTTAGACTGTTTGAGAAGACTGACTTGGAGGGTCAGTGATATTGTTGTAATTCAAGGTTTTGAATTAGTGAAATCCTTCAAAGTGAAGCGACTGGACGTAGCCTCGTTAACGGTGAACCAGTATAAAATTCTGTGTTTTATTTTTACTTTATATCCGCTGCTAACTCTGTTTGATTCATACATCAGGTTTTGTTATAAAACAGCAAAAACAGAAAAAGTATTCAAGTTAGTCAAACACAATTCAACCCCCCCTTCTCGTGTTTGCACCTTCAGAACTCAACTATGATATTAACTGTTGAGGAAAAAACCTTTTTGATATATGTTTTAATGACAACAAACCTTTTAAATTAAATGATTAAGTTTTATGAATGGTGGTCTACTAATGATTTCACTTAAGTTTGTTTAAGGAACATAAATGCATAAGTGAACAAAGCAAGAATCGAAGAAAACAACAGCAGAGAACATTCTTGACATATTCTGGAAAACAAAGAATGTTTGCAAGACTGTTATAGAATAAAGACCAAACTTTCTCCACCACTTAATTAAAGTTATTGCATCTGGAATTTACATCATTACTGAGAGTACATGACAAGGAACATATGTGATTAATTAGAATCAAAAGGAACCATTCTAATCGCAAAGAAAAAAGGCCATGAATCAAGCTGCCAAAGCAAGACGGAACAGTCTCCAGAATGTCCAGAATTAACAGCATGTTAATGATTCAAGGAAAGCCAAGAAATCAGCATAAAGAACACTCTTGACACAATCTGAAAAAATAGCAGATGTTACCCGATAACATCAGAGGATACCTCACGAAGCTGCCATCAGAGGATACCTCACCAAGCTACCATCAGTGGATACCTCATCCAGAGGATATCAGAGGATACCTCAACCAGAGGATATCAAAGGATATCTCCAGAAAACGATATCAGAAGATATCCCCAGAAAATACATTCAGAGGATACCTCCAGAAAATACATTCAGAGGAAGAACCAAGTCTGTTCTTGGACATCAGAATATCCAGAAAGTTCAAATTCTAGGACTCCAGATTGATTATCAATCTCCAGAATTTTCATTAACATTCTGCAGAAGTTCATCATCATTCTCCATGCTGTTTTGACATAATCAAAACTCCAGTTCTGCTGTCAAGATTTATAAACAATCTTAACAATATACAATGCATCAAGACAGCTTCCAGTATGTTCAGAAATCAGTCCAGATTGATTATCAATCTCCAGGAAACCCAAAAGCTAAAGCTCCAGATTGATCATCAATCTCCAGCAAATACAGTTTTTCTACAACAAGCTTTGTGATCGTTTTTAATCTGTTTTAAGTGATTCAAAAGCTCCAGTTCAAGCCTACAATATTATCACTTATCAGAAGTGTTAAAGGATCAGTAATCACTCAAGTAAATTGGATCCAAAACGCAACACACAGCCCAGTCTGAACAGAAAATAAAAATAGTCAAAAGTTTGATTATTTTTATTCAGAAATAATGCCTTTGGTCAAGCCTGACAAGAGCACTACCAACGGCTCTATTTGACCATCATTATATGCTCTCACGCCTATAAAAGGAAGGCAAAAGCTCAGAAAGAAATACAGCTTCAAGTACATAGAAAAACATCACTCACATACATCTTCATACTTGAAAGCTTCTCAATCATAAACAAAAGATTCAGTTCTGTTTTTCCTCTTCATATCAGAATCATCTACTGAATTCTTTTGTCAAGAATCTAATCTCAAACACGAGTTGAGCATACTCAGATTCCGTCCAAAAATTAAAGATATTCAAGTGCCAAGATATATCATTAATCACTCACATACATACTTGAAAATCTCTCATCACTTACAAGAATCAGTTTGATTAAATTCTTTTTACTCTGATACATTTATACTGAATTCTTTGTAAAGAATCGAATCTCAAACAAGAGTTGAGACATCTCAGATTCTAAACAATCTCATCATTATTGTAAAACTCAAACTATAAGAGTTAAGTATAGTTTGGGGTAGATTGTAAGAAATCACTATCAAGGTTGGTAGGTGATTTGATTAATCTCTTTCTGGGTGGAATTAGATTAAAGTCTGTAACAAAGATCAAGGTTGATCTAAGCTAGGTGCTGTAAAACCAAGAAGGTTCTTGTTTTAAACACTTAGTTGAAAATCTCACCGTTGTGAGGACTGGACGTAGCCCGGGTTGGGTGAACCAGGATATATCTGTGTGTGATATCTCTTCCTTTATCTCTATTTACTTTCAGTCTATTAATTATCAAGTTAAATAGATAAACTGAACTGTTGATTTTAACTAACCAAGAACGTTCTCCTTTTTCTGTTTTCACAACCAAGATCAATCTTGAGTTATTTTCTTAAGTTTTTAACAGGAATTTTAAAAGGGTGAATTTACAATTCAAACCCCCCCTTTCTTGTAAATCGATATTGCTACTTCAATTGGTATCAAAGCTTGGTCTCTAAAGATTAAGCACCTAACAAGTGTTAGAGGAAAAGATTCAGGAAGAAGAAGTAATGTCAGAAACCAACATGTGCTTCAAGGAAAACTTAGAAAATAATAAGGTAACCATATATGAACTCTGTGCTTTATGTGAAGAAATGGAAAAAGAATTTGTTAATCTTTTATGTGATTCAAACCTTCTTGCTCGAAATTATGGTTTATTAAAAGAACAACTCCGTAAAGAAAAAGAAGAAAAAGAGAAAGCCCAAGCTATGAATGAAGAACTCAGAAAGGTCATTCAAAGTTTGCAGCAAACTCATTTACAAATGGTTGAACAAAAAAAGTCTCTCAATGAGATAACCATAAAAAATCATTTTCCAAAATATTTTGAAACTAAGGAAGAAAGTACCTCTTTAAAGATAGAAGTTCCTGATTTAAAAAATGATTCAACCAACTTGGTAACAACCACTGAAACATTTCAAAAGAATATGATATCTGAAGAAAGGATATTTGAAAAAGATGATTTATGTTTCAAAACTTCTCAAAAAGAAAAGATTTATGAAAACATTTTTGTTCTAGAAAGAAAGGAAGGTAAATGCAAAACCAAATGTTCATATTGTAAAAGAATTGGACATCTGGAAGTTGCTTGTTACTTTAAGAAAAGAGATGAAAAAATTAAAAGCAAAAGGATTTTTAAAAGGAAAGAGTGTTCTGCAAATAAAGTTGAACCAGTTTTGAAAAATCTGCAGAAAGGAGAACGTTCTCCAGGTTGTTCTCAAAATGGAGAACATTCTGGAACAAAAGCTGAACTTTCTCCAGAAAGTTTGAAAAAAGGAGAACGTTCTGGAATTTCATCAAAATCAATTTCAAAGACTTTTAAAACTCAGATTTTCAAACCTTCCTCATGACCAACAACAAAGTGTTCGCGTTGTTCCAAGAATGGCCACTTCGAGTCAACTTGCTATTTTAAAAAGAGATCAAGTTTTAAAAAATCTTCTAAAAGAAGATATACTAACCATCAAGGACCCAAACAAATATGGGTACCAAAGTCATTACTAACTTGTGATGCAGGAACACCATCCAACAATCAAGAAAGAACATTGATACATGAACAAGGCGTGCTCAATACACATGAATGGAAAAGTATGATGTCTCCTGTCATTACAAAAATTTGGAGTGTCTATAACCTTTGGAAACATTAACAAATCAAAGGTACATGTATCATTTGTTGAAATAATTTTGCATAGATTAAGAATGTTTGATATAACTTTGTAAAATTACTTTTAAAGTTATTTTTTAAACCCCACATGGCTGAAGTAAAACAAACATCCTCATTTTAAAGAAAAATCCTTATGTTTTACACTTAGATGAATTTTTAACCAAATAATGCTTTTAAGACTTTTGAAAAAGAATTGTCATTTATATAAGAAATGATCAAAGGAAATTTGAAATATTATTCTTCAAATAATTCTTTGATAAAAAATGATATTTCACATGATTTGTTTATCAAAGAACTTTCAAACAATATGAAGTTACAAGAAATGGATAAGAACAATTTTAAATAAATCAAGTGGTGAAAAATAATTTTGAAGTGAAACCACAAAAATTGTTTATCATTTTCTTAATCTTGGCTTTAGTAGAAAAGATCTTTGGCGTGCCTTCATATAATTGTTTTTTAAAGCAAAACATAGCATACTTTGAATGTCATTACTATGTTTCACATAATAAAGAAAGTATGAGCAATTTGTTTTAAAATGTCATCAAAGTATATATTCTAAATGCTCTACATTCTATAAATATTATAGAAACTCAAGGCCCAAATGAAATTATGCATATTATGGTTGATGAATATGTTGATTTTTATGATGAAAGATAGGATGGTGAAGATAAATAATTACAATGTTATATTTGGATAAATCACAAAGTTGATAATGTTCAAATATCATTCATGAAAACTCCAAAGTCTGATCATGGCAAAACAAAAAGGATATAAGAAAAAGATCAAATTAAGCAAGAAGGTATACACCAAAACATTCTCCACAAAGAGCAGAATGTTCTCCATAAGAGCAGAATGTTCTTGACAGAAAATATATTTCATCCAATCAAAACTAATGTTGCACATCATGATGATATGGTTGAAGAACATCAACAATGAGCTTGAACCAGTTGCTCCTATACCTACCTCACTATTAACCTTTCCTCCAAAACATCTCCTCATGATCAAATTATTAGAAGAACTAATTGGGAGGAATTTGTTACTGGTACCAAAGTTGCTGCTGCTGATGGAGATGCAATTACAGTGGTTAACATGCCTCTGAAAAACATAAATGATATTCAAGCTCTACTGAAGAATAAGTATAATGACTCATTCAAAACATCGAAACGTCTCTTAGGCTGAAATGAGTGGCTCTACCATCAAGCATTCCAAGCTTTAAAAATCAAGCAGCAAGGTGTTGTATATGGCATAGACTTGATTATGGAGCAATCATCCTATTGGATGAACGCTTATGCGAATAAAGGATTAAAGCATTAATTTCAAAATGGTTAAAGATACTCTTGAGAGTGTATGACAGTTTTGATTCATCATTGGAAGAACTCTCTCAACAACAAAAGATAAATTGTCCCACTTTGACCATCAATCAAGATGAATAGAAGAGAAGCTCCAAAATATTCAAAGATCTCTTGTCGTTGAACTAGACCACTAAAGGAGGTACACTCAATCCAAAATTCTTATGCTATTTGCATCATGATAAGAATGAATATTTTTTTATATCACGTGATTGATTGAGTGTTCTTAAAATTAAAAATGCATGTTATTTTTTATGCAAGTATGACTTTAAAAGTTTTAAATTGATTACATTACTTGTATGTGCATATGCCTATTTTCTATTCTAAATTCAACATGTTTTCACTCTTTGTTCATACACTTTTTATGATAAACAAGTGTGCAAACCCAGTTTGACATTCAAAATTATTGTTCTAGTTATAAAGACATTTAGAATAAATTAGTGTCTTTAATAATTAGACAAAGGGCCGTTTTGTCAATTATACTTCATTGAACCTTTTTACACTTTGCACAATAACATCTTTCAAATTATCATGTTAACATCATTCACCTTCTTATGAATTAGAAAGAATTCTTTATCATGTTCTCTTCAACTATTTTGAATATATTGAATAGCCTATACATTGCTTGTTGTCTAAGTATAATTTCTTGAATATGGCTTTTCAAAAAACCAAAAAATTGAGTTTATGATGTGGCTTTTGAAAAAGATCCTTCTTCAACATATTTTAAATTTATATCCTTGTTTAGGATTCATTTTTGAAGTAATCCAAGAAGATTATGCCATGAAAGTCAAAAATTGATATGTGAACATTTTGAAGCATATTAATATATGTCTTTGCAAATGAGTCTTATTTGTTGCTTACTTCTTTTGTGAAAAATTGATCTCAAGTGTTTAAATTTACTTTAAACATGGTAGATAAAAATAGAAATAATCAAAAAGCCTCATGAAAGTATGCTTGAATATATGGCTTATTGTTTATTTGTGTGTTTGCAAAAAACCTTGTGAAAAAAATTTCTTTAATATGATCAAATCCTTTGGCATATGTTTTTTTTTATCCATTTAAAAAATTAGTTTTTGAAAAATACAAACATTCTTAGAATAAGAATGTTTTGTAAAGAGAGAAACTATATTTGATTCATCTTATTTTGCTTCCTTGTATGTGCTCATTCTCTCTAGTTTTAAAAATGAATAAATGGATCTATTTCTAACAATAAGCTTGTTCATATTCAAATTGAAAGGTGATCTCTTGTGAAAGAGGATAAAGAGCAAAGTGACATTTTCCTTGTATAATGGAACTTTGAATTATTTAAAAAATTAATTCAGGGGGAGTTTTTAGAAAATATTATTCTTCTTGAAACTGAAGTTTACTCATTGTTTTCTTTCTAAAAAATGAGAAGAATATATATTCGTTGACTATTTTTCAAAGTGCGTTCAAATGCTTGCATACAATTATGTCATATTGTTGTTGTTATCATTATCCATATCTTGATTGCAATATTGACTACAATGATATGATCATCATACATGCTATGTTCTTTAATGCTAAATGCAAACTTGACTAGTTTGATATATGAATGCCAGTCAACCACATGATTTCTATGTGTAGTGCACTCATGCTATTACTCCATCTTTTTTTTTTTATTTCTATGTCTATTTCCCAACCTTTTTGATAGATGTCAAAAGGGGGAGAGAAATATATGATGGATATAAAATGATAGAAGTTAATGAAGAATGTTAAGAATTAACCTCTTGCATATGTTTAGGGGGAGTTTAATTAGAATGATAAGAATTAAACTCTTGCATGTGTTTAGGGGGAGTTTAATTACATATTTAAGAACATTCTTGCATTTTATTTATATCCATCCATAAAACTTATGATTTATTCAAAAGGTTTGTCATCATCAAAAAGGGGGAGATTGTTGAGGAAAAAACCTTTTTGATATATGTTTTAATGGCAACAAACCTTTTAAATTAAATGATTAAGTTTTATGAATGGTGGTCTACAAATGATTTCACTTAAGTTTGTTTAAGGAACATAAATGCATAAGTGAACAAAGCAAGAATCGAAGAGAACAGCAGCAGAGAACATTCTTGACATATTCTGGAAAACAGAGAATGTTCGCAAGACTGTTATAGCATAAAGACCAAACTTTCTCCACCACTTAATTAAAGTTATTGCATCTGGAATTTACATCATTACTGAGAGTACATGACAAGGAACATATGTGATCAATTAGAATCAAAAGGAACCATTCTAATCGCAAAGAAAAAAGGCCATGAATCAAGCTGCCAAAGCAAGACTGAACAGTCTCCAGAATGTCCAAAATTAACAGCATGTTAATGATTCAAGGAAAGCCAAGAAATCAGAATAAAGAACACTCTTGACACAATCTGAAAAAACAGCAGATGTTACCCGATAACATCAGAGGATACCTCACGAAGCTGCCATCAGAGGATACCTCACCAAGCTACCATAAGTGGATACCTCATCCAGAGGATATCAGAGGATACCTCAACTAGAGGATATCAAAGGATATCTCCAGAAAACGATATCAGAGGATATCCCCAGAAAATACATTCAGAGGATACCTCCAGAAAATACATTCAGAGGAAGAACCAAGTCTGTTCTTGGACATCAGAATATCCAGAAAGTTCAAATTCTAGGACTCCAGATTGATTATCAATCTCCAGAATTTTCATTAACATTCTGCAGAAGTTCATCATCATTCTCCATGCTGTTTTGACATAATCAAAACTCCAGTTCTGCTGTCAAGATTGATAAACAATCTTAACAATATACAATGCATCAAGACAGCTTCCAGTATGTTCAGAAATCAGTCCAGATTGATTATCAATCTCCAGGAAACCCAAAAGCTAAAGCTCCAAATTGATCATCAATCTCCAGCAAATACAGTTTTTCTGCAACAAGCTTTGTGATCGTTTTTAATCTGTTTTAAGTGATTCAAAAGCTCCAGTTCAAGCCTACAATATTATCACTTATCAGAAGTGTTAAAGGATTAGTAATCACTCAAGTAAATTTGATCCAAAACGCAACAAACAGCCCAGTCTGAACAGAAAATAAAAATAGTCAAAAGTTTGATTATTTCTATTCAGAAATAATGCCTTTGGTCAAGTCTGACAAGAGCACTACCAACGGCTCTATTTGACCATCATTATATGCTCTCACGCCTATAAAAGGAAGGCAAAAGCTCAGGAAGAAATACAACTTCAAGTACAGAGAAGAACATCACTCACACACATCTTCATACTTGAAAGCTTCTCAATCATAAACAAAAGATTCGGTTCTATTTTTCCTCTTCATATCAGAATCATCTACTGAATTCTTTTGTCAAGAATCTAATCTCAAACACGAGTTGAGGATACTCAGATTCTGGCCAAAAATCAAAGACATTCAAGTGCCAAGATATATCATCAATCACTCACATACATACTTGAAAATCTCTCATCAGTTACAAGAATCAGTTTGATTAAATTATTTTTACTCTGATACATTTATACTGAATTCTTTGTAAAGAATTGAATCTCAAACAAGAGTTGAGACATCTCAGATTCTAAACAATCTCATCATTATTGTAAAACTCAAAATATAAGAGTTAAGTATAGTTTGGGGTAGATTGTAAGAAATCACTTACAAGGTTGGTAGGTGATTTGATTAATCTCTTTCTGGGTGGAATTAGATTAAAGTCTGTAACAAAGATTAAGGTTGATCTAAGCTAGGTGCTGTAAAACCAAAAAGGTTCTTGTTTTAAACACTTAGTGGAAAATCTCACCGTTGTGAGAACTGGACGTAGCCCGGGTTGGGTGAAGCAGGATATATCTGTGTGTGATATCTCTTCCCTTATCTCTATTTACTTTCAGTCTGTTAATTATCAAGTTAAATAGATAAACTGAACTGTTGATTTTAACTAACCAAGAACGTTCTCCTTTTTCTGTTTTCACAACCAAGATCAATCTTGAGTTATTTTCTTAAGTTTTTAACAGGAATTTTAAAAAGGCGAATTTACAATTAAAACCCCCCTTTTCTTGTAAATCGATATTGCTACTTCATTAACATCCAGCAAGAACAATTTCAGCAAATGGTTGACTCACTTTGTAGTCAACTTGAAATAATTTTGACTGTTGCTTCGAGTAGGATAGCTTCTTTAACATAATTCAAAGTTCAAGATACCCTTTTTAACATTTGAAAACTCCAACTGCAACATTGCAAAGGAACTAAACTGGCTCAATTATTAGTTCTAACAGACCTGATAATTTGGGATGCAGCTCCTATGGCACAAAAGTTCTACTTTGGGCGTTTGGACAACTTTTAAAAATATAATGAATGATCATGGCCATGGTAATTCCTAATGAATTGCTGATAAGTGAATATGAAGATCCAATCTATTTTATGGTTTGTGTATTGATCCTAATTTGACAAGTCAATATATGAATCAAGATTTCCTTTGGAGTCAGGCAATTCTAGCCTCAACAATTGAGATTGTTGACTACATCAATGTGTATGTGTTAAACATGATTCTAGGTATAGTTCATGAAAATAATATATATGTTTTTACATTTTTATTGAAAATAAAGTGATGGTTGTTAATATTGTATAGGAGAAGTAAGAGAATATCTGAGTTTAAAATGGATAAATAGCGATCCATATGATGTTTTTACACCTGAATTCCTTATCTCTTTAAGAACTTTAGAACTCTCGAATTATAGCATCAAATTAAAGGTTAGAACTCATATCACGCTTTTAAGAAATCTGAACCAATTTGCGGGATTGTACAATGGTACAAGATTGATTGTAACAAACTTGGCTAATCATGTGCTTGAAGCAAAAATAGTTTATGAAAAAAATATGCAACAATATTTACATTCCGAGGATGTGAATGTCCCATGACAATAAATAAGTCTCAAGTCCAATTACTTGATTAGCCATGCTTCTCAAATTTGGAATCCATATTAAAGACTCTTTAATAAGCATAGCATGTCATCATTAACATATGGCAACTAAGATACTCCAAATCTTTTGCTTAGGTTTCAACCATATATATCCAGCACTTTTTATCACGAATAAAAACATCTTCACATTGGGTCCTTATTAATAACCAATATGCAAGGCTTCCATTACTGATTAGGTATGCTAATTCTCAATATCATTTCAATCACTTTATTTCTCCACCTCTAAGTTAGAGTAGTCGAGCACACTTTCAATCCCACACTTATAAATTTTGTTATGTTTTTTCTTCTATGAAGATAACTTCTTTAACAATTGATATTGACAAAAGTGTTTTTCTATGTTGCATCACTTATCACTTTAAACTTAACAGATGTAAAATGCAGCCAACATAATAAGTGTAAAAGGTCTTGATGATTTTATAAACAATAGTAAATGGTCTTTTGTAAATAGTATGTAAAACGTCTTTCCAACATTAGTATAGGGAGATGCAAAATTACATTACTTGACACCCAAAATCAGCAAATAAAATCAATCATAAATA
Source organism: Cicer cuneatum (assembly GCA_037974295.1). NCBI lineage: Eukaryota > Viridiplantae > Streptophyta > Magnoliopsida > Fabales > Fabaceae > Cicer > Cicer cuneatum. The sequence continues at coordinate 71,556,221 of JBBPBO010000001.1, read as the reverse complement.
ATAAATTTACATACACTTAGAAATTATATCCTTTCTATCCTATCTTAACATTGAATTACATGAATTATTTGTGTTTACTGCTATATCCATCATAAAGAATTTGGTAGCACTATTAAATAGAATCTCTGTAAGGTTTTATATCAGATTTGAGAAAATTCTTGAACCACAATCCGGATTACTTTTGATGTCTTGTCAAACCATTTTTATAATCTACATAGGTCATTCCAAATCTTACTGATATATCCATGGTGCCATTCAAAATTATCCAACAAAGACCATGCAAAGTAACCCTTTACATTCACACCAGCCGTGTAATTCCATTAGAACACAAATAATATCTGTTAAATTCCATGAAACAAAATGATAGGTATTGATGCTAAAAAATACTTCAATAAATTACTTACTCAATTGCTTTTTGATGATAAACAAGATGACGATAATGATAATCAATTCGATAGGTATCCATAAGAGATTCTTGAAGCGATAACGACGAATCATCGTATTCATTTATACCTACATATTAAAGAAAATGTGAATTATCATTCATTTTTTTCAAATAGGAAATGAATTAAAATGTTTAACTTTATCTCAAACATAGTTTCGATATTATTATTCAAAGAGAAAAATATGATATGAAGGTGATTTGCGTACCGTTTTCAGTAATATAAATTAAGGTTGTTGTATTTGTCTTTAGCGTATATTAGAAAGTCTCAAATTCCTTTTGGATAAACATACAACCACTGAAAGTAATTATACAAAAATGAGTTTGTTAATTAGTTATCCACAAAATCATATAAAACATGTAAAAACACTTGCAATTTTTTGTTGGCAAGACACTTACATTTAGGCCAATAGATTTTCCATCACGATCAACTGCAATCACAATAATAAAAGAAGGATGTCATGATTTACATTACATTGCTAAAATTACTTGTATAATCTAAAAACAGTTAATGAGAAGATATGCTTACATGCGAAACTAGAGAGAATCTGTTAAATAATTGGCTTTAGCATTGCTTAATTGTGGTGCATCAGAGGCATACCAAGAAGAGTAGTAGTTGATTCCTATAAAGTCAAAGGAGCCACTGACTAGCCTAGATTGCTCTTTTGTAAACTTTGGTAACCATGACCCCACCAAGACTCGCATGCTTCTTGGATAATCTCCATTTGTTAGTGGATCCATAAACCTATAGTCAAAAAGATAAATTAAATAAGTTATTAAATATCCACATGTATTAATTTGAATGGTGTAAACATCGTTAGAGGAGTATCTATTAATTGTGATAGAAATGAGAATATCCATCTATCATTGTACTCAACTTCTATGTCAATTATAATAATTTTTTTAAAATTAATGACAATGATAGTATTACTATATTTTGTAAAATCAAACCTTGAGCAAAAAGTTATTAAATTTGTTAAATAATAATAATAACAATTTAAAAAAAAAAGAAAATTATATTAATTAAATGAAACAAAATACATAAAATTAAAGAAAAAAAATACATCACATTTGAAGAAAAAAAAATATCAAAATTGACTAGATGTGCCAGTAGTATTTGGACAATTTTTTCTAGTATGACCAGACACTCGACACAATCCGCATTTTCTAGGTAATTTTTCTCTAGCGTCCATTACTGTTTGAATGCGTTTAGTCTTTAGGCGACCTTTCTTGACTCTTCGCATTTTCTTGATAATATCCTCTGTTTGGTATAGCTTGGAAATGTTCTTTGTAGACTTTTAATATTGTTTCCACCTTGTACACATCAGGTATAAGATTACAAAGGATACAAGAACATACCATCAGAATCAGAGGATATCATCAGAATATATCATCAGAGGCATAAATAAGACGATATCATCAGAGGCAGAAATCACACGCAGAAATCAGAGGATACCATCAAAATATATCATCAGAGGCAGAAATCAGAGGCACAAATAAGAGGATACCATCAGAATCAAAGGATACCATCAGAGGCAGAAAATGATTGAAGAAGATTGATGATTTTCGTTTGGACTTTGATGAAGATTATGGAGTTTGGGAATTAGGTTTAGGGAGAGATGAATTAGTTTGGGAATTAGGTTTTGGAAATACAAAAGGGCATATTCGAAATTTGTAAAATGTGCACACAAAAAAACCTCCTTCAGTAGGTCGCTCCCTAGAGAAGCGACCTCTCACTAGAAAAAAAACAAGTTTCTTCAGCTGGTCGTTCCCTAGGGAAGCGACCTCTCACTAGCTCTAAAAAAGTAGGGCAATCCCATATATTATTTTGGAAGTGGGGCATTTTGGTGTTAAAAAAAAAGGGGATATTAAGATAAAAAATTCCAAGTGAATTTTTTTTAAAAAATGGGGATATTAAGATAAAATATGTTGTCTTTCTCGATAAAGTGTTTCATAAATTCTTATAACCCATGTAGCATATGTTTCTACCTCAGAGAAGTGAATCTTAGAACACCAGATTGATTGGCTAGACAACCATATCATCTATTGTCATTTGGACTATATTTATTTCTTGCTAATTTATTTTGTGTTCTGAGGTCACCCCTTTGAGCAAACTTTGTTAATTAGCTATGATTTTAAAATTTTGTGTAAATACAACCTTTCAAAGTCACAATTTTGAAATACAAATATGGCAATGTTGCTAACGAGCCTTTTTTCTTGTGCTAGGGTTAGTAATCATTTATATAAGTTTTCAAATTTAAGAAAATATTGCATTGAGGGTTCTTTGAAGGCAAACGTTTCCAACCAAACAATGCTTGCAAGCGTGTGAAGGGTGTACAAATTAGCATCTTAATAAGTTGGTTTTATATTTGTTATAGTTAATTGGATTTGTTAAGGGATGACAAGAGTTATTCATCCTATATATAATCATATTTGTAAATTTTTTTCAATCATAATTTTTCAACACCCACCGGGTCAATGAAACATTCAAAACACAAGGATTTTCATTTCAGTCGTGAGAATGTTGAAATTCTTCATAATTGTTATCATTTTTGTTTATGTATTAGCAATATCTTCTAGTTACAATTCAATTTCATATGCAATGATAATTTTTTTTCCTCAATTTGCCGACATGTCAAAGATTGAGCGAAGAATTATCGACACAAATGAAGGATGAGATATGATCTAGAAGGCAATCAAGATGCTCAATAAAATTTTATGAAGCTAGAACGTGTTTATTACATTTCTTTTTGTTTAGGGATACAAAATGTTATTGATGTAGAAGGCCATCATAAAACTCATCTAGTATCCATGGCAGTATTTGTTTTTCATAAATTGTGACCCTACAAGATTACAAACAGGGACGAAAATAGGTCAAACTCTCTTATATAAGCTTATGGCTAACTTACTTCAAATACAAAGAATGCAATTTTTTTTTTAGGGCGAGGAGCGAAAAAGGGGGTTATTGGTTTAAGGTGTTATGCCACAAGTATGAGAGTGTCAATGGAAATGTATGTGGTGGTTCTTTTAAGGATTCGGTTTGGTGGATGGTTATTTTTTGTTAGAGAAGAGTCAAGGGTGTGACAAGAAGTGGTTTGTGGATAATAATATAAAAGTACTAGCGAATGAAGCGACGATGTTATTTTGGGAGGATCCTTGGATGGACGGAGGACTATTGTAGGATAGATTTAGGAGACTATTTAAATTGACCTTTGATAAAAATATTAGTGTAGAATATGATTGGCAAGGACGACGAGGGTAGTTTTTAATTGGGGGTGGCATAGGGAGTTATTTGAGTGGAGAAAAAAGTTGGTGGAGGAATGTGTTTTGTTGTTGGATAATGTTGTTTTGCATAATAACATTATTGACAGTTGGAGTGTAACTTTGGTCAAGATGGAACTTACGTAGTGAAGGAGGTGTACATATTTTTTTATCAAGATTGACGCTCAACGAGGTGTATCCATCCTATCCTTATGTGTGGAATAAGTGGGTTTACTTGAAGGCGTCAATGTTTGCGTGGTGTCTGTTTCAACATCATGTACATATAATTTCTCTGTTCGCACCTCTGGTTATAGGCACTGTAAAATTTAGTTAACATATTAATTATCATATAAATAATTTAAAAAAAAAAAATAAAAATTACAAAAGTTTCGAATATTTGAATTTTACGAATGTTTTTCATATTTCAAAAGTTTAGTATTGTTCAAAAGTTTTGAGGCGAGCACCTCTTTGATCTTGTAAGGGTGACATACTTTTGTAATTTTAATTCTTACAACACTTTGTACAAAAAAAAAAAGAATAACATTTCATCAACTCAAAAATATTTTGACCTCAAGTAGGTATACTAATTTCTTAAACAGATCAAGTTAAAAAAATGACAGTAATTTCTTAAACATTTTGATATAAAATGACAAGAAGATCAAGTTAAAAAAATTTCAGTAAAAAACAAACTCAACAAAAAGCAATGTTTTGGAAGAGAACAACTAAAATCTGATTCACAGTGAAAGTTTTTTTTAATAAACATTCACCATGAAAGTCCTTACTATTTGTTATTTCGAGTAAAATCAATTTTTTGTCACTTGAATTGATTTTTTAAAAAAAGTATTATTTTTGTTCATAGTTTAGATTGTTTGTCTCGTATTACAAAGACTAAAAGTATTATTAACCCAAAAAATTAAAATTCAGTCTAACAAATATTATTATTTATCCCTTTTATTTAAAAGTAAAATAGATTAAAAAGTGGGTCTAAAGAAAGAACCCCCATAGCCATTTAGTCATCAAAGCAATATGTTTTTACACCATATTTCCATTTTCAAGATTCAACTAGATTTTTTTTGTACAAAACATAATTTCCCATATGGTTATAATTTTTTTTAAGGTTTGTAGCATGAGGTTTCTCTTTCCTATGAGTCACTTAATTCAAAATAGAAAAAAGCAAGGCATAATAGAGAGGAAAATCGGACAAATATGTTTAGAAGTGGATGCACATAAATTCTAAATTCTTAATCAATGGGCTTACACCTTCATATTTGAGAAATGAATTCGTCTTTTGAAAATACTTTTTCTAATGCATTTGAGAACCACTTCCAAATTGTGATGGAAAAAATACAGGCTATTAATTCATACTTCACACAGATTATTACTAAACCATTATCACTAATTTTTTTTGACTAAATTATGAGCTATGTAGTAGCGACACCTTGGATTGAAAGCGCTTTTAGTATCTAATATGTGTCAATGTCTATCAACAAAACACCAATGGAAATATTCCATTACTTCAATTTTTTTACAATTACTACTAGTGTCTACCTGTCGATGTCGATGTCAATGTCATGTTCGTATCTGCATTAGTGCTACATAAATAGATTATGGATTCACAGAAACTACCACATAATTGAAGAGAAATAGAAAAAGAAACATAGCTCCAACTATACATAATATAACACTGAAAATCCAATTATAGCACAAATACATATATACCTCTTGCAACTTAGATTTTTCCACTATCACTAACCTTAAAAACGCTGTTATGTCTCCACTATCATTGTTTATCCATTTTAAACTCATATATTCTCTTACTTCTCCTATACAATATTAACAACCATCACTGTATTTTCAATAAAAATATATATATTATTTTCATGAACTATACCTAGAATCATGTTTAACACATACACATTGATGTAGTCAACAATCTCAATTGTTGAGGCTAGAATTGCCTGACTCCAAAGGAAATCTTGATTCATAAATTGACTTGTCAAATTAGGATAAATACACAACCATAAAACATATTGGATCTTCATATTCACTTATCAGCAATTCATTAGGAATTGCCATGGCCATGATCATGATCATTCGTTATATTTTTAAAAGTTTTGTCCAAAGGCTCAAAGTAGAACTTTTGTGCCATAGGAGCTTCATCCCAAATTATCAGGTCTGTTAGAACTAATAACTGAGTCAGTTTGCAATGTTGTAGTTTTCAAATGTTAAAAAGGGTATCTTGAACTTTGAATTATGTTAAAGAAGCTATCCTACTCGAAGCAACAGTCAAAACAATTTTAAGTTGACTACAAGTGAGTCAACCATTTGCTGAAATTGTTCTTGCTGGATGTTAATATCATAGTTGAGTTCATCTTATATAAGTCTATTTCCAATCTCAACTAGTGCAAAATCTTTGGGAGATGGCATTCACATAAATTCTTTTAAACTCTTAAGATTAGCTTGTAGAAGTTGTTCAATTTCAATTAATGTTAAGTTTTATTATTATTTTGCTTTAGTCACTGCTGTGTTTTTACTTAGTCAATAATTATTATTTGAGTTGTTATGTTAGTCCTTATTCTTAGGAAATTTGTTAGTCATGATTTGTTAGCTAAAATCATGGAAGATTAGATTTTCAGTTCAATTTTTTGCCTATAAATGTAATGCTTGGTGAATTAATTCAATATACATCAGCTTTCTATTCTACAAATCATTCTCCTGTAGTTTCTTTTATCAGAATTCAAATAACAATTGGTACCAGAGCCGCATTCCTTCGGGATCTTTAAGCAATCATGGATAGAGAATCAAGTTTTTCAAACTATTCTCAAGGTGCTCCACCAAGTTTTGATGGAGAGAATTATGAAGTTGCTCCCCTGCCAAATAATCCGACGGTGGCTAAGATGAAAAGTCATAAAGAAAAGAGAACCAGATAATCAAAAGCTAAAGCAGTTTTGTTTGCTGGTGTCTCAACAACAATTCTCACCAAAATTATGTTGTTTTCATCAGGTCCAAAAATTTGGAATTATCTTAAAAATGAATATGCAGGAGATGAAAGGATATGCAAGTTCTCAATTTAATAAGGGGATTTAAGCTACATAGGATGAAAGATGTTGAAACTATCAAAGAGTACTCAGACAGATTGCTTGACATTGCCAACAAGGTAAGGCTTCTTGGTAGTAAATTTGATGATTCAAGAATAGTTGAAAAAATTCTTGTTATATTACCTGAAAAATATGAAGCTTCAATTACTACCTTGGAAAATACTAAAGATCTATCCAAGATCACCTTGGCAGAATTGTTGAATGCTTTGCAGGCTTAAGAACAAAGAAAGGCTCATGAGACAAGAGTCAATTGTTGAATGAGCCTTATTTGTCAAACATCAACATGTTAAAGATTGCAAGAAAAATAACTTTAAAAATAGAAGTTATGGAAGTAGTTCAAGCAGCCACATGCAAAGCAAAAATGGAGGCTCAAAGAGAAACTATCCTCCTTCTAAGCACTGCAACAAATTAGGTCATTCACCATTTAAATGTTGGGTGAGGTCTGATGCAAAGTGCAACAAATGCAATCAACTTGGACATGAAGCAGTGATTTGCAAAAATCAGAAGAAACCCATGTAGCTGATCAAGATGAAGAAGATCAGATGTTTGTGGCAAATTGCTTCTCCACAATAGCCACATCAGAAAGTTGGCTCATTGACAGTGGTTGTACAAACTACATGACCTTTGACAAAACTCTTTTCAAAGATTTAACACCTACGACAATGACAAAAGTGAGAATACGAAATGGTGGTCACATTACAGCAAAAGGAACAGTTGCAATAACAACCAACTCAGGTACAAAAACTATTTAGGATGTTCTTTATGTACCTGATGTTGATCAAAATTTGCTAAGTGCTGGTCAGTTGATCCAAAAAGGATTTAAGGTGTAATTTGAAGATGAGCACAGTCGTATTTATGATGCTAAAAGAAATGAGATAATGAGTGTCAAAATGAAGGGCAAAACCTTCTCGTTTGACCCTACGGAGGAGCACACAATTTATTCCTCCAAAGTTAATATCACAGAACTTTGGCACAAAAGACTTGGGCATTGTCATCTTCAAAGAATGATTAAAATGCAGAAAAATGAAGTGACTAGAGGCTTACCAGATCTGATTGATAACCTGCCAAATTGTCATGCTTGTCAATTTGGTAAGCAAAGCAGAAAACCATTTCCTAAGTCATCTTGGAGGGCATCACAAAGGTTGCAGCTAGTACATACAGATGTAGGAGGACCTCAAAGGACACCATCACTTCAAGGTAGCAGATATTACATTCTTTTTATTGATGATTTTACAAGAATGTGTTGGATTTGTTTCTTAAAATTCAAGTATGAAGTTTCTGGTGTTTTTTGGAAGTTTAAAAACTTGGTGGAAAATCAAAGTGGCTTCAAAATTCAGATTTTAAGGTCTGAAAACGGAAAGGAATACAATTCTGCATAATTTAATGTTTTGTTATGGAGTTGGCATAGAACATCAGCTCACTGCTCATTACACTCCAGAACAAAATGGTGTGAGAGAGAGGATGAATAGATATGTCGTATCGATGGCCAGATGCATATTACATGAGAAGGAGTTGCCTAAAATTTTTTGGGCAGAGGCAGCAAATACTGCTGTTTTTTTGCAAAATCGTCTTCCAAGTATAGCTGTTCAGGAGAAAACTCCATTCGAAGTTTGGTATGGGTATAAACCTTCACTGAGTTTTCTTAAAATATTTAGTTGTTTGTGTTTTGTTCATGTTCCACATGTTAAAAGGGACAAACTTGACACAAAATCAATCCCTGGTATCTTTGTTGGCTACAACACTATTTCTAAAGCCTACAAAGTATACTATCCCCATACTAAGAAAATGGTGATTACAAGATTACAAGAGATGTTAATTTCAATGAAGATGACAAATGGGATTGGAAATATGCACAAGAAACCACTCAATCTTCAAAAGAACTTAGAAGCAATATTTTTGGAGAGGAAGAAGAAGCAACAGAACAATGGCAAAATGAATTGGAAGATGATTCACCTGTTAGAGGAACAATATCACTCTCAGACATCTATCAAAGATGTAATATGGCTATATATGAACCTGATGGTCATGAAGAAGTTGTTAAAGATCCAAAATGGAAGAAAGCCACGGAGGAAGAGATATCAATGATTCACAAGAATAAAACATGGGAATTAGTCAACAAACCAAAGGGCAGAAAAATCATTGGAGTAAAATGGGTGTAGCGGACAAAGCTTAATGCTGATAACTCCATCAACAAATACAAAGCAAGACTTGTAGTCAAGGGGTATGATCAAATCTTCGGTGTTGATTATTCTGAAACTTTTGCTCCTATTGCTAGGTTGGACACCATAAGGTTGTTGCTAGAAGTTTCAGCTCAAAATTGGAAAGTGTTTGAGTTAGATGTGAAATCAGCATTTCTCAATGGTATCTTGGAAGAAGAGATTTATGTCGAAGAACCTGAAGGCTTTACTGTGGAAGGTGAAGAGGATAAAGTTTATTTGCTCAAAAAGGCTCTATGTTGGTGATCTTTTAGTGACGGGAGATGATGAACAAATGGTTGAGGATTTCAAACAAGAAATGATGCAGGTCTTTGAAATGACAGACCTTGGTCTCATGACTTACTTTCTTGGAATGGAAGTCCATCAATGCAAAAATGAATTTTTTATCTGCCAAAGAAAGTATGCGAAAGAAATCTTAAAGAAATTTCATATGGAAGAATGCAAAGCCATAAACACACTAATGAGACAAAAAGAAAAGTTGAGCAAAGAAGATGGTGCTAGTAAAGTTGATGAAAGTCATTACCGAAGTTTAATTGGCTGCCTAATGTATCTTACAACAACTAGACCTGATATTTTGTTTGTTGCAAGTCTCTTATCTCGTTTCATGCATTGTCCTTGTGAAATGCACCTAAGAGCAGCAAAAAGAATATTAAGGTTCATGAAAGGTCTAAATTATGGTGTCAAGTTTGAAAAAAATAAGAACTTCAAGCTAAGAGGTTATTTTGATAGTGATTGGGGTGGTTCTGTTGATGATATGAAAAGCACATCTGGATACTGATTCACTTTAGGTTCAGATGCTTTCTCATGGTGTTCAAAGAAGTAATAGATAGTTGCTCAATCTACTGTAGAAGCAGAATTTATTGCAGCAACTGCAACAACAAATCAAGCTCTATGGTTGAAGAAAATTTTATCTGACCTGCACATTATGCAAAGTGAAAGTACTGAGATTTTTGTTGATAATCAATCGACAATTGCTATTTCATGAAATCCAGTTTTTCTCTGCAGTTATCTCTTTGTTCAATGGTTGGATTGACTTCCACAAATTCTTGGAAGATACAATGGGTAGTACAAAACAATTCTGTTTTGGTACTCATAGATTGTGAAGCTTCTCATAGCTTCATTTCCCATGACGTAGTTCAGAAACTAAGGTTGATGGTGGAAGATACTCCTTCTTACATTATGGAAGTGGGGGATGGTCATAGGGTGAAATGGAAGGGAAAGTGTCCCAAGTTGAGTTTGCATTTGCAAGGAATGGAGATTAAGAAAGACTTTTATTTGTTCACCCTACAAGGGGTGGATTTGGTGTTGGGTTTGGATTGGCTCTCCAGTTTGGGAGAGGTCAAAACCAACTTTGCATAATGTGCAGGTCAGATAAAATTTTCTTCAACCATAGAGCTTAATTTGTTGTTGCAATAAATTTTGCTTCTGCAGTAGATTGAACAACTATCTATTGCTTCTTTGAACACAATGAGAAAGCACCTGAACCTAAAGTGAAATAGTATTCATATGTGCTTTTCATATCATCAACAGAACCACCCTAATCACTATCAGAATAACCTCTTAGCTTGAAGTTCTTATTTTTTTCAAACTTGACACCATAATTTAGACCTTTGATGAACCTTAATATTTTTTTTGCTGCTTTTAGATGCATTTCACTAGGACAATGCATGAAACGAGATAAGAAACTTACAACAAATAAAATATCGGGTCTAGTTGATGTAAGATACATTAGGCAGCCAATTAAACTTCGGTAATGACCTTCATCAACTTTACTAGCACCATTTTCTTTGCTCAACTTTTCTTTTTGTCCAATTGGTGTGTTTATGGCTTTGCATTCTTCCATATGAAATTTGTTCAAGATTTCTTTCGCATACTTTCTTTGGCAGATAAAAACTTTATTTTTGCTTTGATGGACTTCCATTCCAAGAAAGTAAGTCATGAGACCAAGGTCTGTCATTTCTTCAAAGACCTGCATCATTTCTTGTTTGAAATCCTCAACCATTTGTTCATCATCCCCCGTCACTAAAAGATCACCAACATAGAGAGATACAATAAGAATAAATTTACTCTTTTTCTTAACATAAAGAGTAGCTTCAGATAAGCTTCTTGTGAAACCAAGGCTTAGTAAATGTTCATCAATTCTGCTGTACTAAGCTAAGCTTTCGGAGCCTACTTTAAACCGTAAAGAGCCTTTTTGAGCAAATAAACTTTATCCTCTTCACCTTCCACAATAAAGTCTTCAGGTTGTCATTGACATAAATCTCTTCTTCCAAGATATCATTGAGAAATGTTGATTTTACATCTAAGTCAAACACTTTCCAACCTTTTTGAGCAGAAACTGCTAGCAACAACCTTATGGTGTCCAACCTAGCAACAAGAGCAAAAGTTTCAGAATAATCAACACCGAAGATTTGAGCATACCCCTTGACTACAAGTCTTGCTTTGTATTGGTTGATGGAGTTATCAGCATTAAGCTTTGTCCGGTACACCTATTTTACTCCAATGATTTTTCTGCCCTTTGGTTTGTTGACTAATTCCCATGTTTTATTCTTGTGAATCATTGATATCTCTTCCTCCATGACTTTCTTCCATTTTGGATCTTTAACAGCTTCTTCATGACCAGAAAGTTCATATACAGCCACATTACATCTTTGATAGATGTTTGAGAGTGATCTTGTTCCTCTAACAGGTGAATCATCTTCCAATTCATTTTGCCATTGTTCTGTTGCTTCTTCTTCCTCTCCAAAAATATTTCTTCTAAGTTCTTTTGAAGATTGAGTGGTTTCTTGTGCATATTTCCAATCCCATTTGTCATCTTCAATGAAATAAACATCTCTTTGTAATCTTGTAATCACCATTTTCTTAGTATGGGGATGGTATACTTTGTAGGCTTTAGAAATAGTGTTGTAGCCAACAAAGAGACTAGAGATTGATTTTTTGTCAAGTTTGTCCCTTTTAACCTGTGGAACATGAACAAAACACAAACAGCCAAATATTTTAAGAAAACTCAGTGAAGGCTTATACCCATACCAAACTTCAAATGGAGTTTTCTCCTCAACAGCTATATTTGGAAGACGATTTTGGAAAAAAACAGCAGTATTTGCTGCCTCTGCCCAAAAAAAATTAGGCAACTCCTTCTCATGTAATATGCATCTGGCCATCTCCACGACATATCTATTCATCCTCTCACTCAAACCATTTTGTTTTGGAGTGTAGGGAGCAGTGAGCTGATGTTCTATACAAGCTTCATCACAAAACATTAAATTATGCAGAGTTGTATTCCTTTCCATTATCAGACCTTAAAATCTGAATTTTGAAGCCACTATGATTTTCCACCAAGTTTTTAAACTTCCAAAAAACACCAGCAACTTCAGACTTGAATTTTAAGAAACAACTCCAACACATTCTTGTAAAATTATCAATAAAAAGAATGTAATATCTGCTACCTTGAAGTGATGGTGTCTTTTGAGGTCCTCCTACATCTGTATGTACTAGCTGCAACCTTTGTGATGCCCTCAAAGATGACTTAGGAAATGGTTTTCTGCTTTGCTTACCAAATTGACAAGCATGACAATTTGGCAGGTTATAAATCAGATCTGGTAAGCCTCTGGTCACTTCATTTTTCTGCATTTTAATCATTCTTTGAAGATGACAATGCCCAAGTCTTTTGTGCCAAAGTTCTATGATGTTAACTTTGGAGGAATAAATTGTGTGCTCATCCGTAGGGTCAAATGAGAAGGTTTTGCCCTTCATTTTGACACTCATTATCTCATTTCTTTTAGCATCATAAATACGACGGTGCTCATCTTCAAATTACACCTTAAATCCTTTTTGGATCAAGTAACTAGCACTTAGCAAATTTTGATCAACATCAGGTACATAAAGAACATCAGAAATAGTTTTTGTACTTGAGTTGGTTGTTATTGCAACTGTTCCTTTTCCTTTTGCTGTAATTTGACCACCATTTCCTATTCTCACTTTTGTCATTGTGGTAGGTGTTAGATCCTTGAAAAGAGTTTTGTCAAAGGTCATGTAGTTTGTACAACCACTGTCAATGAGCCAACTTTCTGATGTGGCTATTGTGGAGAAGCAATTTGCCACAAACATATGATCTTCTTCATCTTGATCAGCTACATGGGCTTCTTCTGATTTTTGCAACTTGCTTTTGCAAATCATTGCTTCATGTCCAAGTTGATTGCATTTGTTGCACTTTGCATCAGACCTCACCCAACATTTAAATGGTGAATGACCTAATTTGTTGCAGTGCTTACAAAGAGGATAATTTCTCTTTGAGCCTCCGCTTTTTCTTTGCATGTGGCTGCTTGAACTACTTCCATAACTTCTATTTTTAAAGTTATTTTTCTTGCGATCTTTAACATGTTGATGTTTGACAAACAAAGCTCTTTCAACAATTGACTCTTGTCTCATGAGCCTTCTTTGTTCTTAAGCCTGCAATGCATTTAACAATTCTGCCAAGGTGATCTTGGATAGATCTTTAGTATTTTCCAAGGTAGTAATTGAAGCTTCATATTTTTCAAGTACTGTAACAAGAATTTTTTCAACTATTCCTGAATCATCAAATTTACTACCAAGAAGCCTTACCTTGTTGGCAATGTTAAGCAATCTGTCTGAGTACTCTTTGATAGTTTCAACATCTTTCATCCTTTGTAGCTCAAATCCCCTTATTAAATTGAGAACTTGCAGGCCTCGTATCCTCTCATCTCCTGCATATTCATTTTTAAGATAATTCCAAATTTCTGGAGCTAATGAAAACAACATAATTCTGGTGAGAATTGTTGTTGAGACACCAGCAAACAAAACTGCTTTAGCTTTTGATTTTCTGGTTTTCTTTTCTTTATGACTTTTCATCTGAGCCACCGTCGGATTATTTGGCAGCGATGCAACTTCATAATCTTCTTCGACGGCTTCCCATAAATCCAAAGCCTCCAAATGAGTTTGCATCCTCACAACCCACAAATGATAATTCTCTCCATCAAAAACTGGTGGAGCACCTTGAGAATAGTTTGAAAAACTTGATTCTCCGTCCATGATTGCTTAAAGATCCCATAAGAATGCGGCTCTGGTACCAATTGTTGTTTAAATTCTGATAAAAGAAACTATAGGAGAATGATTTGTAGAATAGAAAGCTGATGTATATTGAATTAATTCAGCAAGCATTACATCTATAGGCAAAAAACTGAACTGAAAATCAAATCTTCCATGATTTTAGCGAGCAAATCATGACTAACAAATTTCCTAAGAATAAGGACTAACATAACTCAAATAATAATTATTAACCAAGTAAAAACACAGCAGTGACTAAAGCAAAATAATAATAAAACTTAACATTGATTGAAATTGAACAACTTTTACAAGCTAATCTTATGAGTTTAAAAGAATTTATGTGAATGCCATATCCCAAAGATATTGCACTAGTTGAGATTGGAAATAGACTTATCTAAGATGAACTCAACTATGATATTAACATCCAGCAAGAACAATTTCAGCAAATGGTTGACTCACTAGTAGTCAACTTAAAATTGTTTTGATTGTTGCTTCAAGTAGGATAGCTTATTTAACATAATTCAAAGTTCAAGATACCCTTTTTAACATTTGAAAATTCCAACTGCAACATTGCAAAGGAACTAAACTGGCTCAATTATTAGTTCTAACAGACTTGATAATTTGGGATGAAGCTCCTATGGCACAAAAGTTCTACTTTGAGCCTTTGGACAAAACTTTTAAAAATATAATGAATGATCATGGCCATGGAAATTCCTAATGAATTGTTGATAAGTGAATATGAAGATCCAATCTGTTTTATGGTTTTGTGTATTTATTCTAACTTGACAAGTCAATATATGAATCAAGATTTCCTTTGGAGTCAGGCAATTCTAGCCTCAACAATTGAGATTATTGACTACATCAATGTGTATGTGTTAAACATGATTCCAGGTATAGTTCATGAAAAAAATATATATGTTTTTATATTTTTATTGAAAATAAAGTGATGGTTGTTAATATTGTATAGGAGAAGTAAGAGAATATCTGAGTTTAAAATGGATAAATAGTTATCCATATGATGTTTTTACACATGAATTCCTTAACTCTTTAAGAACTTTAGAACTCTTAAATTATAGCATCAAATTAAAGGTTAGAACTCATATCACGCTTTTAAGAAATCTGAACCAATTTGAGGGATTGTACAATGGTACAAGATTGATTGTAACAAACATGGCTAATCATGTGCTTGAAGCAAAAATAGTTTATGAAAAAAATATGCAACAATATTTACATTCCGAGGATGTGAATGTCCCATGACAATAAATAAGTCTCAAGTCCAATTACTTGATTAGCCATGCTTCTCAAATTTGGAATCCATATTAAAGACTCTTTAATAAGCCTACCATGTCATCATTAACATATGGCAACTAAGATACTCCAAATCTTTTGCTTAGGTTTCAACCATATATATCCAGCACTTTTTATCACGAATAAAAACATCTTCACATTGGGTCCTTATTAATAACCAATATGCAAGGCTTCCATTACTGATTAGGTATGCTAATTCTCAATATCATTTCAATCACTTTATTTCTCCACCTCAAAGTTAGAGTAGTCGAGCACACTTTCAATCCCACACTTATAAATTTTGTTATGTTTTTTCTTCTATGAAGATAACTTCTTTAACAATTGATATTGACAAAAGTGTTTTTCTATGTTGCATCACTTATCACTTTAAACTTGTCCATGATTTCAAATTGATTCGGATCTTAACTGATGTAAATTGCAGCCAACATAATAAGTGTAAAAGGTCTTAATGATTTTATAAACAAATTTATGTTTCCTATTTATAAATTAAATAGGTGTATTTCTGTAAAGAAATGATTAATGCATGTGAAATTTTGAAAAGAGTCTTATATAAAAGACACAAGGGAGTATAAAGAACCTGCTCAGTTCAAGCTTGTCCTTGTAACACCATAAAACAGTTGGCCTGGATTTGATTTGAGCCTTGCTAAGCATGTAATGAAGATTCACAATCTGCACACAACAGAGTCTGAAATTAGCATTCATGTTGCACCATTCTTAATTTCTTCCACACAGAATTGAGTTCCAAAAAATTATCTTAAAAGAAACAATCACTACGCTAAAAATGATACCCGATCACGGGACTTATCCCCAATAATAACAAACATTGACCTATGTCTTAATTTGACACCATTCTCAATGAGAGTTCTGATTTGTTTATCTACCTTCTTCCTCATTTCTCTGCAACGAAAATTAAACAATCATAAGTACCAATCTCACGTGAAATTGAAACTATTCTAGTTCCAGTAATTCAAATCCCTTCTTATTTCGTAATTGAATAATTAAATGAATTATATCACAATCGCAAATAATGAAAATAAATCACAAGGAATGGATTCTATAACTTTCTAAAGATTTACTATTAAATAAACAGAAAGAAAAATGAAGTGATAATGGAACCTGGATTAAATGGAGGTTAACTGCAGAAGAAATAAGGATTTTAGCTTAGGTCGGAGTGTGTTGGTCGCTTTTGTTTTGTTTAGGGTTTATGGAGGGGTTAACGGCACGACACATATATACCTGCCCTTCGCTGTGGTCAGCAGCGACCCACCGTAAGCACAACGTCAACCATTCATTTTAATCGACGTTCAAAATAAAGGCAGAGCTTCACGGCGAGGGTTCACAGTGGGTTAGAGAGGGTTCAAGTGGGTTCGAGAGCTAGGGTTCACAGTTGGTTCGAGAGATAGGGTTCACAGTGGGTTCAGGAATGGGAGGTGTAGTTCCTTCATCATGGGCAGCCGAAGCTTTATCAGCACTCCGACCACCGCTATCACAGTCATCATCCGTAATATCTTGCTTCTTAATATCTCTCGAAACCCTAACCTGAGGCGCGTGACGTTCCTCGTCTTCTTCTTCTTCAACTACTACTAGGTTCGTTTCGTTGTTATTGATTAGAACAAGACGGTTATCGATGATTTCATGATCACGCGCTAAAGCGATCGTGTTGTGATTGCGATTTCTTGCTGGTCTACCTCTTCTACCTCGAGCGGTTTCGGGTTTAGTGATCGAGTTTTGGTTCGGGTTCAGGTTTTGTGTAGTTTTTCTTCTGGTTCGGAGTTGAGGAGGCATATTCTTGTTAAGAGCGGGTTTGCTCCATCATGCGTGTGGGAAGATTCATGGGGCTTCTAGAATGTTCAGCGACGGAAACGAAGACAATTATTTATACAATCTATGGAGAGGGAGAGATAGACGGAGAGAGAGAGAGAGAGAGAGAGAGAGAGAGAGTTGAGAGTGGGTGACGACATTGAGGTTTGATGGTGAGATTGAGTGATGGTGAGTCCGAGAGGGTTCAAGCGAGTTTAATTTTTCAAGAGAGTTCAAGAGAATGAGTGATGGTAACAGCCCATCCGGGGCGAACTATTAAAATAAAATTAGAAAACATAGTGTCTGCCTTATTTTATTTAGGTCGGCGTAGTCGACGCTAATTATTAAAAAAATCAAAAAAAAAAATTTGATACACTAGCGTCGGCTAGACCTAGGTGTGGGAATAGGTCAGGCTTTGAAATGTCTGAGTCTGGCCTACGATTAATTTTTTTAGGCCTAAGTCTAGCCTACTACCTATCATAGGCTTTTTTTTTTGCATGGTCTAGCCTTTTTAAAATTCTGGCACGACCTGAAAGTCTATTTAAAAGCCTTATTCACATTAAAACATTTAAATGTTATATTTTACATTTTTTTTAAATAGGCTAAATTAGAAATTTATATATAAGAAAAACTAATAAAATTATAATCATATATAATATAATATTAAAATAGCTTAATTGATAGGCTTTAAAATAGGAAACAATAATATTAATAAATAACATTTATAAATAATAAAAAATATATATTTTTTTTTAAAATAGAAAACAATAATTTTAATTAATAATAATAACAAAAAATAACATTAATAAATAATATATATATATATATATATATATATATATATATATATATATATATATATATATATATATATATATATATATATATATATATATATATATATATATATATATATATATATATTGGCCGGCCTGTCAGGCATAATAGGCTTTTATATAAGCCTAAGTCTGACTTATTTAAATAAATAAGGTTTAAAAATAGTCTAAACCTAGCTTTCTTATTAAACATGTCGGACCAGGCCATAAGTAGGTCAAGCCATAGGCCCCTGACGGACGGCCTAGCCTATTCCCATCCCTAGCTAGACTGACGCTACACCGACACTAGTTAGTGTCGGAGTCGGGGGCCGACGCTAAATATGGCAGCTAAAATGAGTTTTCCTAGTAGTGATGTGTCATCTTTGCAATGTTCAATTATTTATTTTTCGATCCCCGAGTAGACGCGTAAAACCTATAGACAAAATATCACAAATTGGTCTATTCTAGCATGGTCATGCATTTCCACGGTCTCACTCTATCGATAGGCATAAGACATAACTCTGGTTCTATAGGAGGGAAAAATCTTATCTACATCACTCGTACCCCTCTAGACGTTTTATTGCAGGCTAATAACCACATTTATGATTCTTCATTTACAAACAACGTTTGATGGCTTTAAAGCTTACAATTCGCCATGTAGAGATTGTAGGACTTCCAGTCGAAGGACTACTCACTATGGTCACATGAGATTGTAGCATTCTCATGGTAGGTTAATCCAATATAAATATTACCCCTAATATTTATATCAATGTGATAACTCGATATCTCATATCCATGACTTGTGAGAGGTGGTCATCAATCTACTCACATAATAGTCTCTCACGGTCAAGTTATATTTGATGTTCTATTGAACGAACTATATATTCTTAATAGGGAAAATAAAATCCTAAGGTCTTTCTAAGGCTATTTAAACCTGATCCATTAATTCATATTACATATTAGGTTTGAGTCACCAATTCTTAATACTTTAATAAACTAAGTATCTTTATTTACATTTTTTTTCAATAAGTTTCTTCCTTCTTTTAATTTTCATCTAATACAGTGATGAAGAAGTTTTCATATTCAGGAGCCTACCTTATGACTCATCAGACGTAGCTAAAGAAATTGAGATAACTTATTTTTCTCTTTTCTTTAATTGTCTTTGACTTGTTTGATGGGACTTTATCTGAATATTGAATTGGAGATATAATCTTCCTAAGATAAATCTTTGATAGGATTGTAGGTTCTCCAATCCTTCTTCGTTATTATTTTCATATTTCCATCCAATACAAAAGATTCAGCCAAAATGAGGCACAAATGCTCTTATTCCTACTTCCTCCTTGTACTTAAGTTATTTATTGAAAAATGAGACATTGACACTCAAGGTTTGAACAAAGTGAACCTTTGAATGCATTTTGTGAATCTTCTTGTATAATCCATCTTGTTTCTAACAGTACAGAGTAAGAAGAGGATCATTTAGGAAGATGAAGACTCAATAACAGATTAGATATAGAATTGTTTGTTATATGCATGCTTTTTATTCGATGATATATTTATATGCATGCTTGTTTATCATTTGATATCATACCATGTTGTGCTTTCGTGCTTTGTATTTCTATATTTTATGTTATTTTTAGATCATGACTCTACTATTATTGTGGATCAGGCTTATGCCCCAGATTCTAAGATTTTGAGTTACATAGAAATTGCAATGACATCGAAGACGTGGCAGAGCAATGATTTGGATTATTTGTGCTAAAAAGGGTCATTCTAAATTGTCTTGTCCTATGATAAAATCTGGGAAAGACAAGAGACCTATTAAGTCTAACAAACCTGGCCCCAACCAGTTTTGGGTACCAAAGAACAAAATTGTTTATGTTGCAGATATTCTGAGCAACCAAAAGGAAACACCAATCATGATGTCTGGTCAATGGATGCTGCGATAGGATTGCTAGTCAAGCAGAGGATTAATTGTCGAGCAGAGGATTCCATCAGAGGATTGATAGTCGAGCTAAGGATTCCATCAGAGGATTGATAGTCGAGCCGAGGATTCCATCAGATCTGTTAGTTTAGTTAGTTCTGTTAGTAGTCTATTATGTTAGTCTGTGCCAACTATCAAGCTTAACTAATTCAGTTAGAATAGCTAATATAAATAACAGAAATGGGTTCTTCAATAGGAGGGCAGTTAAAGAGTAGTTGGGTGGGACTGAATTGCAGGGCAATTTGGTTATTCTCTGTAACTGCAAATCTCTGTACATTTTTTCTCAGTATTCGATAATCAAATCTTGAGGTATCTTCAATTTCATTCAATTTTAATATACCAGTTCTATCACTGGTATCAGAGCACCGATCTGGTGCCCTGTTTTTGCATCCTTGTACTGCGCATTGCATGAAAACAAGAAGCATGGTTAGGGACTTGAGCGATTGGGAGCAGGAGCGCGAGGAATGGCGCACGGGACTGGAGTTGGCGGAGGCGCCGCCAAACATACGGAGGATCAATTGGCTGCACTCGCGGCCAAGATCGATGCCAACGGCGGCGGAACTGTCCGCAGGGAAGAAGCAGAGACCAGCGGCTGCGGTGGTAGACCCCTGGGTAAATACGCTAAGAGCGACTGGTGGAGGAAGCTGGAGATCCCGATTTTTTCAGGCGACGATGCGTACGGTTGGACGCACCGTTTTGAACGATATTTCGAGTTACGAAGCGTTCCGGAGGAGGAGAAGATGCGTGCCACTGTGGTGACCATGGAGGGCAGAGCACTGGGCTGGTATCACTGGTGGGAAAGGTGCAATCTTGAACCAACTTGGGACGGGTTCAAGCTGGCAGTGGTTCGCAGGTTTCAACCGTCAATGGTACAAAATCCTTTTGAGTTGTTGCTGGCACTCAAACAAACAGGGACAGTGGTAGAATTTGTGGAGGAGTTCGAGAAATATGTTGGAGCTTTGAAGGCCATTGATCAAGATTTTGCACGAGGAATTTTCATGAATGGTTTGAAAGAGGAAATTCGAGTGGAGGTAAAACTGTATGAATTAAAGTCTCTGTCCGATTTAATTCAAAAGTCTATTATAATTGAGGAGAAGAATCTGGTTTGGACTAAGAAAGGAACCAACACTTTCATTAAACCAACTACGATGTCGAAGGCTAGTTCGTACACAAAGACTATGACGGTAGATGCTAAGCCTTGGTTAGATAAGAAAGCCGAGGGTGGTACCTCTGCTACTAATTCGGGGGTGTTCAGGCTGGAGAAGCGAACAAAACCAAAGGTGGTGATTTCAAACGGTTGTCCGGGGCCGAGATGAGAGACAAAAGGGAGAAGGGACTCTGTTTCAGATGTGATGAGCCCTACCATAGAGAACATAAATGCAGGAATAAGAAGTTTCGTATGATCATTTTGGAAGAAGATGAGGAGGAGGACAGTGATACTGAGTTGCATGAGGTAGAAACTTTCAATTCTCTACAGTTGTCTCTTTGTTCAATGGCTGGGTTGACTTCCACAAATTCTTGGAAGATACAAGGGGTAGTTCAGAACAATTCTGTTTTGATACTCATCGATTGTGGAGCTTCTCATAGCTTCATTTCTCAGGAGGTAGTTCAGAAATTGAGCTTGCTGGTGGAAGAGACTCCTTCTTACGTTGTGGAATTGGGGGATGGTCATAGGGTGAAATGTAAGGGAAAATGTCCCAAGTTGAGTCTGCATTTGCAAGGAATGGAGATTAAGCAAGACTTTTATTTGTTCACCTTGCAAGGGGTGGATTTGGTGTTGGGTTTGGGTTGGCTCTCTAGTTTAGGAGAGGTCAAAACCAATTTTGGCAAGTTGGAGCTTATCGTGTCTATAGATGGAAAGTTGATTACTTTGGTTGGTGATCCTGCCTTAACTAAGACTGAATTGTCTTATGGAGCTTTCATGCAAATTTTAAAGGAAGAAGGGGAAGGCTTATTAATTCAGTACGATACGGCAGAGTAGAAAACAACAGACGTTTCAGTCATACCTGAAGCCGTTTCAGAGGTGCTGCAGCAGTATTCTGAGGTTTTTCAAGATCCTCAAGGTCTCCCACCCGAAAGGAGGTTAGATCATGCAATTCATTTGAAGGAGGGGGCTGAGATACCGAATCTACGACCTTATAAGTATCCACACTATCAAAAGACTGAGATAGAGCGGTTGGTTTCCGAAATGCTTGAGGCTGGTATTGTAAGACCAAGCATTAGCCCTTACTCTAGTCCTATCATCTTGGTGAAGAAGAAAGATGGTGGTTGGCATTTTTGCGTGGATTATAGGGTTCTCAACAAAATTACTATCCCTAATAAATTTCCCATCCCTATCATTGAAGAGCTGCTTGATGAACTTGATGGAGTACCAATATTCACTAAGCTTGATTTAAAATCAGGTTATCATCAAATCCGGATGAAGGAAGATGATATAGAGAAGACGACTTTCCGAACTCATGAGGGACATTATGAATTCTTGGTGATGCCCTTCGGTCTCACCAATGCTCCTTCCACATTCCAAGCCCTCATGAATGAGGTTTTGAAGCCTTTCCTCCGGAGATTTGTCCTGGTCTTTTTTTATGACATTTTGGTGTATAGCAAGGATTTGTCAGCTCATCTTGTTCATGTCCACCAAGTCTTGGCAGTGCTGATGCAGAATGGGTTGAAGGCAAATAAGAAGAAATGCAGCTTTGGACAGTCTAGTCTTGAGTACTTGGGACATGTGATTTCTGGCGAAGGGGTGGCAGCTTATCCTTCCAAGACTGCAGCCATGATTTCTTGGCCTATTCCTACTGATGTGAAGGGTCTTAGAGGTTTCCTTGGAATAACAGGTTATTATAGACGTTTTGTTCAAGGATATGGTAAATTAGCCAAACCCTTAACTGAGCTTTTGAAGAAAGACAAGTTTTGTTGGACTGAAGAAGCTACGTCTGCGTTTCAGGCCTTGAAAACAGCCATGGTTGATCTTCCCTTGTTGGCTGTACTGGATTTCAGTAAGGCCTTTGTAGTGGAAACTGATGCTTCTAGTAAGGGGTTGGGGGCTGTTTTGATGCAGGAAGGTAAACCGCTTGCCTTTTGGAGCCAAGGCTTATCTTTGAGAGCTCAACAAAGGTCTGTGTATGAGAGGGAGTTGATGGCTTTGGTTCAGGCTGTGACCAAATGGAGACACTACCTTTTGGGCAACCATTTCATTGTGAGGACAGATCAAAGGAGCCTTAAGTTCTTGATTGATCAACGATTGTTCACTGCTGAGCAATTTAAATGGGCTGTCAAGCTCATTGGGATGGATTTTGAAATCCAATACAAGCCAGGGAAGGAGAATACTGCAGCAGATAGTTGGTCTAGGAGAGATATGTATGCTGCCCTCTCAGTTCTACATGTGGAAGAGGATGATTCTTGGGATGCGGAAGTGCAACAAGATTCTGAATTGCAGCAGTTGGTAGAGGACTTAATTGTCTCCCCTACTTCTCATTCTGGTTATGAACTCAAGAAGGGAAGACTTCTGTATAATGGTAAATCGGTGCTACCTAAGGGTTCTAATAAAATACCACTTATCTTGGCTGAATGTCATGATTCACCATGTGGAGGACATTCAGGATGGTTCAGAACTTTTAAAACAGTCTCTAGTTTCTTATTTTGGAAAGGCATGAGGGGAGACATCAAGAAGTTTTTTGAAGAGTGTGATGTATGTCAAAGGAACAAGTACTCCAATTTATCACCTGCGGGTCTACTTCAACCTTTGCCTATTCCTTGCCAAGTATGGCAGGATATCTCGATGTATTTTGTTGGTGGCCTTCCACGAGTTAGAGGCAAGGATACAATTTTGGTAGTCATTGATAGACTTACAAAGTATGCTCACTTCTTTCCTCTTGGGCATCCTTACACTGCTAAGGAGGTAGCAGCTTTGTTTGTGAGGGAAGTTGTGAAACTTCATGGATTTCCTTCAACAATTGTATCGGATAGAGATGCGGTTTTCCTCAGTAGTTTTTGGAGGGAGATGTTCAAATTGGCTGGAACTACTCTTCAGCGTAGCACTTCTTATCATCCTCAAACGGATGGTCAAACCGAAGTTGCTAATCGATGCTTAGAAACCTATCTTAGGTGCTTTGCTGGCCCTAAGCCCAAGACTTGGTTGAATTGGTTGCATTGGGCTGAGTTCTAGTTTAACAGTAACTACAATATCTCGGCTGGAATGACACCTTTTAAAGCTTTATATGGAAGAGACCCCCCATTGCTGATTAAGAGCTGCACCATTCCATCAAAGTTGGATGACGTCAATCAGTTGGGCCAGCAACAAGATTATTTACTTGCTGACTTGCGACAGAATTTACTGAAATCTCAAGATCAGATGAGGGCACAAGCAAATAAGCACCGGCGGTTGGTGAATTTTGATGTTGGGGAGTGGGTGTTCTTAAAACTTCAGCCTTACAAATTAAAGTCCTTGGCAGAGAGACCATATGCTAAATTGGCTCCTAAGTATTATGGTCCCTTTCAGATTCTAAGCCGTGTGGGCTCCTAAGTATTGGCTCCTAAGTTCATCCGGTGTTCCACGTTTCATTGCTTAAAAAGGCTTTGAAACCTTAGCATACATCCAGACCTTGCCACCAATGTTATCGGAGGAGCTGGAATTGGCTGTGCAGCCAGAAGATATACTGCAGTGGAGGGCTGATGTTGGAGGCAATATGGAGGTTTTGGTGAAATAATCTCAATTGCCATCTTGTGATAACTCTTGGGAGCGAGCTTCCAAGATGTTGGAGGCTTTTCCGTTTTCTCCCCTTGAGGACAAGGTCTTTCTTTTAGGGGGGTATTGATAGGATTGCTAGTCAAGCAGAGGATTGATTGTCGAGCAGAGGATTCCATCAGAGGATTGATAGTCGAGCCGAGGATTCCATCAGATCTGTTAGTTTAGTTAGTTCTTTTAGTAGTCTGTTATGTTAGTTTGTGCCAGCTGTCAAGCTTAACTAATTCAGTTAGAATAGCTAATATAAATAAAAGAAATGGGTTCTTCAATAGGAGGGCAGTTAAAGAGTAGTTGGGTGGGACTGAATTGCAGGGCAATTCGGTTATTCTCTGTAACTGCAAATCTCTGTACATTTTTTCTCAGTATTCGATAATCAAATCTTGAGGTATCTTCAGTTTCATTCAATTTTAATATACCAGTTCTATCATTTTTTCTGTAACTGCAAATCTTTGTACATTTTTTCTCAGTATTCGAACCAGTATCAGAATCAGAGGTTCAGCCACAAACAGCAGAATCACACACATCAGCTTCAGTATTACTAGAATCACCATAAGTTCCAGAACTACCAGAGGAACCTGATATATCAGCAGAAAGAGAAGAATCAGAATCAGGAGAGTTCTTCAAACACTCCAGTGAAATTCATCAAGACCACAAACCAGGGAGGGAATTCAAAGCCCTTCATCCAAACCATCTAATCACAGAACATACAAATTCAGAATCTGAAAATCAGAAACAAGAGGATTTTCAGAATAAAACTGAAGCTGTGACATATAGGTTATATCTATCCTTAAATATTATTATTGTTTGATATTTATGTTTACTGTGATACAAGAAGCTTGATCTTAAAAATCAAAGCTGGATAAGTATTCTGCAGGTTTTCAAACTGTCAGAAGAATCAAGTGATCCATATAATATGAACACTTCAGCAGAAACAGCATTCCAGTGGGTTCAAAAACAAGCAGAGACCACCAGAAGCAGAACTGATGTTCTGGTTGTATTAATTTCACTTTTTTAAATTATTTAAGTTGTATTATGTTATATGACA
The DNA here is from genome assembly GCA_037974295.1 of Cicer cuneatum. Lineage (NCBI taxonomy): Eukaryota > Viridiplantae > Streptophyta > Magnoliopsida > Fabales > Fabaceae > Cicer > Cicer cuneatum. The sequence goes on along the minus strand of JBBPBO010000001.1, from coordinate 71,530,447 downwards.
AATAGCTTGACCTAAAAAGTCAAAGCAAGATGAAGCTAATGTAGGTTAACCAGAACCAGAGTTAACTGATGCTGGTTTACTAGAACCAGAGGAAACCTATGCAGGTTTACGAGAACCAGAAGCTGATGCAGGCAAAAGAACTTGAAAAGGCAAAAACTTCAAGCAAGAATACGACAAATCTTCTGAGGATAAATTTGAAGAAGGATATAGATGGAGTCTACCAATGCAAGGAGAGATAAAGGAATGATGTTTGGGATCTAGTTCCAAGACAAGAAAAGAACATTATTGGAACCAACTGGGTTTTCAAAAACAAGCTGAATGAAAAAGGAGAAGTTGTCAGAAACAAGGCACGACTTGTTGCACAAGGATACAGTCAGCAAGAAGGCATTGACTACACTGAGACTTTTGCTCTAGTGGCCAGGTTAGAAGCAATTCGTATCCTACTCTCTTTTGCTGCAAATCGTAATATTACTTTGTATCAAATGGATGTCAAAAGTGCCTTCTTAAATGGTTATATAAGTGAGGAGGTCTATGTTGGAACCAAGTTGGTTCTTGCAATTAAAGTTTTGATGTTAACAAATGTATTTTAAGAAAATCGTATTTTGACTTAGAAGAAGAATGAAAAATCAGAAGATGTTACAGAAGCATAAACCAGAAGATGACGTCACCAGAAACATAAATCAGAGGATGATGTCACTGGAGGATGTCGCCAGAAGATGACGTCACTAGAAGCAGAAATCAGAAGATGACGTCACTAGAAGTAGAAATCAGAGGATGACGTCACCAGAGGATGATCATCATAGGGTATCATCAAAGGAATCTATCAAAGGATATCATCAAAGGAATCTGTCAGAGAAAAATGCTTAAAACAGAATTGGAGCAAAAGACTCGAGAAACAGAATCTAGCTAAAAATATGCTCAAAAAAGAATCTGAGAAAAATGCTCAAAACAAAATTGGAGCAAAAGACTCGAGAAACAGAATCTAGCTAAAAGTATGCTCAAAACAGAAGCGGAGCAAAATGCTCAAAACAGATTAATCGAAATACACTCCAGAAGTAAAGCATCAGTGAGCAAAAGACTCAAAACAGAATCTGAGCAAACTACTCCAGAATATTCTCAAAACAGATTAGTCGAAATACACTCCAGAAGTAAAGCATCAGTGAAGCTCTAATTTCAACTATAAATAGAGGCTTAATGCTGAAGAATAAAGCATCGAAAAATAGAAGAACTCAAGCAAAAATTCATAAGTATTCAGAGTTCAAAGGAGGGAAACACTTGTTTAAAAGATAAATATTTTCTAAGTGTTCTTTTCTTAGAGTGTGAAGCTGATCGTTATCATAAATTATTCAGAAGTAAATGTTGGAACCAAGTTGGTTCTAAGTCTTAGGATTTTGATGTTTACAAAAGTACTCAATGTAATCTTATTTTGTACCTTGAATTATTAAATTAAATACCACCAGAAACTGAAATAATCAAAAGAAGAAGATCAAAGGATTCCAGAAAATGAATTCTGGAATTACCAGAAGATACTCCAGGAATGTCAAAACATCACCAGAAGATATCTTTGCTGGCCCAGAACAGAAGGAAACCTGGACCATACCAGAGGAAATCCTGCCAGAGGGAGAGTTGTTCCAGACCAACAGGAATCAAATATCAGATTTATTCCAGAAGTTATTCTGACCAGAAGACAGCCTGGCAGTGAAATATTAAACTGCCTAGACTTGTTCCAGACTCAACCAGAAGCTAAGTTTATGAGTCCAGAACAAGAGAATCAATCCAGATTTGACCCAGACAATAAGAGAGCATGATTCAGGGCATGAAACTAAGTCAAGACAAGAAGAAATGATTTCCAGAATGATCCAGACCTGATCTAAAATCAAAGGTAAAATGCCCAGACTGAAATATTTATTGTCCAGATTTAATTTCAATTTAATCCAGACCAAAGTCCAGAATTAGTCCAGATCAGAGGGAAGATTTCCAGATCAGTGGTTCAGAATGAATTATTTGGTCCAGTGATGGTCCAGATCAGAAAATCATACCATGGCTCAGTGTTGGCCAAAATCAGAGGGACAGAATGTATAGTCCAGCAAAGGCCGAATTTAGAGGATTATAGCATATCAGGTGCGCATCCAAGATGGCCGAAATCAGAAGATCAGAGGGTCAGGAAGTGTGGTCCAGGGATAGCCGAAATCAGAGGATTACAGCATATCTATTAGGTTGGTCCAGATGTGGACTAGCGCATGAAGATCCAATGGTCCAGATTTAATCAGGAAAATTATATGGTGGAGAATTTAATTTTTTTTTATCAAAGGATTAAAAAGATTTATTACAAAAATAAAGTGAGGTGTTGTGGAATTCAGGAGCTGTGGTGGGAAGGAACTAACTGATCTAATTGGCCAGTTATTTTGAAAGAAAATCTGAAGATATGTTTTTTATTTATATGAAGCACAATTGGTCAAGTTATTTTTGCAAGAGAATCCAGCAAGATTCAGCTCGAAATTAAGCTTGGAAGAGGCCCAAATCTGCATCTATAAAAGGAGGCTCAAGGCAGAATACTTAGAATCGAAAATCACAAAAGAGTCATACACTTCCAAAGCAAACACTCAAGTTTTCAGAGAGGTCAATTGTGAGTTCCAGCTTTCAAGAAGCAAGTACTCGTGTTATTTTCTTTCCACTATGTCAAATCTAAGTTGTTGAAGTAGAGTCTACAATCTGAGGGAGTCAGTAGGGGTAGCAAGTTACTTGGCAATTAGATTCATAGTGTTGTGATTTCTTCTACAATCTGGGATTGTCAGATTGGCTGAAGACAGAAGCTGCAATCCTCAAAGAAGTCTAGGATTGTTAGACTGTTTGAGAAAATTGACTTGGAGGGTCAGTATAAAGGTTGCAATTCAAGGTTTGAATTAGTGAAATCCTTGAAGGTGAAGGGACTGGACGTAGCCTCGTTAACGGTGAACCAATATAAAAACTGTGAGTTTTATTTTTATTTTTTTTCGCTGCTAACTCTGTTTTTAATTAAACATCAAGTTTTGTTTTAAAAGTATAAAAACAGGAAAAGTATTCAAGTTAAGTCAAACACAATTCAACCCCCTTCTCGTGTTTGTTGTAAGACCCTTAATTTTTAATTAAAATTATGGAATTAATTTTAATTGTATTTTTGGGGAAAATTGTAAAATATTTAATATATGTATGTTTGAGTGAATATATATATATATATATATATATATAAATATTTATTTTGGAGGATGAAATAAAAATTATTGGGTGAAGATTAAATTAATTTAATTATGAGTAATTAAATTAATTGGACAATAAATTGAGGATTAGTGGCTAATTACAAGGTAATTAAGTGCTGAAGAACCCAGCCTTATTTTAATATTATTTTGCGGTGAGGTGGCACCACCAAAAGCCTATAAATAGGGTGAGCATGATGGTGAAATCAGAACACCATCCCTCCTTCCTCACTGCCCATACTGCATGTAATAGTAACCCATTTTTCCCTCCCATTCTGTCTCTGTTTTCTGCCTTCCCATTTCCAGTCACGGTTATAATAGAAGAAGAAAGGGAACTCTTCAAAGTATCATTACTGGAACATCCAAACACTGAAACACCAAAACCCCAGTACAAGAGTTATTTCCCATACCATTACGAAGCTAAAGAACCCAGTTTCGCAGCAGCAAACACCAGTTGCAGTTTCGCCGTTTCTGGATGCATACACTTTAGCAGAAGCAGAACACGCTACAAGGGTAAGGGCACCTTCCAACTTTCTAGTTGCATTAGGGATGTAAGTGTATAATTTTTATGGCATTACTAGTGTTTTCATGATTGTTTTGAAACTGGTTTGCCTATGCTTGAAAGAAATGGAAAAAATGCATTTTTGACGTTTTAAAGCTCTGTGATGATTTTGTTTTGAGCTGAATACACTAAAGATGTGCTGTTTATGTGGGAAAGTGGAAAATGTCTTGAATGTTATTTCAAACATGATTTAAAAATGCATGTTCATAAAACTGTTTTAAAAATGGTTTTGAAATGCAAAAATGCATTCTGTTTGTGTGTTGCTGCTCTGTGAATGCTGCATGTTATTCTGATATGTGTGAAAGTTGAAATGCTTGCATGTTCTTCTGATGTGTTGTGAAAGCTGAAATGCTTGCATGTTATTTTGATGAGTTGTGAAAGCTGAAATGCTTGCATGTTATTTTGATGTGTTGTGAAAGCTGAAATGCTTGCATGTTCTTCTGATGTGTTGTGAAAGTTGAAATACTTGCATGTACTTCTGATATGTGTGAAAGCTGAAATGCTGTGTGTTATTCTGTTGGTTTGAAGTTCTGGATGATTTGGTGTTGATGATTCTGATTCTGTTTTTTTTGAGTGATTCTGGTAATGTTGATGATTTAAGAAGAAAAAGGGATTTTGAATGAGGATGGTATTGTCTTGAAAAGTACTGATCTGTTTTTGGTTGTCTTTTTAAAAGGAAATAGTTTTGAAAGGTGTTGAATTTCGCTGGTTTTCGAAGGTGTATTCGAATACAACATGTGTGTATTCGCCTACAACCTGTAAAGGTTCTGTTTTACTGAAGTTTTCAAACTTGTATTCGAATACAAGCCCTTGTATTCGAATACAGAGAAAGGATTTCTGCTTTTGACTTAGCATCTGTATTCGACTACGACCATGTCGTATTCGAATACAGAAGTGGGATTTTAACACTGTATTCGCATCTGTATTCGACTACAGGCATACTGTATTCGAATACAGAATGCAAATTTTCACTTGTTTCAGTTTCTGTATTCGAATACCGTGGGTCTGTATTCGAATACAGATTCGTGTTTTTCCAGAAGCACTGTTTTTAGCTTCTGTATTCGAATACAAGGAAGCTGTATTCGAATACAGATTCGTGTTTTTCAGAAAATCAAGTTTTAAACACTGATATATGCATTTTAAAGTGTTGGGAAACTTGGAGAAGGGTTAAAGTAATTTTAAAAGGAGGTTTTGAAATATTATGAAGAGGAAAGGATGAAGTATTGAAAACCTTTAAGGAACTGGGAGAAAAGATTGAGTTTTCAAGGTTTTGTCTTCTGTATTCGACTACAGGCATGCTGTATTCGAATACAGAATGTTAAAATTACAGTTTCATGTTTCTGTATTCGAATACAAGGGATCTGTATTCGAATACAGATTCGAGTTTCCAGAAATTCCAAGTTTTCAAGAGTGTTTGTAAACCCTGAGTGTTTTGGGAATGTTGGGATTGTTGTGGTGAATTAAAATGGAACTGTTGGTGATATTTTGAAATGGTGGTGATAAAGTTTTTAAGACTTTACTGATGAAATGAAAGAGGTGTTTTGTGCAATGAGAGAGCCTCTATATTCGAATACCAGAGGGCTGTATTCGAATACAGAGTGTCATTCTGCACTGTTTTTAGCTTCTGTATTCGAATACAGAGGAGCTGTATTCGAATACAGATTCGTAAAATTCCAGAAATCCTCAGTTTTAAACGTTGTGATTGAATTTTTAAGAGTCTGGGAAAACCTTTCAAAGTGTTAATGATTAATGGATTGTTTAATCATGATTGTGATGATGTTAATTCTGACTATGCTGAAATATTTTAAACATGATGAGAAGCATGAATTTTCTGTTTTTGCATTTTGTTTCTAGAGAAGTGAAACACTGCATATTCATGCATTGCATAGTCAAGTGGTACCCGCGATGGGCCACAGAGTAATGCGCAACCACGTGCTGATCTGTTGAGCGATTGCACGAGTGCTGGACTGTTGAGCATCTGCACTAGGTATTGATCTGTTGAGCGATTGTACTTTGGTATATAAGTGCTGGACTGTTGAGCTTCTACACTGGTACTGGACTATTGAGCGTCTGTAACCTGAAATGCGCAGCCACGTGCTGATCTGTTGAGCGATTGCACGAGTGCTGGACTGTTGAGCGTCTGCACTAGGTACTGATCTGTTGAGCGATTGTACCTTGGTAAATGTCGAACGTGCTGGTCTGTTGAGCGACTGCACGAGTGCTGGACTGTTGAGCGTCTGCACTGGGTGCTGATCTGTTGAGCGATTGCACCTTGGTCATGAGGGCCGTTAAAGTCAAACATAATGTGCTGGTCTATTGAGCGACTGCACCATGGTGATTCCAAGAAACTGTATACATGAGCATATACATATTGCATTGAGGTATTGACCGGTGGGTCACGTTTGATTATATGATGAATGAGTGGAAAATTGAATGTGTGTGAGTACTGTCCAGAATCTGAAATTCTGATTTAATGATTGTGTTTTACTGAGATGTTGTTTGTACTTACCACATATTTCATAATGATTGGTTGCTGTTTTTGAAAAGGCATATATTGAAGGTGCAAACACGAGAAGGGGGGTTGAATTGTGTTTGACTTAACTTGAAACTTTTCCTGTTTTAATACTTTCAAAACAAAACTTGATGTATAATTAAAACAGAGTTAGCAGCGGATAAAAATAAAAATAAAAACTCACAGATTTTATACTTGTTCATCGTTAACGAGGCTACGTCCAGTCCCTTCGACTTGAAGGATTTCACTAATTCAATCTTGAATTACAACCTTGCTACTGACCCTCCAAGTCAGTCTTCTAAAATAGTCTAATAATCCTAGACTTCTTTGAGGAAAAACAACTCCTGTTCTTCAGCCAATCTGACACCCCAGATTGTAGAAGAAATCACAACACTATGAATCTAATTGCCAAGTAACCTGCTACCTCTACTGACTCCAGCAGCTTGTAGACTCTACTTCAACAACTTAAATTTGACATAGTGGAACGAAAACAACAAGAGTACTTGCTTTAAAAACTGAGACTCAACAATTGACTTATATGAAAATTTGAGAGTGTTTGCTTTTGAAGTGTATGACCCTTTTGTGATTTTCGATGCTGAGCATTCTGCCTTGAGCCTCCTTTTATAGATGCTGATTTGGGCCTCTTCCAAGCTTAATTTCGAACTGAATATTGCTGGATTCTCTTGCAAAAATAACTTGACCAATTGGGCTTTATTTAAATAAAAAACATATCTTTAGATTCTCTTCCAAAATAACTGGCCAATTAAATCTGTTGGTTGTTCCCGCCAATGCTCCTGACTTCCATGCTATTCCACTTCATTTTTATAACCAATCTTTTTACCACTTTAATTAAAATAACTTGCAATCTCCATCATTGATCAATTCTGGACCATCAGAATTTTGAGCGCTAGTCCACATCTGGTACAAGCTAAATGATATGCTGTGATCCTCTGAATTCGGCCATCCCTGGACCACACTTCCTGACCCTCGGATCTTCTGATTTTGGCCAGCCTGGATGCGCACCTGTTATGCTGAATTCTCCTGGATTCGGCCATTTCTGGTCTTGCACATTCTGTCCCTCTAATTTCGGCCAACACTGGGCCATGGTCTGATTTTCTGATCTGGACCATCACTGGACTCAAAAAATTATTTCTGAACCATTGATCTGCAAGTCTTTACTCTGATCTGGACAGATTCTGGATTTTGGTCTGGAACAAACTGAAATTAACTTAAACAAAAAATATTTCAGTATGGACATTTTACCTTTAATTTTGAACCAGGTCTGGGTTGATTTTGGAACTCATTTCTTTTGTTCTAGACTTAGTTCCATGCCCTGAATCTTGCCATCTTATGGTCTTGGCCAAATCTGGATTGATCCTCTTGTTCTGGACTCATAAACATACCTTCTGGTCAAGTCTGGAACAAGTCTGGGCTGTGTAATTTTTCACTGCCAGGCCATCTTCTGGTCAGAATAACTTCTGGAATAAAATTGATATTTGATTCATGTTTGTCTTGATCAACTCTGCTTCTGGCAGGTTTTCCAATGATATGATCCATGTTTCTTATGAAATTTATTCCTTTTGATCTGGGCCATCAAATATATCTTCTGGTCATGTTTTTGACATTCCAGAATTCATTTTTCTGGAATACTTTGATCACTACTTCTGATTCCTTCAGTTTCTGGGGCATTTAACTTAATACTTCAAAGTACAAAATAAGTTTAGATTGAGTACATTTGTAAGCATCAAAATCCTAAGACTTAGAACCAACTTGGTTCCAACAATCTCCTTCTTTTTGTTGATGACAAAACCTTAACTTATTTTGCTAACTCATAACTCGAAAACTTTGAATTACTCCCCCTCAGACCAATCTATCCCCCTAAGTCTGATACTCTCCTTTTCAACTCCTTCTTTCACTCTTTCTTTTCTTCTCTTCTCCTTTTCAACTCCTTCTTTATTCTCTCTTTCTTTTTCTCTCTTCATGCTTCCTCTCCTTTTCAACTCCTTCTGTTTTCACTCTTTCTTTTTCTCTCTCCCTGATTCCTCTCCTTTTCAACTTCCTCTGATTTCACTCTTTCTTTTTCTTTCTCCTTTCTTTTCGTCTCTCCTTTTCTACTTATTTCTTCTTTCTCTCTCTCTCTCGCTCTTTCTCCCCCTTTTTGTCATCAGCCAAAAAGTGGTCATGCTATTTTTGTATTTTTTGTTTTTCTCTGTACAAATTGCAGAAAGTAAAAAATAGAAAATAAAAGACAAAAATTAAAATAACAAGAAATTTAAAAACTCCTAAGATGACTACTTGAGCTAGTCAAATATGGAGGTCATGATGAGATGCTTCTTAATGAACTCGAACCTATCTTCTGGTAATGCCTTGGTGAAGATATCAGCCCATTGATGATCAGTGTCCACAAATTGAATGCTTAAGGTTCCTTTCTGAACATGGTCCCTAATAAAATGGTGTTTTATTTCAATGTGTTTGGCTCTAGAGTGTAAGATAGGGTTCTTGGTTAGGTTTATTGCTGAAGTGTTATCACAGAACAAAGGGATATTGGTTTCAAAGATGTTGTAATCTTCAAGTTGATGTTTCATCCAAAGTAGCTGTGAACTGCATCCTGCTGCTGATATATATTCAGCTTCTGCTGTTGACATGGCAACGATGCTTTGTCTTTTGCTTGACCAAGAGATCAAATTATCACCTAAGAATGTGCAGTTGCCACTGGTACTTTTCCTTTCCAACTTGTCTCCAGCATAGTCAGAATCACAAAAACCTTTTAGTTTGTAGGTGGGTGTTTTCTTGTATAACAAGGTAAGGTTGGTGGTTTCTTTAAGGTATCTCAGAATTCGTTTGACAGCAGTTAAATGGGATTCCCTAGGGTCAGCTTAAAATCGGGCACAGACACAAACACTAAACATAATGTCAGGTCTAGAACCAGTTAAATAAAGAAGGGATCCAATCATACCTCTGTATGTTTTCTGGTCTACCTTTTGGCTGGTTTCATCTTTCTCAAGTGAGCAGGTTGGGTGCATGGGGGTGGCCATTGGCTTACAGTCATTCATCTTGAACTTTTTGAGAAGTTCTTTAGTATATTTTGATTGGTGAATGAGTATACCTGATTTACCTTGGTGAATCTGAATTCCCAGGAAGAACTTAAGTTCTCCCATCATGCTCATTTCAAACTCCTTCTGCATTAGGTTAGAAAACTCTTTGCACAAAGTGCCATTAGTCGATCCAAATATGATATCATCAACACAAACTTGAATAATCAGAATATCAGTTTTAATGGATTATCAATCTGGCCTCTATTAAATTCATTCTTAAGCAGAAAGTTACTAAGTCTGTCATACCATGTCCTTGGTGCTTGTTTTAAACCATATAAAGATTTTTTAAGTTTAAAAACATGGTCTGGAAAATCAGAATTTTCAAAACTAGGGGGCTGTTTGACATAGACTTCCTCACTTATATAGCCATTTAAGAATGCACTTTTAACATCCATTTGATACAGCATTATATCATGATTAGCCGCAAATGATAAAAGAATTCTAATTTCTTCTAACCTGGCCACTGGAACAAAAGTCTCAGTGTAATCTATACCTTTCTATTGACTGTATCCTTGAGCTACAAGTCTGGCTTTGTTCCTTACCACTTTACCTTTTTCATTGAGTTTATTCCTAAAAACCCACTTGGTTCCAATAATGTTTTTGTTTGGTCTGGATACTAGATCCCAAACATCATTCCTTTGGAATTCATTCAGCTATTCTTGCATTGCAAGTATCCAACCTTCCTCTGCCAAAGCTTCATCAACATTGCTTGGTTCGCATCAGCTTGTGATTCTGTAACAGCTTCTGATTCTGATAAATTAGCTTCTTGTTCTGGTGAATCTGTAACAGCTTCAATTCTGGTAAATATCCAGATTTCTCTTATGACTTATCTTGGCTGTTTCTGACTTGATCAGATTTATCTTTTGAAGATTTGTCATGTGTTGCTGACTTGCTTGTATCCTTTACCTTTCCAGGTACTTCTGCTCCCTTTGGTTCTGGCGAACCATTCGTTTTGCTTCTGCTTCTGCTCGCTTTGGTTCTGATGAACCTGTACTATCTTTATCTTTCTTTGATTTTTCAAGCAGTTTGTCATATACCATAATATAAATCAATTAATATAAAAATGAACTTAGTACAGCCAAACCATTAATTCTGCTTCTGGTGGTTTTTGTTTGTTTTTGAAACCACTGGAATGCTGTTTCTGCTGAGGTGTTCAATTCGTGTGAATCACCTGGTTCCTTTGACAGTTTGAAAACCTGCAGAATAGTTATCTAGCTTTGATTTGTTGAGATCAAGCTTCTTGTTATCACAGTAATCATAAATATCAAATAATAATAATATTTACAGCAAGATGTAGCCTCAGTTTTACTCTGAAAATCCTCTTGCTTCTGATTTTCAGATTCCTAATCTATATGTTCTGAGATTACATGGTTTGGATGAGGGAATTTGAATTCCCTTCCAGGTTGGTAGTCTTGATGAATCTTACTGGAGTGTTAGAAGAACTCTCCGGATTCTGATATTTCTGCTTTGGCTGATACGCCATGTTCCTCTGGTGATTCTGGAACATGTTTTGGTTCTGGTAACTTTGGTGAATCTGGTGATTTTGATAACCTTGATGGTTCTGGTGATTCTGATAATTCCTGTAGTTATACTGATTCTGATAATTAAAGTAGTTCTAATGATCATACCTCAAACTTTGATACTGATACCTGTTCAGATTCTGGTTCTGGTACTGATTCTGATTCTGATTCTGGTTCCAGTGTTGATTCTGATTCAGTTTCTGTGCCTCCAGTTCTGGTTCTGGTTCCAGTTTCTGTACCTTTGATACTGGATCCAGTTCTGGTTCTGGTTCCAGTTTCTGTGCTTCTGGTACTAGTTCCATTTCTGGTTCTGGTTCCAGTTCCTATTCCTCTGAGACTGGTTCCAGTTCTGATTCTGGTTCCAGTTCTTGTTCGGATTCGTGTGATATCTTTGATATTTCCTGTTCCTCATATGATTCTGGTTCTGGTTGCGTTGACCAGACCTTCTTCCATCAGACTCATATTGCTTTTGTCTTGTTGTAGCAGGAACATAAACCTTCTTCTGCTTGTGCATTGCCAACATCCATTGTCCAGGCACCATTGTTGGTGTCTCTTTCTGGTTGCTCAGAACATCTGCAACATAGACAATTTGATGTTTTGGTACCCCAGAACTGATTGGGTCCGGTTTTGTTAGTCTTAACAGCTCTCTGATCTTGTTCAGATATTACCATTGGACAAGATAATTCAGAGTGACCTTTCTTGGCACAAACACTACATAAAACATCAGAATGAACAGCTTTATTTTTAGTAATTGTTTCTGTAAAACCAAGACCTCTTTTTCCAGAATTACTGTTTCCATAAATCATAGATGCATTTTTACTTCTTTCCATTCCATTGGAAATAATGTTTTGAAAAACTTGCTCATGCATATCAGATTTACAAACAGTTTCAGAAGTGGAACAATTATTACTTTTCAGAGTTTGGTTTTCAGATTTGAGTCTTGCAACTTCAGTTTTAAAATATTTGTTTTCAGTTGCATACTCAGAATTTCGATTCTTTAAAACTTGGACTTCTTTGGTTAGATTTTTCTTATCTTCCCTAAGAGTTTTCAGTTTTAAAGACATCTTATTGTTTGCATTTAACAAGTCTTTTAAAGTCTCAATTAATTCAGTTTTAGAGAGATCTGAAAATACCTCATTGTCTTCATCTTCTGATTCTGTTCCAGAGCCTGAGCTGTATCCAGAACTTGAGTTTGTATGAGCCATCAGAGACATAATTGCTTCCTCTGATGTGCTTCCAGACTTGCTTGAATGACTACTTTGTTCATTCTTCCTTCTGCCTGCTTTCCTTCCTGAACTCATACCTTTATGAGGTCTAGAAGCAGACCTGATGTGAGCCATCATTGCTGTTTCTACCTCTTCTTCATCAGATGAATCTTCTTCTGATTCTGATACATCCCAGGCAACCATCAGACCTTTCTTTCTGTGTCTGGAACTCTTCTTGTGCTGTTTATCTTTTTCCAGATTTGGACATTCTAACTTGATATGTCCAGGTTTATTGCATCCATAACAAACAATATTCTTCTGGTCAGATTCTTCTCTGTTGTTATGTTTCTTCTTGAAGCTTCTTTTCTTTCTGTTTTCCCAGATCTTAACCATCTTTTTGGTTAAGTATGCCATATCATCACAGTCACTATCACTATCCTCTGATTCTGATTCTACCTTTGCAGCTTTCTTCTATTTCGATTTCAGAGCCAGATTCTTCTTCTTCTTAGGTTCATCTTCTTCCAGTTCTATTTCATGAGACCTGAGTGAGCTGATCAGGTCTTCAAGCCTTAAGGTTTTCAGATCTTTGGCTTGCTGAACTGCAGTAACCATTGGTCTCCACCTTTTTGGTAAACTTCTTAGAATCTTACTGACATGATCTGCAGTGGTATAGCTTTTATTTAATACTTTTAAACCTGATACCAAAGTCTGGAATCTGCAGAACATTGTGTCAATGTCTTCATCCTCTTCCATCTTGAACAGCTCATACTTTCTGACCAATATGTTAGCATTTGTTTGTTGAACCTGCTTGGTTCCTTCATAGATCAGAACCAGATTATCGAATATACTCTTTGTTGTTTCTTTATTTGTGCATCTATCAAATTCCTTGAATGTGATTGCACTGACCATGATGGTTCTGGACTTGTGATGAAGTTTGTGTAATCTGCTCTGATCTCGTGTCATATCATCCAAGTCTAATTCTTTAGTTGGATCTTCTGGATCAATTGGTGCAGTGTATCCTCTGACTATCATCTTCCATAGTTCAGGATCTTGAGATATGACAAAGCTTCTCATTCTGTCCTTCCAATACTCAAACCTTTCTCCATCAAACAATGGTGGCCTGTTGATGTTGTTTCCCAATTCTTCTGACATATTGAACCCCTTGGACCTTTCGTCAAACACTATTAAGTGCTCAGCCTTAAGACCGAGCTCTGATACCAATTGAAGGTGCAAACACGAGAAGGGGGGGTTGAATTGTGTTTGACTTAACTTGAAACTTTTCCTGTTTTAATACTTTCAAAAAAAAACTTGATGTATAATTAAAACAGAGTTAGCAGCGGATAAAAATAAAAATAAAAACTCACATATTTTATACTGGTTCACCGTTAACGAGGCTACGTCCAGTCCCGTCGCCTTGAAGGATTTCACTAATTCAATCTTGAATTACAACCTTGCTACTGACCCTCCAAGTCAGTCTTCTAAAATAGTCTAACAATCCTAGACTTCTTTGAGGAAAAACAACTCCTGTTCTTCAGCCAATCTGACACCCCAGATTGTAGAAGAAATCACAACACTATGAATCTAATTGCCAAGTAACCTGCTACCTCTACTGACTCCCACAACTTGTAGACTCTACTTCAACAACTTAGATTTGACACAGTGGAACGAAAACAACAAGAGTACTTGCTTTAAAAACTGAGACTCAACAATTGACTTATATGAAAATTTGAGAGTGTTTGCTTTTGAAGTGTATGACCCTTTTGTGATTTTCGATGTTGAGCATTCTGCCTTGAGCCTCCTTTTATAGATGCTGATTTGGGCCTCTTCCAAGCTTAATTTCAAACTGAATATTGCTGGATTCTCTTGCAAAAATAACTTGACCAATTGGGCTTTATTTAAATAAAAAACATATCTTTAGATTCTCTTCCAAAATAACTGGCCAATTAAATCTGTTGGTTGTTCCCGCCAATGCTCCTGACTTCCATGCTACGCCACTTTATTTTTATAACCAATCTTTTTACCACTTTAATTAAAATAACTTGCAATCTCCATCATTGATCAATTCTGGACCATCAGAATTTTGAGCGCTAGTCCACATCTGGTACAAGCTAAATGATATGCTGTGATCCTCTGAATTCGGCCATCCCTGGACCACACTTCCTGACCCACTGATCTTCTGATTTCGGCCAGCCTGGATGTGCGCCTGTTATGCTGAATTCTCCTGGATTCGGCCATTTCTGGTCTTGCACATTCTGTCCCTCTAATTTCGGCCAACACTGGGCCATGGTCTGATTTTCTGATCTGGACCATCACTGGACTCAAAAAATTATTTCTGAACCATTGATCTGCAAGTCTTTACTCTGATCTGGACAGATTCTGGATTTTGGTCTAGAACAAACTGAAATTAACTTGAACAAAAAATATTTCAGTCTGGACATTTTACCTTTAATTTTGAACCAGGTCTGGGTTGATTCTGGAACTCATTTCTTTTGTTCTAGACTTAGTTCCATGCCCTGAATCATGCCATCTTTTGGTCTGGGCCAAATCTGGACTGATCCTCTTGTTCTGGACTCATAAACATACCTTCTGGTCAAGTCTGGAACAAGTCTGGGCTGTTTAATTTTTCATTGCCAGGCCATCTTCTGGTCAGAATAACTTCTGGAATAAAATTGATATTTGATTCATGTTTGTCTTGATCAACTCTCATTCTGGCAGGTTTTCCAATGATATGATCCATGTTTCTTCTGAAATTTATTCCTTCTGATCTGGGCCATCAAATATATCTTTTGGTCATGTTTTTGACATTCCAGAATTCATTTTTCTGGAATACTTTGATCACTGCTTCTGATTCCTTCAGTTTCTGGGGCATTTAACTTAATACTTCAAAGTACAAAATAAGTTTACATTGAGTACATTTGTAAGCATCAAAATCCTAAGACTTAGAACCAACTTGGTTCCAACATATATGTCATTAAATTTCAAATGAGCATTATTATTTTCCTCATCATCATATGTTATACCATGATTATAATTGTTGCTGTCCAATATATGCTATGTGAATATTTGTTAATTTCGGTCGGTGACCCTTGCTATTATATTGTGGACTTTGGGCTTTGCCCTCAGATGTTACCCGAACCCGTCCTACCGACGGATACACTAACGACGGAAACGTCGTTAGTTTCCCCTGATCTTTACGTACGGAGTCTACGTGGACAACGCAGAGGGACAGACGGTTGGCTGAAGACGACACTTATAGAGGATACGGTGGAGACCGTGCTACTGTAGATTAGTGCATGATCAGTCTAGACTTTTGTATAGGGTCTTGAGTTTTGGGAAATGTAATTTTATTTTGGGAATTAATGTATTACTTTTTCCGCTGTATTATTCTGCACTCTGACACTAATTGGGTGATAACTTTTGAAATAAAATGATTTTATTTTAATTCCCTTGATATTAATTTTGGAGAACTCATTTTAATTATTGAAAAAAAAAAAATACACCCGCGCTGTGTTTTAAACTCGGGGTGTTACATTTGCACCTTCAGTAAACACTCTAGTTCAGTTTAAGCATATTGTGAGTATCAACTTTCCAGAAGTAATTACTCAGTTCTAATTTCGATCCCTTATATTAAATCCTATAGTGTTGAAGATTCTTCTAAAATCTGGGGTTGTCAGGTTGTTAGAAAAAGACTTAGCTTATAGGTTTAAGGTTGTGAAGTTCCTCAAAAGTCTGGGATTGTCAGACTGTTTGAGAAGACTTGGCTGGTATAGTCGAAGGCAGCAAGCAAGTTCAAGAAGCAAAGGCCAACATTCTAGTCAAGAAGTACGAGTTATTCAAGATGGAAGATGATGAAGACATTGAAGCAATGTTTTCCAGATTCCAGACTCTGGTCTCAGGATTAAGAGTACTCAAGAAGAGCTATACCACTGCTGACCAGGTGAAGAAAATCCTTAGAAGTTTGTCAACCAAGTGGAGACCAAAGGTCACTGCCATTCAGGAAGCAAAGGATTTGAACACTCTGAAGTTGGAAGAATTAATCAGCTCCCTCAAGTCACATGAAATAGAGCTGGAAGAAGATGAACCCAAGAAGAAGAACAAAACCCTAGCCTTAAAATCTAAACAAAAGAAAGTTCTAAAAGCTGAAGCAGAAGCATAGTCAGAAGATAGTGATTTTGAGGACCAAAATCAGAAACCAGAAGAAGAAGAAAACATTGCCTTCATAACCGAAAAGTTTCTGAAGATATGGCAAAACAGAAGGAAGAAGTTTCCCCAGAGGTATTCCAAGCATTCCTGAAGGTGCAAACACGAGAAAGGGGGGTTGAATTGTGTTTGACTAACTTGAATACTTTTTCTGTTTTTGCAGTTTTATAACAAAACCTGATGTATGAATCAAACAGAGTTAGCAGCGGATATAAAGTAAAAATAAAAACACAGAATTTTATACTGGTTCACCGTTAACGAGGCTACGTCCAGTCCCTTCACTTTGAAGGATTTCACTAATTCAAAACCTTGAATTACAACAATACCACTGACCCTCCAAGTCAGTCTTCTCAAACATTCTAACAATCCTAGACTTTTGAGGAATACAGCACCTTGACTTCTCAAGTCAAGTCTTCTGCTACCAATCTGACAACCCCAGATTGTAGAAGGAATTACAACGCCTTGAATCTAATTGCTAAGTAATCTGCTACCCCTTTTGACTCCCTCAGATTGTAGACTCTACTTCAACAACTTAGATCTAACACAAGGGAAAGAAAAAAACGAGTGTTTGCTTCTGGAAAGCTGAAACTCACAATTAACCTCACTGAAAACTCGAGTGTTTGCTTCTGGAAGTGTATGACTCTTTTGTGATTTTTCGATGCTAAGTCTTCTGCCTTGAGCCTCCTTTTATAGATGAATAATTAGGGTCTCTTCCAAGCTTAAATTCGAGCTGTATCTTGCTGGATTCTCTTGCAAAAATTGAAGTGGAAATGTTGCTTTACAAGAATGATCTTAATTGACGCAGTCGGAAATCGCAAAGGGTTAGCAAGCGCTAATCCTAAAAAAGAATAAGTTCTGGAATCCACCAGAGAAGAGAAAAACTCTCAAAATTAATTATTTTATTAAAAGATACCTTTTGTTACAGCATAGAAAGTCTTTAAATAGATAATAGAAACCCTAGTACGAAAATTAGGTAAAACAGAAAGCCCTAAATTAAAAGAAAATCTAAAACGGCTGTAAAAACAGAAAAGCCCGAAATTACGGGAAAAACTAAAACGACTGTTTTGAGGCCCAAGACGAGCTCAAAACGGTTCTGGAGCCCATCATCATGGCAAAGCAATGTGTTGTGTTCGTGGCGCGATTCCCTTTTCGGAAAGGTATAATAATAGGCAATCTGACACCAGACGATCTTTTTCTGCATTTCCCCGCAAAGCCGTTTCTTCCTCGATTCTTGCAGCGAACCCTCCTACATCATTAATAGTAAAGGCAGAAAAAGGAGAACGTTCTGGAAAACGCAGAACGTTCTGGTTTGCTTTTAAAACAGAAAATTGTTTTTTCAACTTCAGTAAATAAGGAGCTGAATGTAAATAGAGTTAAGGAAGATCTAGTACCCAGAGAGTTATCCTGGTTCACCCTAACTTGGGCTACGTCCAGTCCTCACACCAGTGAGTTTTTCCACTAAGTGTTTAAAACAAAGTACCCACTTGGTTTTACAACTCCTAGTTCAGATCAGCGTTGATCTGTCACAGTTTATCACTCCTTTCTACCCAGAAAGAAATACAATCTGATCACCTATCAACCCTTGATAGGATTTTACAACTTCACCTTTTAACCTTAAAAGGATTTTTCTAAAAATGACTCACTCAAGCTATAAACAAGCCTTATAGTCTTGAGTGTTGAATGATAATGATATGATTTAAGACAGAATCTGTTTTGACTCAACTCTTGTTTGAGTTTAGATTCTTTACAAATGGTTTCAGGAAACTAAAGGTAGAGAATTCGAAATAGAAGGTTACTGATTTCTTGAGAAGCTTTCAAGTGTTAATGTGAGTGATTTGATGATTTTCTTTGCACTTGAATATCTTGTTTTTCTCTTGATCAGTGAGGTTCCTTTTATAGATATTCAGGAAGTCCTTGAGGGTTTGATATTACCGTTTGAGAAGGTTCTCTTAATCAAGGGACAGAATAAAATAATCATTTATTTCAAATCTTTTTACTCAACTTTTCTGCCTTTTTTGACTTCTTGACTTTCTTATATTTGTTTAATGTTTTGCCATCTGATCTGTGCACATTGTAGCATTAGTTTGATTAAAATAATACGTGTCAGAATGTGATGTTGTACATTAAATCAGAATCGTTCTTGAACAAGTTCAGAATTTGGAGAATGTTCTGGTGCAGAAAAGCAGAAGCTGGAGAATGATCGTTTTCAGCTGTTTCATCTGTTTTGCTTTGCTCTAAATCTTTTCTCCTTAGATCTTTTAGAGTGTTTCTTTTGCTATCTTTAAAGCTTCATATCTCATGATGATGTACTGGAAATATGTTTAAAATAAGCATGATTTTTCCTTGCATAAAAATCCGGTTCCAACAGCCTTGATGAAGTGAACAGAGTCCTGGAGAACGTTCTGGTTTTTCCAGAAGAACGTCCAGAACGTTCTTGGTTCTTGGCAGTGCATTTTTTGCTTTGTTCTTTAAATTGATTCTGCTTAGTACCTATCTTAGATTAATATACTCAAAAGCACATGTTAAATAACAATTAACTTTGAATCATAATTAGAGTCTTTAATCAATCTTTGTTTGTTTTCATCAAAACTCTTTAATTGAGATTTTGTCTTAACAAAAATAACTTGTCCAATCGGGTTTCTCTTAAATAAAAAACATATCTTTTTCTGCTCCAGATTGCCTTCGAAAATAACTTTGGCCAATTCTGACTTTAATTAATTCTGGAACAAATCTTTCTTCCCGCCAATAGCTTCTGAATTCCACAATACTTCAATTTATTTTTGTATCAAATCCTTTTAATACTTTGATTAAATTTAATCACGTCTCCACTGATCATGATTCAATCTGGACTGTTTGATCTTCTGCTCTCGACCACATCTGGACCATACTAACTGATCTGCTGTGATCCTCTGATTTCGGCCAACCTTGGACTACACTTTCTGATCTTCTGATCTCGACCACTCTGGACTTGCAATCTGATCTGCTGTGATCCTCTGATCTCGGTCAATACTGGACCACACATTCTGATCTTCTGATCTTGGCCAACACTGGGCCATATGGTCGGATCTTCTGATCTGGCCAATACTGGTCCAGGATGCTTAAATCTGGACCATTGATCTTAACATCTTCCCTCTGATCTGGACCAATTCTGAATTGGGTCTGGATTGAACTGAAATTAAATCTGGACATATGATATTTTAATCTGGACAGTTACCTTCTGATTTGGATCAAGTCTGGACAATCATTTCTTCTGGTCTGGACTTAGTTTCATACTCTGAACCATGCTATCTTCTGTTATGGGTCAAAGCTGGATTAAATATCTTGTTCTGGACCAATTATCTGAAGCTTTGGTTAAGTCTGGATCAAGTCTGGACTGATTATCATTTTACTGCCAAGCTATCTTCTGGTCAGTGGACCAAGTCAAGGTGTTGTTGGTATAGTCAAGGTGTTGTCAAGCTATCTTCTGATTATCATTTGAGAAGACCTGGCTGGTATAGTCAAGGTGTTGTTGTTCCTCAAAATTCTGGGGTTATCAGGCTGTTTGGGAAGTCTGGCTTGTAGGGTCAGTGGTGTTGTAATTCAAAGGAGTTTGAATTAGTGAAAAGGCCTTCTAGAGGAAGGGACTGGACGTAGCCTAGTTAACGGTGAACCAGTATAAATTGCTGTGTTATTATTATCCGCTGCTGAATCTGATTAGTTATATATCGAATAATTCACATTAACATTCAACAAAACAGCAAAAGTAATCAAGTTTGACAAACACAATTCAACCCCCCCTTCTCGTGTTTGCACCTTCAATTGGTATAAGAGCTCGGTCTCAAGGCTGAGCATTTTACAGTGTTTGAGGAAAGATCCAAGGGATCAACATGTCTGGATTCAATGAAGAAGCTACTGGAGGAAACATCAACAGACCACCTTTGTTTGATGGAGAACGATTTGAATACTGGAAGGACAGGCTGAGAAGTTTTTTTATTTCACAAGATTGTGAACTTTGGGACTTGGTGGAAGATGGTTATACTGCTCCAGAAGATGTTAATGGTGTTAAAATTTCCAGGAGAGATATGGATACTGACCAGAAGACGATGTTCAAGTTGCATCACAAATCCAGAACGTTCATGATCAATGCAATCATGTTCAAGGATTTTGACAAATGCACTAACAGAGAAACAGCGAAGAGCATCTATGATAGTCTAATTCTGACTTACGAAGGCAATAAGCAAGTCCAAGAAGCAAAGGCTAACATTCTAGTCAAGAAGTACGAGTTATTCAAGATGGAAGAAGATGAAGACATTGAAACTATGTTTTCCAGATTCCAGACTCTAGTATCAGGATTAAGGGTACTAGAAAAGAGCTACACTACTTCTGATCATGTAAGGAAAATACTTAGAAGTCTGACAATCAAGTGGAGACCAAAGATTACTGCTATTCAGGAAGCTAAAGATCTGAATACTCTAAAGCTGGAAGAATTAATCAGCTCCCTCAGATCACATGAAATTGAGTTGGAAGAAGATGAACCCAAGAAGAAGAACAAAACTCTAGCACTGAAATCTAAGCAGAAGAAGGCTCTGAAAGCAACATCAGAAGATAGTGATTCAGACGATCAAAGTCTGAACTTAGAGGAAGAAGAGATTGCTTTCTTATCCAGAAAGTTCAGAAAGATGTGGCATAACAGAAGGAATAAATATTCCCAGAGATATTCCAAGCAGTTCAACAAAGGAAGTGATGATTGATAAGTGCCAAATTTATCTAATTTTCCATGATCTTTTGGCCACTTATACGTTTGAAATGTTTAAGATATATGTTAAATTAACCCTCAATAGGTTATTTTAGCAAGTAGTTATTTTCTATATAAATATTATGGTAAATATGTTAATTATAAGTATTAATTACTTTGTGTTTAATTGTAGGAGAAATATCAAAGTGGTCCACGCAAAGGAAAAGCAAAAAGTCAAAGTTGAAGAACTTGGCTTAAGCCAAAACAGGTTGGCTTAAGCCAGAAGAATGCTGAAAGCAAAACCAGAAGGACTGTTTAAGCAAAAATGAGGCAGATACATGGATTTTGAAGAACCCAGTTGGCTTAAGCCATATATTTTCTAGCTTAAGCAGGCAACCTTTCCAAAGCATGAAGAAACCTGTTGGCTTAAGCTTGATTGGCCTGGCTTAAGCGAGACCATCTGCTCATTTCCTTTAAAAACGCACAGACAGACTTCAAAAAAGGCGGTTACGGAGTTAAAAAAGAGAAATCAAGAGAGAAGACAGAGAAAAGAACTGGTTGCTTGATGGGGATCAACGGAAGAGCTGGAATTGTTCCTGAGACATCACATAGCTGTCCGTTCTTCTTAGATCTTCGCTTTGAGCTTGAAAGCATCCATGGCTATGGATTGCTAATTTTCTTTTGTTGGGATTGGATGGAACTCTTTAACTTGGATGTATCTAATTTGATTTCTATATACAGATATCTGTTTCTATGCTATGATTTCAATGATTTAATCTTATGCTTCATACATGTTTTAGCTTGATCACCTAAGGCATGAATTTAGATTTGATATGTGAGTGAGAACTACATGTTTAAGTCAGACTTAGATTATCTCATCTAACAAGCTTGATTGCTAGAAATAGAATTAAGTCTGTTTGTCAATTTACATCTGAACTCGTTATGGTTATCCTTTTTAATTATGCGAGAGATCGGTAATTAGATTAGGGAATTGTTAATATTCTCATGTAAGAGATTAATGAGATAGATAAGAACTGATGTGATGAAATTAAGCATAGAACATGATTTGTATGTTGAATCAATAGGATACTGAAGAGTTAATAGATGAATCCAATTCCAACAGTTTTCTCATAGTGTTTTTAAATCCTTTTTTATTATTGCTTATTTTACATTTCAATCTGGTTACCAAAACAATCATCCAAATACTTGAAAACTTATTGCTCGAGTGATTCATTAAAAGAACGGCATTGTATTTCCAATTCCCTGTGGATACGATAAAACCCTTTTGCTATACTATAATTGAATCATAAGGGATTTGAAAGTAGATTGGTAAAAAAACTTTCATCAAAATGGCGCCGTTGCCGGGGAATTGTGTCTAAATACAAAAGCATTGCTTTAGTTGTTATCTTGAGCAATCGTAAATATAGTACATAGTTTTATTTACATTTTGATTATCTTGTTAACTAATCCTCTTGGCTAGATTTGTGTTATCTTTCTGTTTATGCGAGGTAGGATTCCAGCTGATCAACTTTTGTTCGACCCAGAAATAGAGAAAACAGTTAGGAAAAATAACAGCAAAGCAAGGAAGAGAAAACAACTGGCTAAGCAAAGAAGGGAGCAAGAAGCAACTTTTATCTCAAGTTCTTCTACAAACCAAGATACAACAATGGCTGCAGAAGAACCAGGAAATGGAGTACCAACCAATGGTGGCAATGATGCAGGCTTTGTCAATTTCACACCAAGGAATATAATCAGAATTGGCAGACCTACAGGAAATCAAAGGCCACCTGAAATGAAGACTGGATTGGTAAAACTGATGTATGCCAATCCTTTCGCAGGTTTGGATCATGAGGATCCCTACACATATCTTACAAAGTTCATAGAACTTTGTGGTACTGCTGGTGTAACAGAGACTGAGGAAGAAGTTGTATTTCTTAGGCTATTCCCTTTGACCCTCATTGGAAAAGCTAAGGAGTGGTTTCTCGACCAACCACAACAAATTCTATCTGATTGGTATCAACTGGAGGAGAAATTCATGGCTAGGTATTTTCCTAAATCAAAATTTATGGATTTTAAAACTGCTATTTCTACTTTCTCTCATATTGCAGGTGAAAGTTTATGTGAAACTTGGGAGTGGTCCAAATCAATGTTGAGGAAGTGTCCAAACCATGATTCGATGCAAAGACACAAATCCATATTTTCAGAAATGGCTTACTCCAGCAACACAAGTTGATCCTAGATGCCACAGTTGGAGGATCTTTGATAGCTAAATCTTCAACAGAAGCCATTGATATAATTGAGTCTATGGCCATCAATGATCAACAGGGCCAACACCACAGAGGTCCAACAAAAAGAGGCATGATAGAGCTTGCAGGGAATGATGCAATCTTAGCACAAAACAAGCTTTTGCAACAGCATATGGAGGAAATGACAAAGCAATTGGCAAATCTTCCTAAACATTTGAAGGAGATGTAGGAATCATCATCCAGTAGGCAGGTAAATAGATGTGATGTGTGTATAGGTGATCATCCTACAAGTTATTGTGAACCCAAAGAGGAGGAAGTTCAGTACTTGTCCAATCAGCCAAGGCAAGGTCAATATCAGAACAACTACTCTAGGGGAACCAACCAAAACTTCAACCAACCTTGGAGGAAGGATGTCAAACCTTCTTCTAATAGGCCACCACCATATCAAAACCAACAGTATCAACAACCTGTTGAGGAAAAAACCTTTTTGATATATGTTTTAATGACAACAAACCTTTTGAATTAAATGATTGAGTTTTATGAATGGTGATCTACTAATTATTGCACTTGAGTTTTGTTTAAGGAAAAAGGCTATGAATCAAACTGTTCCAACAAGACAGATCAGTCTCCAGAAATGTCTAGAATGGTCAGATCAGTCTCCAGAATGTCCAGAATGATCTGCTGTCCAAAATGATCTTCTGTCCAGAATGATTATCATTCTCCAGCATGTTAACATCAATCTCCAGCATGTTAACATTAATCTCCAGCATGTTTAACATCATTCTCCAGCACTGTATCATCAGTCTCCAGATTGATAAATAATCTCCAGCAGCAAACATCTTTCTCAAGCATGATTAACAACTATCTCCAGAATGATCAAACATCATCGTCCAGTATGATAACATCAGTCCAGAATGATACAATCACTCTCCAGCATACTGAACATCATTCTCCAGCATTGTTACATCCTTCTCCAACTTGACTGCCAAGAACGTTGAACGATCTTGAAGTATATCATCAATCAGAGGATATCATCAGAGGGAAGAAACAATGACGTTATCAGAGGATATTATTCATGGCCCAGATCAGAAGGAAACATGGTATAGAAGGAGACTTGGTCAGACCAGAAGGAAACAGAGTTCAGAAGATAACTCAGTCCAGAACAGAAGACATGTTCCAGATTTGGTCTAGACCAGAAGATAGCATGGTTCAGATCAGAAGATCACAGGTCCAGATCAGAATATCACATAGTCCAGATCAGAAGGTTACACTGTCCAGATCAGGAAGCAAAATGGTACACATCAGATCACATGGTCCAGACTATCCAGATCAGCAGATCATATGGTCCAGATTTAAATCATGATTAAGTGAAAACTTAATTAAAATTCGAAGAAGACTTGATTGATTTTTGATAGAAATCTGATCAAAGTATTAAGGAGATTTGATTCAAAAATCACGGAAGACTTGAAGGAAATTCGAATCAAAATCAGTTGAGAAGCAAGATCAAATCTGAAGATCCAAGAACATTTTGGACAACATCAGAGGATGTTACCAGAGGATGACATCATCAGAAGATGTCCCCCAGAAGATAACATCATCAGAAGATGTCTCCAGAAGATGAAGTCATCAGAAGATATCTCAAGAAGATGACGTCACCAGAGGATGTCTCCAGAAGATGACGTCACCAGCGATACCTCCTAAGGATACCTCCAAAGGACACCAGAGGATACCTCCAGATGACGTCACTAGAGGATACCTCCAGATGACGTCACCAGAGGATACCTCCAGTAGTAGTCACCAGAGGATACCAGAAGATACATCCAGAGGATACCTCCAGATGACTGTTGGAACCAAGTTGGTTCTAAGTACTTAGGATTTTTGATGCTTACAAATGTACTCTATGTAAACTTATTTTGTACTTTGAATGATTAAGTTAAATGCCCCAAAAACTGAAAGAATCAGAAGTAGTGATCAAAGGATTCCAGAAAAATGAATTCTGGAATGACCAGAAGATACTCTAGGAATGTCAAAACATGACCAGAAGATATGTTTGATGGCCCAGATCAGAAGAATAAAAATCAGAAGGAAACATGGATCATACCATTGGAAAGCCTGCCAGAAGGAGAGTGGTTCCAGACAAACAAGAATCAAATATCAATTTTATTCCAGAAGTTATTCTGACCAGAAGATGGCCTGGCAGTGAAAATTTACTTGTTCCAAACTTGTTCCAGACTTGACCAGAAGGTATGTTTATGAGTCCAGAACAAGAGGATCAATCCAGATTTGGCCCAGACCATAAGATAGCATGATTCAGGGCATGGAACTAAGTCCAGAACAAAATAAATGAGTTCCAGAATCAACCCAGACCTAGTCCAAAATCAAAGGTAAAATGTCCAAACTGAAATATTTTTTGATCAAGTTTATGTCAGTTTGTTCCAGACCAAATTCCAGTAACAGTCCAGATCAGAGTAAAAATATCCAGATCAATGGTTCAGAAATAATTTTTTGAGTCCAGTTATGGTCCAGATCAGAAAATCAGACCATGGCTTAGTGTTGGCCCAAACAGAGGGACAAAATGTGCAAGTCCAGAAATGGCCGAGTCCAGAAGAATTCAGCATATCAGGCGCGCATCCAGGTTGGCCGAAATCAGAAGATCAGAGGGTCTGGAAGTGTGGTCCAGGGATGGCCAAATTCAGAGGATCACAGCATATCATTTAGCTTGGACCAGATGTGGACTAGCGCTCAAAATTCTGATGGTCCAGAATTGATCAACGATGGAGATTGCAAGTTATTTTAATTAAAGTGTTAAAAAGATTGGTTATAAAAATAAAGTGGAGTAGCATGGAATTCAGGAGCATTGGCGGGAACAACCAACAGATTTAATTGGCCAGTTATTTTGAAAGGAAATATGAAAATATGTTTTTTATTTATATGAAGCCCAATTGGTCAAGTTATTTTTGGAAGAGAATCCAGCAAGATTCAGCTCGAATTTGATCATGGAAGAAACCCTAATTTTCATCTATAAAAGGAGGCTCAAGGCAGAATGCTCAATATTGAAAATCACAAAAGAGTCATACACTTCCAAAGCAACCACTCTCAAATTTTCATATAAGTCAATTGTGAGTTTCAGCTTTCAAGAAGCAAGTACTCGGTTATTTTCTTTCCACTGTGGCAAATCTAAGTTGTTGAAGTAGAGTCTACAATATGAGGGAGTCAGTAGAGGTAGCAGGTTACTTGGCAATTAGATAGGGTTGTATCTAAGTTGTTGAAGTAGAGTCTACAAACTGAGGGATTCAGAAAGGGTAGCAAGGTACTTAGCAATTAGATTCATAATGTTGTGAATTCTTCTACAATCTGGGGTGTCAGATTGGCTGAAGAACAGGAGTTGTTTTTCCTCAAAGAAGTTTAGGATTGTTAGACTATTTGAGAAGACAGACTTGGAGGGTCAGTAGCAAGGTTGTAATTCAAGGTTGAATTAGTGAAATCCTTCAAGGCAAAGGGACTGGACGTAGCCTCGTTAACGGTGAACCAGTATAAAATCTGTGAGTTTTTATTTTTATTTTTATCCGCTGCTAACTCTGTTTTAATTATACATCAAGTTTTGTTTTGAAAGTATTAAAATAGGAAAAGTATTCAAGTTAAGTCAAACACAATTCAACCCCCCCTTCTCGTGTTTGCACCTTCAATGACGTCACCAGAGGATACCAGAAGATACATCCAGAGGATACCTCCAGATGATGTCACCAGAAGATACCTTCTACGGACACCAGAGGATACCTCCAGAGGATACGAGAAGCTATCATCAGAGGTTCCCTCTACAGATTTAATACCCCATAATGCGAAGTATTAAAGATCAAGAATCATTTGCCAGGACCAAGTTTGGTCTTGAATGCTGGAAGCAGAATGAAGAACATTCTTGCTTTTTGACCTGCTCCCACCTAATCTCTGACAAAGGACAGCCAGCTATTCCCAACGGACAAATGAGCTGTCAAAACTACTTTTTGAGTCTATAAAAGAGAACTCAAGATATAGGCAATAACAAGCACTCACGAAAGCAATCATTCCATTATTCATAGTCAGATTCAAGTGCTTCAAGTTCAAATCAATACATCACTTACATACTTGAAAAACTTCTCAATCACAAACAAAAGATTCAGTTCTGTTCTTCTTCTTCATATCAGAATCATTCTACTGAATTCTTTTGTCAAAGAATCAGAACTCAAACAAGAGTTAAGCATACTCAGATTCTGTCCAAGATCAGAGCTTCAAGTACTAAGCAATTCATTACTCACTTCAATCATACTTGAAGTTATCTCACTCACATACATTGAGTCAGTTCAGATTTTTCCTATTCGATTCCTAGAATCATTCTCGTGTATTTCTCTGTCAAAGAATCAGAACTCAAACAAGTGTTGAGCCTTCTCAGATTCTGACAAAACACTTTAAATCATATCATTGTAAACTCAAGGCTATAGTGTGAAGTATAGTTTTGAGTAAGCTTGTTGGAAATCCTTTTATGATTAAAAGGTGAACTGTAAAATCCTATCTAAAGATTGATAGGTGATTTGATTGAACTCCTTTCTAGGTGGAAAGGATTTGTTTTTGTAATAGATCAAAGTTGATCTGAAACAGGGTGTGTAAAACCAAGATTGATCTCTGTTTTAGCACTTAGTGAAAATCTCACCGTTGTGAGGACTAGACGTAGCCCGGGTTGGGTGAACCAGGATATATCCGTGTGTGATTTCTCTTCCCTTATCTCTATTTACTTTCAGTCTTTTAATTATCAAGTTAAATAGATAAACTGAACTGTTGATTTTAACTAACCAAGGATGTTCTCTATTTTCTGGTGAAAACCAAGAACCGTTTTCTATTTTCACAACCAAGATCAATCTTGAGTTATTTTCTTATGTTTTTAACAGGAATTTTAAAATGGCTAATTTACAATTCAAACCCCCCCTTTCTTGTAAATCGACATTGCTACTTCACAACCACCACAGGATCGGACTTCAAAATTGGAGGACACATTGACTCAATTTATGCAGATGTC
Source organism: Cicer cuneatum (assembly GCA_037974295.1). Taxonomy (NCBI): domain Eukaryota; kingdom Viridiplantae; phylum Streptophyta; class Magnoliopsida; order Fabales; family Fabaceae; genus Cicer; species Cicer cuneatum. The sequence goes on along the minus strand of JBBPBO010000001.1, from coordinate 71,502,113 downwards.
GATGGCTAACCAAAAGAATACTGATGCATCCATCAAGAATTTGGAGATCTAGATGGGCCAATTAGCAAAACAGTTAGCAGACATTCACAAAGGAGCATTTACGGGCAATACTGAGTCTAATCCTAAGGAGCACTGCAAAGCAATCACAACACAGAGTGGTAAGTTGATAGGTGAAGGTATTGGTGAGACTAGAGTGAAAAGAATGTGATTGTTGTTGAGGAGGAAAGTGAGAATGAAAAAGTAGAAAATGAGAGAGAAGTGCTGAAAAATAAGAGTGAGGATGTACATAAGAGTGAAAATAAACAAGAACAAAGTGAGGAGGAGAAAAGAAAAGCAAGAGGAAAAGAACAAGTAGGTACTAGTGGAGAGAAAAAGAAAGAAAAAGAGAGTGAGGTGAAAAACCATGAGAAGAGCGCACAAAAAGCCCCAACTATGAGAAACCTGCCTTATCCACATGTTCCTACAAGAAAAGACAAAGAAAGGCAATTTGCAAGATTCATGGATATATTCAAAAGGCTTCAAATCAATATTCCATTTGCAGAAGCCTTGGAGCAGATGCCTTCCTATGCAAAATTCATGAAAGAACTATTGACAAAGAAGAGAAGATTTATAGAGGAGGAGACTATTGAGCTGGATGCTAGGTGCAGTGCTATTATTCAGAAATACATCCCTCTAAAGGCGAAGGACCCTGGAAGCTTCACACTGCCTGTTACTATTGGGAATCTAACACTTGGGAAGGCACTTTTTGATTTGGGAGCTAGCATCAACTTAATGCCATTGTCTATGTTGAGAAAAATTGGTGACTTGGAAGCTAGACCTACCAGAATGTCATTACAGTTGGCAGACAGGTCAGTTAAATATCCACATGGTGTCGTAGAAGATGTGCTGGTGAAAGTAGATAAATTTATGTTTCCTGTTGATTTTGTGGTCTTGGATATGAATGAAGATGTAGAGGTCCCGCTGATTTTGGGTAGACCTTTCATGAAGACAACCAGAGTAATGATTGATGTGGATGCAGGAAAACTGAAGGTCAAGGTGCAGGATGATGAAGTAAATTTCAATGTCTTTGAGGCTTTGCAATATCCAAAGGACAAAAGACAATGCTTCTCCATTGATGTTATTGATGAGGTGTGTTATGATGCACATAAGCAGTTACAATCATTTGATCCTCTAGGCAGAGTTTTGGTAAACATGCATACTAGCTTCAATGAGGAAGAAGAACAAGAGATTGAAAAATGTTTATGGGATCTTGATTCCCTCAAAAAGATTCATCCAAAACAGGTAGCATTGGAAAGCATTGAAAATGTAGCTGACAACAAGCAGACTGATCATAAAATGGAATTGAAGTTGTTACCTCCCCATTTAAAATATGTGTTTCTGTAGGGGGAAGTTGAAAAGCCAGTGATTATTAGTAGTTCCTTATCACCACAAGAAGAGAAAAAGCTGATTGAAGTTCTCAAAACAAATTAAGGAGCAATAGGCTGGACATTAGCTGATTTGAAAGGTATTAGTCCTTCATATTGTATGCATAAAATTCTAATGGAGGATGATTTTAAACCTGTAGCCCAGCCTCAAAGAAGATTGAATCCAACCATGAAAGAAGTAGTCAGAAAAGAAGTGGTGAAGATGCTTGAAGCCGGAATGATCTACCCTATTTCAGATAGTGCCTAGGTGAGTCCAGTCCAGGTGGTACCAAAGAAAGGAGGAATGACTGTGGTAGCCAATGAATAAAATGAATTAATTCCAACCAGAACTGTCACAGGTTGGAGAATGTGTATTGACTACCGGAAGCTGAATAAAGCCACTAGGAAGGACCACTTCCCACTGCCTTTTATGGATCAAATGCTGGAAAGATTATCTGGGCAAGCTTTCTATTGTTTTCTGGATGGTTACTCCGGTTACAATCAAATCACTGTAAATCCAGAAGATCAGGAGAAAACAGCTTTCACATGCCCTTTTGGTATTTTTGCTTACAGGAAGATGCCTTTTGGACTATGCAATGCTCGTGCAACCTTCCAAAGATGTATGCTAGCTATTTTCTCAGATTTGGTGGAAAAATGTATAGAATTTTTTATGGACGACTTCTCTGTATTTGGAGCTTCTTTTGATTTATGCTTGGTGAACTTGGACACTATACTAAAACGGTGTGTTGAAACAAACCTTATCTTGAACTGGGAGAAATTTCACTTCATGGGGACTGAAGGAATTGTCCTGGGCCATAAAGTCTCATCAAAGGGTATGGAGGTTGATAAAGCAAAGGTGGAAGTCATTCAAAAGCTACCAGCTCCAACAAATGTCAAAGGGATTAGAAGCTTTCTCGGGCATGTTGGCTTTTATAGACGTTTCATCAAGGATTTCTCTAAGATTGCCAAGCCATTGAGCAATCTTCGGAATAAGGATACTCCTTTTCGTTTTGATGATGCATGTTTAAAAGCTTTTGAACAATTGAAACAAAATTTAGTTTCTGCTCCTATCATTATTGCACCTAATTGGAACCTTGACTTTGAATTAATGTGTGATGCTAGTTATTATTCTATAGGAGCAGTGCTAGGTCAAAGAAAGAATAAAATGTTTCATGCCATACATTATGCTAGTAAAGTGTTGAATGATGCTCAAATGAATTATGCTACCACTGAAAAAGAATTACTAGCTATAGTGTATGCTTTAGAGAAATTTAGAAGTTACTTGATTGGATCTAAAGTTGTTATTTTTACAGATCATGCAGCTATTAAGTACCTTTTAACAAAAGCAGATTCCAAACCACGACTGATTCGATGGATTTTGTTGTTGCAGGAATTTGATCTTGAAATTAAAGAGAAAAGTAGCAAGGAAAACTTAGTGGTTGATCATTTATCCAGGCTGATGAATAATGAGGTGACCACAAAGGAAAAAGAAATAAAAGATGAATTTCCATATGAAAAGCTGTTTATTGTACAAGAAATGCCATGGTTTGCTGATATGGCCAATTACAAAGCAACAGGTGTAATCCTTGATGATTTCAATCATCATCAGAAAAAGAAATTTCTCAGGGATGCCACCTATTTCTTGTGAGATGATCCTTATCTATTCAAGATCGGAGCTGATGGATTGTTGCGGAGATGTGTAGCTTCTGATGAGGCTAGGAGTATATTGTGGCATTGCCATAACTCACCTTATGGAGGACATTTCAATGGTGAGAGAACTGCTGTGAAGGTTCTTCAATCTGGTTTTTACTGGCCTTCCCTATTCAGAGATGCACATTTCCATGCGCAAAAGTGTGATGCATGCCAAAGGTTAGGTGGAATAAGCAAAAGAAATGAAATGCCTCTACAAAACATCTTGGAAGTGGAGGTATTTGATTGCTGGGGCATGGACTTCATTGGCCCATTTCCATCTTCATTCTCCAATGAATACATCTTGGTGGCTGTGGAGTATGTTTCACGGTGGATGGAAGCAATAGCAACTCCTAAAGCAGATGGTAAAGTGGTAGTGAAGTTCTTAAAGAAAAACATATTCACTCATTTTGGAGCACCCAGGGTAATTATCAGTGATGGAGGGTCACACTTTTGCAATTCACAGTTGGCCAAGGCGTTGCAACATTATGGTGTAAAGCACAAAATAGCCTCACCTTACCATCCACAAACAAATGGACAAGCTGAAGTTTCTAACAGAGAAATTAAAAAGATCGTGGAGAAAACAGTTTCAAGTTCAAGGAAGGATTGGTCACAAAATCTGGATGATGCCTTATGGGCTTATAGAACTGCTTATAAGTCACCAATAGGCATGATACAACTTTGTTTAAAAAGATTCATAACGAGGATATGTTAATTGTTCAAATTTATGTGGATGACATAATCTTTGGATCCACAAATGAGAAAATGTGCAAAGAATTCTCCAACCTCATGCAAAGCGAGTTTGAAATGAGCATGATGGGAGAATTAAAATTCTTTCTTGGATTACAAATAAAACAATTAGAATCAGGAATCTTCATTTCTCAAGAAAAATATACCAAGGATCTCCTGAAAAAATATAACATGAATCTCGCAAAATCAATGAGCACTCCTATGCATCCATCCTCCTCACTACATCAAGATGATGAAGGAACCTCCATTTCTGAAAAAAAGTACAGAGGAATGATAGGATCCTTGCTGTACTTAACAGCCATCAGACCTGACATTGTGTTTTCAGTAGGTATGTGTGCAAGGTTTCAATCATCCCCTAAAGAATCACACCTCACTGCAGTAAAAAGGATATTCAGGTATCTAGTTGGAACCACAAATCTGGGAATTTGGTACAAAAAGGACTCAAATCTTGATCTTCTGGCATATTGTGATGCTGATTATGCTGGTGACAAAATTGAGAAGAAAAGCACAAGTGGAGCATGTCAATTTCTGGGCTCATCTCTCATTAGTTGGGCATGTAAAAAACAAAATACCATAGCTCTTTCCACTACAGAAGCTGAATACGTTTCTGCTGCTCAATGTTGCTCTCAAATTCTCTAGGTAAAAAATCAATTGGAAGACTACTCTTTAAGGTACACTAGTGCTATTAATCTTTCCAAAAACCCTATTCAACACTCTAGATCTAAACACATTGAAATCAAACATCATTTCTTAAGAGATCATGTTCAAAAAGGAGATGTTGAATTAATTTTCATAGAAACTGAAAATCAGCTTGCTGATATTTTCACCAAACCTCTCCAGGAGGATCGTTTCAAAAATATTTTAGAAAAACTTTCCATCTTAAATCTTTCAAAAATTGTCTAAAAATTAAGTTTTGCAAAACTTTAGATCATAATGTTTTTTTTTGTTTTTTAAAAAAAATAAAAATCTGAGGCTGTTCAACTCAGATAAATCCCTTTCCTCCTCTAAGATTTGAAAGTTGCAAAAGTCAGACGCAGGCAAGTCACATCACTACTGATTACACTCCTCTCTGCAAAAAGGTGCCTCGATTTCAGTTTCTTTCTCACTGCCCAATGGATAGGTCACCCGTGCTTCTCCCTACCTTGTCATGATTAAAACCTATGCCTCCTTACTTCTTCCCTCCAAACGGTGCCAAAAACTTTTTGATCTCAAAGGCTCACCTCCAGAAACTACACTTCCGTCTGACCCTCTGGACACATCTCAAAATCTACAAGAACCATTTTTCTTTCCTTATCCTCCTACTAGTCCTTCACAACCAGCTCAACTCTCGTGCACCATGGCTCAAATCTTCTCCTCTCCTTCAAAGTAGTTCACCATCTTCTGGGCTCCCACTAACTTTTTGCTGTTGACAAATTTGGGGGAGAAAGATTAAAATTAAAATTGTCAAGGATTAGGAATTTAGAAAAGATGTTTTTTTGAAATTATCGTAATTCAATCCTCTATGTTTGGTTTTTCTTTTGAACCACTTTTTTATGATCTTCCTATAATCAATATAAAGTATTCGAATTGGTTCAAAAAATCTTCAAATTCTTTTATGCACTTTCTGAGGGGGAGCCCCTATTCCTTTCAGCTCATACTGAGGGGGAGCTTCATACTCAAAAACAGCACCTTTACAATTTTATTTTAAATAATCTAAAGAAATTTTGTCATCATCAAAAAGGGGGAGATTGTTGAGAAAAAATCTCTTTTAATGATAACAAAATTATCTTAAGATTATGATTACACTAATGCGTGCATTTAAGTAGTGTACAAAGAAAGGAACAGGTTCCAAAGATCGAAACCTCTTGTCCAGAAGAATGAATGCATGCAGGAAACAAAGCCGTTAATTCTTGAAGCAGAAAATCTGAAGTTAAAACACCAGAAGCAGAACATCTGGAAAACAGAAGATCTGGAACAGAAAACCAGAAGCAAAACATCTGGAAAACAGAAGTAAAACATCTAGAACAAAAAACACTAGAAGCAGAACATCTAGGAAACTAGAAGCAGAACATCTGGAAAACGAAAGCAAAACATCTGGAACAGAAAACCAGAAACAAAACTTCTGGAAAATAGAAGCAAAACATCTGGAACAAAAAACACTAGAACCAGAACATCTGGAAAACACCAGAAGCAGAACATCTGGAAAACTCCAGAAGAAGAACATCTGGGAAACCAGAAGCAGAACATCTGGAACAGAAAACCAGATGCTGAAGCAGAAAACCTGAGAGTTGAAAACACCAGATAAAGCATCCAGAAGATACCAAAGGATCCATCCTGAAATCACCAGAGGATATCTTTGCTGGCCCATATCAGAAGGAAACAAAATCAGAAGTAGAGATGGACCAGACCAGAAGGAAGCCTACTAGAGGAAGACTGGATCCAGACTAGAAGAAATCATAAGTCAGACTTATTCAAGAAGATCTTCTGACCAGAAGATGGCCTGACAGTGAAGTAAAAAAAACAGCCCTGAATTAATCAGAAGATAAGCTAAAAGGTCCAGACTGAAATATCCTTTGTCCAGAACTAATCCAGACCCAGTACAGTGTTGGCCAAGATCAGATGATCAGACCATGGCCCAATGTTGGTCGAAATCAGAAGGTCAGAATAAATGGCCCAATGTTGGTCGAAACCAGAAGGTCAGAATAAATGGTCCAGTATTGGCCGAGATCAGAGGATCTCAGCAGAGCAGTTTGCTAGCCCAGATTGGCCGATATCAGAAGATGAAAATCATAAATGAATATCAGAAGATATACATCTGAAGATGAATTTCAGAAGAAACACATCAGAGGATAAAAAGATGAACATCAAAGGATAAAACTCAGAAGACGAACTTCACATGAAATACACCAGAAAATGAATACCAGAAATTCAGAAGACAAACTTCACATGATAAACATCAGAAGATGAATTCCAGAAAATACACACCAGAAGATAAATATCAGAAGATGAACTCTAGAAGGTAAACATCAGAAGTCAGATACCATAAGGTGAACTTCAGACACCAAAAGGAAATTACCAAAGGATAATTTCTAGCTGCTCATTCATCCTCTCACATTAAGAACAACTAACAGTTCCAGAGTATCAAAAGCTGCATCATCCACGACCAGAGAAGGGTCATGACTTGGAACCAGAAAAGAGCACTAACCAGTTGTTAAAAGCCAAGTAAATAAGTAACCTCCCATGTGCCAGGCTGTAAAAGGACAGAATGGCAAGGCTGTAAATTTGCAACAACAGTGAGGTTCATTACATCTTGAAAAAACGGTCAGAAAGGAAAATTTTCTTGAAGAGAAAGTTTCCTTCTCTCTATAAAAGGAAGGCTGCTCTTCTTCAACAGATACCCACAACTAAACGAGCAAATAACAGTAAAACATCAAGAGGCTATCAAGAGCAATTTTCAATCTCCTTTCAAGCTTTCTATAATCTTTGACTAGATCTTTGTTTCATCTTTATAGAAAGTAAATCCTGTCAAACTACTTCATATCATTTTTAGACCTTCAAGTGAGTAACACTTGAAGGGAAATCAGAAGGAAAGAATTGTAAGCTTGGTGAAGCTTAAGAATACACAGTTTGTAATCAACCTCAGTGAAAGGCTGATAGCTTTTGATACTTAGTAAAAACTCACAAGAGTGTGAGGACTGGACGTAGCCATCTTTGGGTGAACCAGTATAAAAATTCGTGTGTTATTATTCTCTCTCTCAAGTTTCAACATCTGATAAATCATCCTTTGAAAGAGGATGTAAGACCCTTAATTTTAAATATTAATTTTGGAATTATTGTCAAGGGTATTTTGGAAATTTTTGTAAATATTTAATATATGTATGTTTTGAGTAAATATGTATATATATATATATAAATATTTATTTTGGAAGATGAATTAAAATTATTGGATGAAGAATTAAATTAATTTAATTTCAAGTAATTAAATTAATCAAACCATTAAGTAGGGATTAGTGGCTAATTGCAAGACAATTAAAAAGCTGGAAAATCTGACAAGTGGCAAGTGAGGTGGCACCTTGAGAGCCTATATATAGGAGTGAGAAGGATGGTGAAGTCAGAACACCATTCCTTCCTCCTCACTGCCCATATTGCATGTACCAACTCCATCTCCTCTCCCATTCTATCTCTGTTCTGCCATTCCCGAGTTCAAATTTAAGAGAGGGAAATTCCTCCAAACACCATTAACTGAAATTCCAACCATCAAACCTAAAAACCCCCAGTAGTAAAGTTAATCCCCATCTCAAAACGAAGAGAAAGAGCCCAGTTTTGCAGCAGCAAACTCAGGGAACAGCTTCACCGTTTTTGGACGCAAAAAAGGGAACGCAGCAGGAACAAGAGAAATAGCAGAGCACGCTACAAGGGTAAGGGCACCTTCCATCTTTTAGCTGCATTAGGGCCACGAATGTGTGCTGTTTCAGTTCTGTTTTTAAAAGAAAAGCTATTTTCGAAAATGACATTTTGAGAGAAAATGCATTTTTGTTGATAAGTGATTATTCTGATAAGTTGTTGTTGGCTGTTTTTTTACTGGTAAAAAAAAATGTTGTTTTACTTCTGTGTGAATGCTGGAAAATGTTTGCATGCCATTTTAGTTATGATTAAAAACGCATGTCTTAAAACTGATTTGAAAATGGCATTAAAATGCAAAATGCATCATGTTGGTGCTTAGCGTTCTGTGATGTTTGCTTGTCATTCTGTTGTGTTTTGGGAAAACTGAATGCACGTATGTTTGCTCTGGTGTTTTGTGAACACTGAAATGTTGCATGTTTGTTCTGATGAGTGTGAACACTGAAATGATGCATGTTTGTTCTGATGAGTGAGAACACTGAAATGCTGCATGGTGTTCTGATGGTTGATCATCTGTCTCTGTTTTGGATAAACTAGTGTTATTGGTTCTGATTCTGTTTTATGTTGTGGGATTCTGGTGATGAAAATGATTCTGAATCTGGTCTTGTTTGTGATGATTCTGGTGGTGTTGATGTTCTAAAAAGAAAAAAGGGATTTTAAATGAGGGAAGTGTTTTCTGGAAAATGCAGAATCTGTGTTGATATTTGGTTGTTGTTTTTCAAGAAAAAGTTTGAAAAGTGTAGATGTTCAGGAAGTATTTCACTGGTTTTTTGAAGGTGTATTCGAATACAACCAGTGTGTATTCGAATACAACCTGTCAAGTTCTGTTTTAACTAAAGTTCTCAAACTTGTATTCGACTACGAGCCCCTGTAGTCGAATACAGAGGTAGGATTTTGCTTCTGACTAAGCAACTGTATTCGACTACGACCATGTCGTATTCGAATACATAAGTGAAAATTTTAACACTGTATTCGCGTCTGTAGTCGACTACAGGCATGCTGTATTCGACTACAGATTCGAGTTTTTCCAGAAACTCAGTTTTTAGCTTCTGTATTCGAATACAAGGAAGCTGTATTCGAATACAGATTCGTGTTTTCCAGAAAAACAAGTTTTAATCACTGCCATGTGAGTTTTGAAGTGTTGATAAACTCTGAGAAGGTTTAAACGATTTGAAAAGAAGTCTGTGAAATGATTTTAAAGAGGAGAGAGAGGTGTTGAAAACCTTTAAGTGACATGGGAGAAAAGGCTGAATTTTTCAAAGGTTGAACTCCTGTAGTCGACTACAGTCATGCTGTAATCGAATACAAAATGTTAAATTGCAGTTTACTGCTTCTGTATTCGAATACAGGGGGCTGTATTCGAATACAGATTCAAATTTTCAGAAAATTTCAAGTTTTAAGAGTGTTTTGAAAACCCTGAGTATTTGGGGGAATACTGGGAATGTTGTAGTGGATTTAAATGGAACTTTTGGATGACATTTTGAAGTGGTGGTGATGGAGTTTCTAGATTTTACTGATATAGTGAAAGATGTGGTTTTGCACACAGAGACTGCCTCTGTATTCGAATACCAGATGGCTGTATTCGAATACAGAGTGTGAATCTGCACTGTTTTTGGCTTCTGTATTCGAATACAGAGGAGCTGTATTAGAATACAGATTCGTAAATCCCAGAAAAAAAATCCCAGTTTTAAACACTGTGTCTGAATTTTTGAGAGGTTGGGAAAACATTTCAAAATGTGAATGATTAATTTTCTGTTTAATCATGCTTGCGATGATGATTTTTGACTATGCGGAGTTATTTTAAATTTGTTTGAGAGGCATGAATTTTCTGAGTTGCATTCTGTTTCTAGAGAAGTGAAACACCACATATTCATGCATTGCATAGTCAAGTGGTACCCGCGATGGGCCATAGAGTAATGCGCAACCACGTGCTGATCTGTTGAGCGATTGCACGAGTGCTGGACTGTTGAGTGTCTGCACTAAGTACTGATCTGTTGAGCGATTGTACTTTGGTATATAAGTGCTGGACTGTTGAGCGTCTGCACTGGTACTGGACTGCTGAGCGTTTGTACCCTGAAATGCGCAACCCCGTGCTGATCTGTTGAGCGATTGCACGAGTGCTGGACTGTTGAGCGTCTACACTAGGTACTGATCTGTTGAGCGATTGTACCTTGGGTGATGTCAAACGTGCTGGTCTGTTGAGCGACTGCACGATGTGCTGGACTGTTGAGCGTCTGCACTGGTGCTGATCTGTTGAGCGATTGCACCCTGGTCATGAGGGCCGTTAACTTGTGCTGGTCTGTGAGCGACTGCACCTTGGTGATTCCAAGAAAATTATGCATGAGCATATATGCATTACATTGAGGGATTCTGACCGGTGTGTCACGATTGTTTTATGATGAATGTTGGAATTAATGTGTGTGAGTGCTGTCCAGAATCTGAAATTCTGAATTAATGATTGTGTTTTGTTGACGTGTGTTTCTACTTACCGCATACTTCATAATCATTGACTGCTGTTTTGAAAAGGCATGAAAGTCATAAATTTTCAAATGAGCATGATTATTTCCTCATCATCATATGTTATACCGTGATTATACATGTTGTTGTGCAATATATGCTATGTGATTATCTGTTATTTTCGGTCGGTGACCCCTTGCTTTATATTGTGGACTTTGGGCTTTGCCCTCAGATGCCTCCCAAACCCATGCCGCCCGTGGGTACCCGAACGACGGAAAAGTCGTTGAATTTCCTTGACCGCTACTCGCGCACTGCTTGGGCTTTTGACCCTCTCTCAAGCAGAGCAACTTATACGGGGTGGCTGGAGCGAACAAGTAGGACTGATGGTGTAGAAGACTTCGTAGAGCGCACTCACGCGAGCATAGAGTTTCCCGTGCCTTCTCGCCTGGTGCTAGAGGCGCACGGAGTTTTCGACGACGCTGAGGAGTCTGCTGAGAGGGTTGAGACGGAGGCCACTGTAGGAGTGGTGACTCCCAAACCTGTGATTGGAAGAGAGATACATGACTCTGATGCGGTAGAGAAGTGTGAAGAGCTGAGACCAGTAGCGACTAAGATTCCGGGTCCATCTAGGATTTCCGATGACTGCTACGAGATTCCGGCACCGCCAAAGCGGCCACGAGTGTGTATTGACTTGACTTCGGAGGAGACCGACCCTTCTCTGTATGACGAGGAAGAGGAGGAGGTTACGTCGAAGCGAGCTGCAGAGTCAGTGGAGACTTGTGTGGGATGCGGAGGGAATCCGTGCTACTGCAGCTGCAGCGCATGATCAGTCTAGACTTAATGTATTAGGTTTTGGGTTGAAATTGTAATTTGTCTTATTTTGGGAATATTGTACTATTTTCCACTGAACCATGTACTCTGATATTTGCTGTTGATGTATTATGACAATGATATTTTGGGATGTATTAATGTTTAAAAACTAATTTCCAAGATAAGTACTTAGTGATAATCCTGATGAAGTATTTAGTTTACGTTCATCGATTAATCTATAACGTACTATTTTACGAAGAACTTCATTTTAATTCTTTTGAAATAATTTTGGGAAGACTTATTTTAATTATTAATTTGAAAAAAAAATGCACCCGCGCTATGTTTTAAACTCGGGGTGTTACAGGACAGCATATTAAAACAGTAACAGAATTTTAAAAACCTTGAATATCTTTATTCAACCCCCTTCTAGTGATATTTTAGCCACTTCAATTGGCATCAGAGCAAGGTTCTCTAAAAAACTACACCTAACATTGTAAGAGAAAAAGATCCAAAAAGAAAAAATGTCAAAAGCTAAGTATATCCCAGAAGGAGGATCATCCAGCAGACCTCCCTAGTTCGATGGAACTGACTACTACCACTGGAAAGGCAAGATGAGATTGTTTCTCATATCTCAAGATAACAACATGTGGCCAGTGGTAGAAAAACGAAATCATGTCATCAAAATCAACAGTGCAGATCCAACCTCTGACGAAAAACCTCAAACACAATGGACAGCTGAAGAAAATGCCAAGGTACTTCTAAACTCTAAAGCTCATTTATTTCTAACATGTGCTTTGAGCAGGGAAGAGTATGATAGAGTTGAAGAATGCCAAAGTGCTAAAGAACTATGGGACACCTTGAAGATCCATCATGAAGGTTCAAGTCATGTTAAAGAAGCCAGAATTGACATGGGAGTAAGAGAGTTCGAGTTGTTTGAAATGAAGGAGGAAGAAACAATTGATGAAATGTTCTCAAGACTGACAATCATCCTCAACAACTTAAGGTCTCTGGGAAAAGAATACTCTGTCCAAGAGAGAATAAGAAAGATATTAAGAAGTTTACCAAAGGAATGGAGACCCATGGTGATTGCCATCACAGAAGCAAGAAATTTAGCCACCATGAGGTTAGAAGATCTGGTTGGAACTCTTAGAGCTCATGAACCTCTATTGCTTGCTGATAAACCAAGCAAAAAGGGAAAAATGATTGCATTGAAATCTAGTCAAACTGAAAGTCCATCCTCCAAAAACTCTGAAATTATCTCAAAATGGGATAACTCAGAATATCCTCTCTCTGAAGAGGAGGATGAACTGGCTCTACTTTCCAGAAGAATCCAAAGAATAATCAACAGAAGAGGACAAGACAAAAGATCCTCTCAGAAAGAAAAGATTGACAAAAGCCAGATAACTTGTTATGGATGCAATAAAATAGGACACTACAAACTGAGTGTCCTCTAAACAAAAGGAACATAAAGAGATTTCACAACAAGAACAAATCTATGATGGCAACTTGGGATGACAGTGATGAATCATCCTCCGAGCAAGAAAAGGAAGAAGAAGCCAACCTTTGCCTCATGGCTAACTCAGAAGCAGATGAGGTAAGCATCACTGATTTATGTCGTTCTTGTGAAAAGTTAGAAATTGAATTTGACAATCTCTTGAATGACTCAAACACTTTATCTCAAAAATGTGATTTTCTTAAAAACCAAAATTATGAAATAAAGAAACTGAATAAGGAACTTCAAGCTAAGAATGAAGAATTTCAAAAAATCATTTTTGACTTGCAGCAATCAAATAAAAAATTGTCTGAGCAACAAAACACTTTAAACAAAGAGAATGTCAAAATCCATCCCCCTGAAGAGGACACAGAAAAGAAGGACTTGAAAATCAAAGTTGAAGAACTAAAAAATGACATTACCAACTTTGTTCACAACCCAAATGAGGAGGACATTTCTGATCCAACCTCTCAGCAGCCTCCAAGAGGATGGAAGACTATAACATATCATCCTCCAGATCTGATCATAGGTGATACTACTGATGGAGTTAGAACAAGGCAATCATTGAGAGAAGATTCAATCAACATGGCCATGATATCTCAAGTTGAACCAAAGAACATTGATCAAGCCATAAGTGATCAATCATGGATGAATGCCATGATGGAGGAACTGTCTCAGTTTGAAAGAAACAAAGTGTGGAATCAAATGGATCTTCAGAAACAAACTGAATGAGGATGGAGAGGTCATACGAAATAAAGCAAGATTAGTGGCACAAGGTTATAACCAACAAGAAGGAATTGATTATGATGAAACATTTGCACCCTTTGCAAGACTCGAAGCAATCAGAATCCTCTTAGCTTATGCCACACATAAAGGAATAAAACTATATCAAATGGATGTCAAAAGTGCCTTCTTGAATGGATTCTGAAATGAAGAAGTGTATGTTCACCAAACTCATGGATTCAAGGATAAACAGAAACCAAATCATGTGTACAAGCTCTCAAAAGCTCTTTATGGATTAAAGCAAGCTCCTAGAGCTTGGTAGGAAAGGTTGAGTTGCTTTCTAAAAGAGAATGGCTTTTCAAGAGGTCAGATTGATACAACTTTGTTTAAAAAGATTCATAATGAGGATATGTTAATTGTTCAAATTTATGTGGATGACAAAATCTTTGGATCCACAAATGAGAAAATGTGCAAAGAATTCTCAAACCTCATGCAAAGCGAGTTTGAAATGAGCATGATGGGAGAATTAAAATTCTTTCTTGGATTACAAATAAAACAATTAGAATCAGGAATCTTCATTTCTCAAGAAAAATATACCAAGGATCTCTTGAAAAAATATAACATGAATCTTGCAAAATCAATGAGCACTCCTATGCATCCATCCTCCTCACTGAAGGTGCAAACACGAGAAGGGGGGTTGAATTGTGTTTGACTTAACTTAAATACTTTTCCTGTTTTAATACTTTCAAAACAAAACTTGATGTATAATTAAAACAGAGTTAGCAGCGGATAAAAATAAAAATAAAAACTCACAGATTTTATACTGGTTCACCGTTAACGAGGCTACGTCCAGTCCCTTCGCCTTGAAGGATTTCACTAATTCAATCTTGAATTACAACCTTGCTACTGACCCTCCAAGTCAGTCTTCTCAATAGTCTAACAATCCTAGACTTCTTGAGGAAAACAACCTTGTCTTCAGCCAATCTGACAACCCCAGATTGTAGAAGAAATCACAACACTATGAATCTAATTGCTAAGTACCTTGCTACCCTTTCTGAATCCCTCAGTTTGTAGACTCTACTTCAACAACTTAGATACAACCCTATCTAATTTCCAAGTACCCTGCTACCTCTACTGACTCCCTCAGATTGTAGACTCTACTTCAACAACTTAGATTTGCCACAGTGGAAAGAAAATAACACGAGTACCTGCTTCTTGAAAGCTAAAACTCACAATTGACTTCTATGAAAATTTGGGTGTTTGTTGCTTTAGAAGTGTATGACTCTTTTGTGATTTTCGATTATTTATTCTTCAGCATTAAGTCTCTATTTATAGTTGAACTTTAGAACTTCACTAATGCTTTACTTCTGCAGTATATTTAGATTAATCTGTTTTGAAAATATTCTGGAGTATTTTGCTCAGATTCTGTTTTGAGCCTTTTTGCTCACTGATCTGTTTTGAGCATTTTGCTCTGCTTCTGTTTTGAGCATTTTTCTCAGATTCTTTAATCCTCATGATCAAATCTGCACCATTGGATCCTAATGCGATAGTCCACATCTGGACCAGCCTATTTGATATTCTGTGATCCTCTGATTTCGGCCATTCCTGGACCACACTTCCTAACCCTCTGATTTCGGCCACCACTGGGCCATGGTCTGATTTTCTGATCTGAACCATCACTGGACCAGATAATTATTTCTGAACCATTGATCTGGAAATTTTTACTCTGATATGGACAGATTCTGGACTTTTGTCTAGAACAAACTGAAATTATCTTGAACATAAAATATTTCAGTCTGGACATTTTACCTTTAATTTTGGACCAGGTCTGGATTGATTCTGGAACTCATTTCTTTTGGTCTGGACTTAGTTCCATGCCCTGAATCATGCTATCTTATGATCTGGGCCAAATCTGAATTGATCCTCTTGTTCTGGACTCATAAACATACCTTCTGGTCAAGTCTGGAACAAGTCTGGACTGTGTAACTTTTCACTGCAAGGCCATCTTCTGGTCAGAATAACTTCTGGAATAAAATTGATATTTGACTCTTGTTTGTCTGGAATAACTCTCCTTCTGGCAGGCTTTCCAATGGTATGATCCATGTTTCACTATGATTTTTCTTCCTTCTGTTATGGACCACCAAACATATCCTCTGGTGATGTTTTGACATCCTAGAACATCTTCTGGAAATTCCAGAATTCATTTTCCTTTGATCTTTGCTTCTGTTTCCTTCAGTTTCTGGGGCATTTAACTTAATAATTCAAAGTACAAAATAAGTTTACATTTAGTACATTTGTAAGCATCAAAATCCGAAGTACTTAGAACCAACTTGGTTCCAACACTCACTACATCAAGATGATGAAGGAACCTCCATTTCTGAAAAAGAGTACAGAGGAATGATAGGACCCTTGTTGTACTTAACAGCCAACAGACCTGACATTGTGTTTTCAGTAGGTATGTGTGCAAGGTTTCAATCATCCCCTAATGAATCACACCTCACTGCAGTAAAAAGGATATTCAGGTATCTAGTTGGAACCACAAATCTGGGAATTTGGTATAAAAAGGACTCAAATCTTGATCTTCTGGCATATTGTGATGCTGATTATGCTGGTGACAAAATTGAGAGGAAAAGCACAAGTGGAGCATGTCAATTTCTGGGCTCATCTCTCATTAGTTGGGCATGTAAAAAACAAAATACCGTAGCTCTCTCCACTATAGAAGCTGAATACATTTCTGCTGCTCAATGTTGCTCTCAAATTCTCTGGGTAAAAAATCAATTGGAAGACTACTCTTTAAGGTACACAAAAATTCCTATCCTTTGTGACAACACTAGTGCTATTAATCTTTCCAAAAACCCTATTCAACACTCTAGATCTAAACACATTGAAATCAAACATCATTTCTTAAGAGATCATGTTCAAAAAGGAGATGTTGAATTAATTTTCATTGAATTAATTTTCATTCAAAAAGGAGATGTTGAATTAATTTTCAAAAAGGAGATGTTGAATTAATTTTCATTCTCCCGGAGGATCGTTTCAAAAATATTTTAGAAAAACTTTCGATCTTAAATCTTTCAAAAATTGTCTAAAAATTAAGTTTTGCAAAACTTTAGATCATAATGTTTTTTTTGTTTTTTAAAAAAAATAAAAATCTGAGGCTGTACAACTCAGATAAATCCCTTTCCTCCTCCAAGATTTGAAAGTTGCAAAAGTCAGAGGCAGGCAAGTCACATCACTACTGATTACACTCCTCTTTGCAAAAAGGTGTCTCGATTTCAGTTTCTTTCTCACTGCCCAATGGATAGGTCACCCGTGCTTCTCCTTAGCTTGTCATGATTAAAACCTATGCCTCCTTACTTCTTCCCTCCAAACGGTGCCAAACACTTTTTTGATCTCAAAGGCTCACCTCCAGAAATCACGCTTCCGTCTGACCTCTTTGGACACATCTCAAAATCTACAAGAACCATTTTTCTTTCCCTATCCTCCTACTAGTCCTTCATAACCAGCTCAACTCTCGTGCACCATGGCTCAAATCTTCTCCTCTCCTTCAAAGTAGTTCACCATCTTCTGGGCTCCCACTGACTTTTTTCTGTTGACAAATTTGGGGGAGAAAGATTAAAATTAAAATTGTCAAGGATTAGGAATTTAGAAAAGATGTTTTTTGAAATTATCGTAATTCAATCCTCTATGTTTTGTTTTTCTTTTGAACCACTTTTTTATGATCTTCTTATAATCAATATAAAGTATTCGGATTAGTTCAAAAAATCTTCAAATTCTTTTATGCACTTTCTGAGGGGGAGCCCCTATTCCTTTCAGCTCATACTGAGGGGGAGCTTCATACTCAAAAACAACACCTTTACAATTTTATTTTAAATAATCTAAAGAAATTTTGTCATCATCAAAAAGGGGGAGATTGTTGAGAAAAAATCTCTTTTAATGATAACAAAATTATCTTAAGATTATGATTACACTAATGCGTGCATTTAAGTATTGTACAAAGAAAGGAACAGGATCCAAAGATCGCAACCTCTTGTCCAGAAGAATATATGCATGTAGGAAACAAAGCCGTTAATTCTTGAAGCAGAAAATCTGAAGTTAAAACACCAGAAGCAGAACATCTGGAAAACAGAAGATCTGGAACAGAAAACCAGAAGCAAAATATCTGGAAAACAGAAGCAAAACATCTAGAACAAAAAACACGAGAAGTAGAACATTAGGAAAACACTAGAAGCAGAGGGTATCATAAGAGGATCTCATTAGAGACGAAAATGCTCAACAGAATCTGAGAAAAATGCTCAAAATTTGAATTCATCAAATGAAAAACCTCAACACACTTTTTAAGTTCTCTAGCACCACAAGGAGTCTTCAAAGCAATAACAAAATGTCTTATCATTAACAAAATGTCGACGCGCCGTTTCGCAAAGAAAGTTCCAGAATAAATCAATGTTGCGAGACTTTGAAACAACGTCGAGGATTTTGTTGAAGGAAACAGGGGAGTGAATGCAATTAGGGTTTTGTTGCGTGAAGAGGAAGAAGCGATAAACCGGACACCATGAATAAGGGAAGTTGTTGCAAACTTGGAGGAAGAATTCGTGGGTGAGATTGAAGTTGGAAGAGGTGTGTTTTGGGTGGAGACGTGAATCAGGTGAGTTTTGTTGTTGGTAGCGAATGGTACAGACGCGGAGGAGTTCTTCTTGGTTTGCAGGTGAAATTGGGTTGGTGAAGTGGCGGCAGAGACGTTGAAGGTTGTTTGAGAATAGAAGTGCAGTTGTTCGCCGGAGAAACATCTTCTGTAAAGAATATGCAAAACTAGTTTTAAATTTTAAACCATCCTATAAGTAGGGACGACAATGGGGCGCAGTGCATGCACTACTTTTCCGTTCAGTATCCCCACCCTTCCACATGTGCGGGTTTTCGTCTCAGTTTCATCGCACTCCTCCACATGTTCCAACAAGTCTTTACGGAGATCATTGCTGGGAAGAACACTATATTTTTAAAATTTTAATGTTTAAATAAAAAATATTATATTCCATTGTATATAAGATTTTTAAATTGTAAATTTACAAAAAAAATATATTGAGGATCAAACTTTTAACATTTATTAGAGAGAGTTCGTAAATTAAGTTTTGATTCACATTTTTAATAATTCAAAATTTAATTTTTTTTTCAAACACTAAAATTTTTAGAATTTAGTTATTATGTTTTGTCGTTTTAAAAAGTTTTATATTGTGAGCACATTGCAATCATCTATAAGTGTGACTTTAAAAGTAATTATGATAAAAGTTAAACTATTTTATTGACAGTGTTAAATATCTTTACATCCGATACATACAAATTAAATCCAAATTTTTACACTATTAATATAATTTTCATAACTACAAGGACAAAAACAATATATATAATTATTAAAATACATTTAAACACAACACATTGTTTAAGATATCAATATTGACATAGCGTTGATAAAAGATAATGATTTGATTTGAGAATTAGGCGATCTATATTTCAAATCAATAAAGTTCGAATTTATTGGTTTAATTCAACTTAGACTCAAAATTCTCTTTTCCCATGATCAAGAAAGGTCACTCCAAATTGTCTTGTCCCATGATAAAATCAAGGAGAGACAAGAAACCTTTCAAGACTAACAAACCTGGACCCAACCAGATTTGGGTACCAAAAGATCAAATTGTTTATGATGCAGATGTTCTGAACAACCAAAGTGAAACACCAATCATAGTGGCTGGTCAATGGATGCTGGCAATATATGAAGGGAAAAAGGTTTATGTTCCAACATCTATCAAGCAGAAGCAAAGTAACTCTGGTGGAAGAAGAACTGGTAAATACAATGCCGGTTAGAACCAAAACCATAGGAGGAACAGGAAATATCAAAACAGACAGAGAAATCACACATATCAACAAAACTGGAACTGCCAGAGGAGTCAGAATTATCATCAGTTCCAGAACTATCAGAGCAACCTGATATATCAGCAGAAAGAGAAGTGTTAGAATCTGGAGAGTTCTTCAAACACTCCAGTAAAATTCATCAAGACTACAAACCAGGAACAGAATTCAAATTGTTGAGGAAAAAACCTTTTTGATATATGTTTTAATGACAACAAACCTTTTGAATTAAATGATTGAGTTTTACGAATGGTGATCTACTAATTATTGCACTTGAGTTTTGTTCAAGGAAAAAGGCTATGAATGAAACTGTTCCAACAAGACAGATTAGTCTCCAGAAATGTCCACAATGATTATCATTCTCCAGCATGATTAACAATTATCTCCAAAATGATCAAACGTCATTCTCTAGTATGATAACATCAGTCCAGAATGATACAATCATTCTCCAGCATACTGAACATCATTCTCCAGCCTTGTTACATCCTTCTCTAACTTGAGCGCAAAAAACGTTGAACGATCTTGAAGTATATCATCAATCAGAGGATATCATCATAGGGAAGAAACAATGACATTATCAGAGGATATTATTCATGGCCCAGATCAGCAGGAGACTTGGTCCATACCAGAAGATAATCTTGTCCAGAAGGAGACTTGGTCAGACCAGAAGGAAACAGAGTTCAGAAGATAACTTAGTCCAGAACAGAAGATAGCATGGTTCAGATCAGAATATCACATAGTCCAGATCAGAAGGTTACATTGTACTGTCCAGATCAGGAAGCAAAATGGTACACATCAGATCACATGGTCCAGAATTGATCCAGATCAGCAGATCATATGGCCCAGATTTAAATCGTGATCAATTGAAGACTTAATTAAAATTCGAAGAAGACTTGATTGAATTTTGATAGAAATCTGATCAAAGTATTAAGGAGATTCGATTCAAAAATTACGGAAGACTTGAAAGAAATTCAAATCAAAATCAGTTGAGAGAAGCAAGATCAAATCTGAAGATCCAAGAACATTCTGGACATCATTTTGATGTCACCAGAGGATGACGTCACCAGAGGATACCAGAGGATGTTGGAACCAAGTTGGTTCTTTCAATTAAAGTTTGATGTTAACAAATGTATTTTATGAAAATTGTATTTTGACTTAGAAGAAGAATGAAAAATCAGACGACGTAACCAGAAGCAGAAATCAGAGGATGACGCCACCAGAAGATGGCATCATCATCAGAGGAAGACGTCATCAGAAGATATCACCAGAAGATAAAAATGCATCCAGAGGATGTCACCGGAATGTACCAGAAGATACCTCCAGATATCATCAGAGGATGATTACTAGGCGATGGTCATTAGAGGGTATCATCATAGGATATCATAAGAGGATCTCATTAGAGACGAAAATGCTCAAAACAGAATCTGAGAAAAATGCTCAAAATTTGAATTCATCAAATGAAAAACCTCAACACACTTTTTAAGTTCTCTAGCACCACAAGAAGTCTTCAAAGCAATAACAAAACGTCTTATCATTAACAAAATGACAACGCGCCGTTTCGCAAAGAAAGTTCCAGAATAAATCAATGTTGCGAGACTTTGAAACGACGTCGAGGATTTTGTTGAAGGAAACAGGGGAGTGAATGAAATTAGGGTTTTGTTGCGTGAAGAGGAAGAAGTAATAAACGGGACGCCATGAATAAGGGATGTTGTTGCAAACTTGGAGGAAGAATTCGTGGGTGAGATTGAAGTTGGAAGAGGTGAGTTTTGGGTGGAGACGTGAATCAGGTGAGTTTTGTTGCTGGTAGAGAATGGTACAGACGCGGAGGAGTTCATCTTGGTTTGCAGGTGAAATTGGGTTGGTGAAGTGGCGGCAGAGACGTTGAAGGTTGTTTGAGAATAGAAGTGCGGTTGTTCGCCGGAGAAACATCTTCTGTAAAGAATATGCAAAACTAGTTTTAAATTTTAAACCATCCTATAAGTAGGGACGACAATGGGGCGCAGCGCGTGCACTACTTTTCCGTTCAGTATCCCCACCCTTCCACTTGTGCGGGTTTTCGTCTCAGTTTCATCGTACTCCTCAACATGTTCCAACAAGTCTTTACGGAGATCATCGATGGGAAGAACACTATATTTTTAAAATTTTGATGTTTAAATAAAATATATTATATTCCATTGTATATATGATTTTTAAATTGTAAATTTACAAAAAAAATATATTGAGGATCAAACTTTTAACATTTATTAGAGAGAGTTCGTAAATTAAGTTTTGATTGACATTTTTAATAATTCAAAATTTAAATTTTTTTCAAACACTAAATTTTTTAGAATTTAGTTATTATGTTTTGTCGTTTTAAAAAGTTTTATATTGTGAGCACATTACAATCATCTATAAGTGTGACTTTAAAAGTAATTATGATAAAAGATAAACTATTTTATTGATAGTGTTAAATATCTTTACATCCGATACATACAAATTAAATCCAAATTTTTATACTATTAATATAATTTTCATAACTACAAGGACAAAAACAATATATATAATTATTAAAATACATTTAAACACAACACGTAAAATTCATCAAGACTACCTCCAGATATCATCAGTGCCTGTTAGAACCAAAACCATAGGAGGAACAGGAAATATCAAAACAGACAGAGAAATCACACATATCAACAAAACTGGAACTACCTGAAGAGTCAGAATTATCATCAGAAACTTGATATATCAGCAGAAAGAGAAGTGTCAGAATCTGGAGAGTTCTTCAAACACTCCAGTAAAATTCATCAAGACTACAAACCAGGAACAGAATTCAAATTGTTGAGGAAAAAACCTTTTTGATATATGTTTTAATGACAACAAACCTTTTGAATTAAATGATTGAGTTTTATGAATGGTGATCTACTAATTATTGCACTTGAGTTTTGTTCAAGGAAAAAGGTTATGAATGAAACTATTCCAACAAGACAGATCAGTCTCCAGAAATGTCCAGAATGATTATCATTCTCCAGCATGATTAACAACTATCTCCAGAATGATCAAACGTCATTCTCCAGTATGGTAACATCATTCCAGAATGATACAATCATTCTCCAGCATACTGAACAGCATTCTCCAGCCTTGTTACTGAAGGTGCAATCACGAGAAGGGGGGGTTGAATTGTGTTTGAGAGTGTTTGAGAGTGTTTGAATTGTTATTGAATTGTGTTTGAAGGTACAACCTTGCTACTGACCCTCCAAGTCAGTCTTCTCAATAGTCTAACAATTCTAGACTTCTTGGGGAAAACACCTGTCTTCAGCCAATCTGACAACCCCAGATTGTAGAAGAAACCACACCACTATGAATCTAATTGCTAAGTACTTGCTACCCCTACTGACTCCGTCAGCTTGTAGACTTTACTTCAACAACTTCGAGTTGACACAGTGGAACGAAAACAACAAGAGTACTTGCTTTAAAAACTGAGACTCAACAATTGACTTATATGAAAATTTGAGAGTGTTTGCTTTTGAAGTGTATGACCCTTTTGTGATTTTCGCTACTTGAGTATTCTGCCTTGAGCCTCCTTTTATAGATGCAGATTTGGGCCTCTTCCAATGCTTAAATTCGAGTTGAATCTTGCTGGATTCTCCGTAAAAATAACTTGACCAATTGGGCTTCATATAAATAAAAAACATATCTTCAGATTTCCTTTCAAAATAACTGGCCAATTAAATCTGTTGGTTCCTTCCCGCCACAGCTCCTGAATTCCACAACACCTCACTTTATTTTTGTAATAAATCTTTTTAATCTTTTGATCAAAATAAATTAAATTCTCCACCGTATAATTTCCTAATTAAATCTGGACCATTGGATCTTCATGCGCTAGTCTACATCTGGTCCATACAGATTGTTATGCTGTGATCCTCTGATTTCGGCCTTCCCTGGACCACACTTCCTGACCCTCTGATCTTCTGATTTCTTCCATCTTGGATGCGCACCTGATATGCTATAATCCTCTGAATTCGGCCTTTGCTGGACTTGCACATCCTGTCCCTCTGATTTCGGCCAACACTGGGCCATGGTCTGATTTTCTGATCTAGACCATCACTGGACTCAAAAAATTATGTCTGAACCATTGATCTGGATGTTTTTTCTCTGATCTGGACAGATTCTGGAATTTGGTCTGGAACAAACTGAAATTAACTTGAACAAAAAATATTTCAGTCTGGACATTTTACCTTTGATTTTGGACCAGGTCTGGATTGATTCTAGAACTCATTTCTTTTGTTCTAGACTTAGTTCCATGCCCTAAATCATGCTATCTTATGGTCTGGGCCAAATCTGGATTGATCCTCTTGTTCTGGACTCAAAAACATACCTTCTGTTCAAGTCTGGAACAAGTTTGGACTGTGTAATTTTTCACTGCCAGGCCATCTTCTGGTCAGAATAACTTTTGGAATAAAATTGATATTTGATTCCTGTTTGTCTGGGACAACTTTCCTTCTTGCAGGCTTTCCAATGGTATGATCCATGTTTCATTCTGATTTTTATTTCTTCTGATCTGGGCCATCAAAGATATCTTTTGGTCATGTTTTGACATTCCTGGAGTATCTTCTGGTTATTCCAGAATTCATTTTTCTGGAATCCTTTCATCACTGCTTCTGATTCCTTCAGTTTCTGGGGCATTTAACTTAATAATTCAAAGTACAAAATAAGTTTACATAGAGTACATTTGTAAGCATCAAAATCCTAAGTACTTAGAACCAACTTGGTTCCAACTATCTCCCCCTTTTTGATGATGACAAAACCATAACTTATTTTGCTAACTTATGACTCGAAGACTTTGAATTACTCCCCCTCAGACCAATCTCTCCCCCTAAGTCTGATACTCTCCTTTTCAACTCCTTCTTTGTTCTCTCTTTCTTTTCTTCACTTCTCCTCTCCTTTTCAACTCCTTCTTTTTGCTCTCTTTCTTTTTCTCTCTTCACATTTCCTCTCCTTTTCAACTCCTTCTGTTTTCACTCTTTCTTTTTCTTTCTTTGTTTTTCTCTCTCCCTGTTTCCTCTCCTTTTCAACTCCTTCTGTTTTCTCTCTTTCTTTTTATCTCTCCTTTTCTACTTATTTCTCCTTTCTCTCTCTCTCTCTCTCTCTCTCTCTTTCTCCCCCTCTTTGTCATCAACCAAAAAGTGGTCCTACTATTTTTGTATTTTTTGTTTTTCTCTTTACAAATTATAGAAAGTAAAAACTGAAATTAAAAAACAAAAAATAAAATTGCAAGAAATTTTAAAAACTCCTAAGATGACTACTTGAGCTAGTCAGATATGGAGGTCATGCTGAGATGCTTCTTAATGAACTAGAACCTATCTTCTGGTAATGCCTTGGTGAAGATATCAGCCCATTGATGATCAGTGTCCACAAACTGGATGCTCAAAGTCCCTTTTTGAACATGGTCCCTAATGAAATGGTGTTTTATTTCAATGTGTTTGGCTCTAGAGTATAAGATAGGGTTCTTGGTTAGGTTTATGGCTGAAGTGTTATCACAGAACAAAGGGATATTGTTTTCAAAGATGTTGTAATCTTCAAGTTGGTGTTTCATCCAGAGTAACTGTGAACTACATCCTATTGCTGATATATATTCAGCTTCTGCTGTTGACATGGCAATGGTGCTTTGTCTTTTGCTTGACCAAGAGATCAGATTATTACCTAAGAAAGTGCAGTTGCCACTTGTACTTTTCCTTTCCAGCTTGTCTCCAGCATAATCAGAATCACAAAAACCTTTGAGTTTGTAGGTGGGGGTTTTCTTGTATAACAAGGTAAGGTTTGTGGTTCCTTTGAGGTATCTTAGAATTCGTTTGACAACAGTTAAATGGGATTCCCTAGGGTCAGCTTGAAATCGGGCACAGACACAAACACTAAACATAATGTCAGGTCTAGAAGCAGTTAAATAGAGAAGGGATCCAATCATACCTCTGTATGTTTTTTGGTCTACCTTTTGGCTGGTTTCATCTTTCTCAAGTGAGCAGGTTGGGTGCATGGGGGTGGCCATAGGCTTACAGTCACTCATCTTGAACTTTTTAAGAAGTTCTTTGGTGTATTTGGATTGGTGAATGAGTATACCTGATTTGCCTTGGTGAATCTGAATTCCCAGGAAGAACTTAAGTTCTCCCATCATGCTCATTTGAAACTCCTTCTGCATTAGGTCAGAAAACTCTTTGCACAAAGTGCCATTAGTCGATCCAAATATGATATCATCAACATAGACTTGAATAATCAAAATATCATGTTTAATGGATTTCCTAAATAGTGTATTATCAATTTGGCCTCTATTAAATTCATTCTTAAGCAGAAAGTTACTAAGTCTGTCATACCATGCCCTTGGTGCTTGTTTTAAACCATATAGAGACTTTTTAAGTTTGAAAACATGGTCTGGAAAATCAGAATTTTCAAAACTAAGGGGCTGTTTGACATAGACTTCTTCACTTATGTAGCCATTTAAGAATGCACTTTTGACATCCATTTGATACAGCATTATATTATGATTAGCAGCAAATGATAAAAGAATTCTTATTGCTTCTAACCTGGCCACTGGAGCAAAAGTCTCAGTGTAATCTATACCTTCCTGTTGATTGTATCCTTGAGCTACAAGTCTGGCTTTGTTCCTTACCACTTCACCCTTTTCATTGAGTTTATTCCATAAAACCCACTTGGTTCCAATAATGTTTTTGTTTGGTCTGGGTACCAGATCCCAAACATCATTCCTTTGGAATTCATTCAGCTCTTCTTGCATTGCAAGTATCCAACCTTCCTCTGTCAAAGCCTCATCAACATTGCTGGGTTCAATTGTTGAGAGTAAACCAAACAGACTGGTTTCTCTACTTGATGATCTGGTCTTTAGAGGTTCTGCTGCACTGCCAATAATGAGAGATTCTGGATGTGAAGATTTGTACTTCCATCCATTCTTTCCCTCTGACTTTTTTCAGAGTCAGCATGTTCTTCTTCAGCTTGGTCGTTCTCAGATTCTGCTTCTGGTTCAGCTTCTGGTTCCTATGCCTCTGGTTCACCTGCAGTTTTTTCATCTTGCTTTGACTTTTCAGAGTCAAGCTGTTTATCATCAAACTTAATGTGGATTGATTCTTCCACAGTGTTAGTTTCCTTGTTAAACACTCTATAAGCTTTTGATCTCTCAGAGTAGCCAATAAAGACACTTTTGAGATATAGAATCAAACTTAGCTAGGTTGTCCTTAGTGTTCAACGTAAAACAGATGCAACCAAATTGCTTAAAGTAAGAGATATTTGGTTTCTTACCTTTCCATAGTTCATATGGAGTTTTATTTAGGATGGACCTGATGTAAACTCAGATTCTGAATATAGCAGGTTGTGTTGACAGCTTCAGCCCAGAGGTAGGTGGCATCCTTCATGTCATTCAGCATGGTTCTGGCCATCTCATGCAGTGATCTGTTCTTCCTTTCTACGACTCCATTCTGTTTAGGTGTTCTGGGGGATGAGAAGTTGTGAGAGATGCCATTCTCATCACAGAATTCTTCAAAGTACTTGTTCTCGAATTTACCTCCATGATCACTTCTGATGGTTATGATCTTAGTGCCCTGTTCATTCATAACTTGTTTACATAATGAGATAAATACTTTGTGAGATTCATCTTTGTTCTTTAAAAATTTTACCCAAGTCCACCTTGAGTAATCATCAACAATCACAAAGCCAAATTTCTTACCACTTAGAGAAGCTGTTTGAACAGGACCAAACAGATCTAAGTGAAGCAGTTCAAGTGGTTGAGAGGTAGAAACACATTTTTTAGTTTTAAAAGAGCTTTTAGTTTGTTTACCTCTTTGACATGCTTCACACAGAATCTCAGTTTTGGAACTTACCTTGGGCAGCCCTCTTACCAACTGGAGTTTGCTTAACTCTGATATGAGTCTGGGGTTTGCATGCCCTAGCCTCTTGTGCCAAATCAGATTCTGCTCACTTACAGATAATAAGCATTTAACCTGTTGCTTAGCAAGACTAAACAGATCACTTTTATAAACATTATCCTCCCTAGTTCCAGTAAATAAAACAGTCCCATCAATTTGACTAACAGCTTTGCAAGTTTTTTGATTAAAGATAACATCATATTTGCAGTCACTTAATTGACTTATGCTCAGAAGATTATGTTTTAAACCTTTAACATACAGAACATTTTTAATAGACAGGGGAGAAGAAGTATTACCAACAGTTCCTGTACCAATAATCTGACCTTTCTGGTTTCCTCCAAAGGAAACTTTGCCTCCAATCTGCATAGTCAAATTCAGAAACATAGATTTATCTCCTATCATGTGTTTGGAGCATCCATTGTCAAGATACCATGTTTTGTGTTGCTGATCAGACTTTGCCTTTTCTCTGTCAGAATCAGAGTTAGAGTCAGACTCAGATTCAAACTTAGCATCTATTCTAGCCATTAGACCCAGTTCTTCTTCTGGCCTGTTTGAGCAGTTTCCTTGATTCTGCTTTGGTTGATAAATCATGTTCCTCTGATGGTTCTGGAACATGTTTTGGTTCTGGTAATTCCAGTGATTTGGGTGAGTATGGAAGTTCTGATGAATTTGGTAATTCTGATGATTCTGGTAACTTCTTATTTGACTCTGGTTCTAGTTCTAGAGTTGATTCTGATTCTGGTTCTGGTTCCAGTATCTGTGCTTATGATACTTATTCCAGCTCCTGTTTTGATTCCAGTTCCTGTTTTGGTTCTGGTTCCAATTTTGAGTCTGGTTCCAGTTTTGGTTCTGATTCTGATTCTGGTTCTGGTTGGGATGACCAGACCTTCTTCCATCAGACTTAGATTGCCTTTGTCTTGTTGTAGCAGGAACATACACCTTCTTCTGCTTGTGCATTGCCAACATCCATTGTTCAGGCACTATTGTTGGTGTCTCCTTCTGGTTGCTCAGAACATCTGCAACATAGACAATTTGATCTTTTGGTACCCAAAACTGATTGGGTCCAGGTTTGTTAGTCTTAACAGCTCTCTGATCTTGTTCAGATTTTACCATTGGACAAGATAATTCAGAGTGACCTTTCTTAGCACAGACAATACATAAAACATCATAATAAGCAGTTTTATTTTCAGTACTTGTTTCTGTAAAACCCAGACCTTTCTTTCCAGAGTTGCTGTTTCCATAAATCATAGATGCATACTTACTTCTTTCCATTCCATTTGAAATAAAGTTTTGAAAAAATTGCTCATGCATATCAGATTTACAAACAGTCTCAGAATTGGAACAATTATTATTTTTCAGAGTTTGGTTTTCAGACTTGAGTTTTGCAACTTCAGTTTTCAAATCTTTGATTTCAGTTACTCAGAAATTCTAAGAAGTCTACCAAAAAGGTGGAGACCAAAGGTTACTGCAATTCAGGAAGCTAAGGATCTGAGTACCTTGAGGCTGGAAGATCTGATCAGCTCACTCAGGTCTCATGGAATAGAACTGGAAGAAGATGAACCTAAGAAGAAGAAGAATCTGGCTCTGAAGTCGAAACAGAAGAAAGCTACAAAGACAATATCAGAATCAGAGGATAGTGACAGTGACTGTGATGATATGTCTTACTTAACCAAAAAGATGGTTAAGATCTGGGAAAACAGAAAGAGGAGAGGTTCCTAGAAGAAACATAACAGCAAGGAAGAATCTGACAAGAAGAACATCATCTGTTATGGATGCAATGAACCTGGACATATCAAGTCAGAATGTCCAAATCAGGAAAAAGGAAAACAGCACAAGAAGAGTTCTAGATACAGAAGGAAAGGTCTGATGGCTGCCTGGGATGTATCAGAATCAGAGGAAGAATCTTCTGATGAAGAATAGGCAGAAACAGCAATGATAGCTCACATCAAGTCTGCTTCTGGACCTCATAAAGGCACGAATTCTAGAAGGAAAACAGGCAGAAGGAAGAATGATCGAAGCAATCATTCTGGAAAATCTGGAAGCACATCAGAGGAAACAATTCTGTCTCTGATGGCTCATACCAACTCAAGTTCTGAATACAGCTCTGGAATAGAATCAGAAGATGAAGACAGTGAGGTATTTTCTGATCTTTCTAAATCTGAATTAATTGATACTTTGAAGGACTTGTTAACTGCAAATAATAAGATGTCTTTAAAACTGAAATCTCTTAGGAAAGATAAGAGAAATCTTACCAAAGAAGACCAAGTTTTAAAGAATCAAATTTCTGAGTATGCAACTGAAATCAAAGATCTTAAAACTGAAGTTGCAAGACTCAAGTCTAAAAACCAAACTCTGAAAAATAATAATTGTTCCAATTCTGAGACTGTTTGTAAATCTGATATGCATGAGCAATTTTTTCAAAACTTTATTTCAAATGGAATGGAAAGAAGTAAGTATGCATCTATGATTTATGGAAACAGCAACTCTGGAAAGAGAGGTCTTGGTTTTACAGAAACAAGTACTGAAAATAAAGCTGTTTATTCTGATGTTTTATGTATTGTCTGTGCTAATAAAGGTCACTCTGAATTATCTTGTCCAATGGTAAAATCTGAACAAGATCAGAGAACTGTTAAGACTAACAAACCTGGACCCAATCAGTTTTGGGTACCAAAAGATCAAATTGTCTATGTTGCAGATGTTCTGAGCAACCAGAAGGAGACACCAACAATGGTGCCTGGACAATGGATGTTTGCAATGCACAAGCAGAAGAAGGTTTTTGTTCCATCATCTACCAAACAGAAGCCAAGTGACTCTGGTAGAAGAAGAACTGGTCAACACAATCAGAACTAGAACTAGAATCATAGGAGGAACAGGAAATATCAAAGATATAACACGAATCAGAACAGGAACTGGAACCAGAATTAGAACTGGAACCTGATATGACCCTGGTTGTCATGAATCACTTTGAGGATCGTTCTAGGTAGGAAACTTCTAAATTTGAGCCGACAACACGTTCTGTTGGAGAACGCAATAACCGGGACTTCGAAAGTCAGAATCAGACGATTCCAAAACGAGGTGAAAGATGACATTCCGAAACGCAAGTTAGGCTTTTGAATCACCAAAAACAAGTACGTAGAACTCAAGATATGATCGCAGGTTACTAAACACGAAAATTGATGGAATTTGAGTAATAGGGTTTGATCTAAAGGAAATTCAAATTACTATTTAACAATGAACTAAGAGAAGAATGGCGCCACAATCTAAGGATTGATAAGCCAAAAGAACGCCACAAGGATTAACAACCTTGATAAGTTCAAAGTGAATTCTTTCAAGAACTCTAGAGAGCAAAGCCTCACAAAAATAATGTTCAAAATCTCCCCTCAATGAGGTTACAAATGCATATTTATAGTAAAGGTATCTCTAAACCTAAATGGGTGATAAGTGACACCATTCTCTCAGCCCATATTGGACTTACATCATATTTTTTTTCTAAATTAAACTAAATGTAAGGAAGTAAAGTATCTTCAGTTACACATAACATAAACTAAATCTATAATAAAACTATTACAATTCTAAATCAAAGCAAACTAAGAATTATTACAACCAAATTTAAATAAAAAAAGTTCATCTTAATTTAATAAATATGGATCATCTTCATACTCTTGAGGTTCTTATCAGAACCAGTACCAGAAGCACAGAAACTGGAACCAGAACCAGAACTGGAACCAGTATCAGAGGTACAGGAACTGGAACCAGAACCAACACTGGAACCAGAACCAGAACTGGAGGCACAGAAACTGGAACCAGAATCAACACTGGAACCAGAGTCAGAATTAGAATCAGTACCAGAACCAGAACCTGAACAGGTATCAGTATCAAAGGTTGAGGTATGATCATCAGAATTACTCTAATTATCAGAATCAGTATAATTACTAGAATCACCACATGTTCCAGAATCACCAGAGGAACATGGTATATGAGCCAAAGCAGAAATATCAGAATCAGAAGAGTTCTTCAAACACTCCAGTATGATTCATCAAGACTACCAACCTGGAAGGGAATTCAAATTCCCTCATCCAAACCATGTAATCTCAGAGCATATAGATTAGGAATCTGAAAATCAGAAGCAAGAGGATTTTCAGAGTAAAACTAGGCTACATCTTACTGTAAATACTATTATTATTTGATATTTATGCTTAATGTGATAACAAGAAGCTTGACCTTAACAAATCAAAGCTAGATAAGTATTCTGCAGGTTTTCAAATTGTCAGAGGAACCAGGTGATTCACACGAACTGAACACATCAGCAGAAACATCATTCCAGACAAACTGATGCGAACAAAAACCACCAGAAGCAGAATTAATGGTTTGGCTGTACTAAGTTCATTTTTAACTTATTTGATTTGCATTATGTAAAATGACAAACTACTTGATCTTAACAAATCAAAGCAAGATAAAAATAGTGCAGGAAGCAGAAGCACAAGAAACAGAAGTACCTAGAAAGGTAAAGGATACAAGCAAGTCAGCAACACATGACAAATCTTCAAAAGATAAATCTGATCAAGTTAGAAACAGCCAAGAGAAGTCATAAGAGAAATCTGGATATTTACCAGAATCTAAAGCTGTTAAAGATTCACCAGAACTAGAAGCTGATGCAAACCAAGCATTGTTGATGAAGTTTTGGCAGAGGAAGGTTGGATACTTGCAATGCAAGAAGAGCTGAATGAAATTCAAAGGAATAATGTTTGGGATCTGGTATCTAGACCAAACAGAAGCATTATTGGAACCAAGTAGGTATTCAAAAACAAATTCAATGAAAAGGGTGAAGTTGTAGCTCAAGGATACAGTCAACAGAAAGAAGGAGTTCCAAATGAGCATGATGGGAGAACTTAAGTTCTTCCTGGGAATTCAGATTCATCAAGGCAAATCAGGTATACTCATTCACCAATCAAAATATACTAAAGAACTTCTCAAAAGTTCAAGATGAGTGATTGTAAGCCTATGGCCACCCCCATGCACCCAACCTGCTCACTTGAGAAAGATGAAACCAGTAAAAAGGTAGACCAGAAAACATATAGAGGTATTATTGGATCCCTTCTATATTTAACTGCTTCTAGACCTGACATTATGTTTAGTGTTTGTGTTTGTGCCCGATTTCAAGCTGACCCTAGGGAATCCCATTTAACTGCTGTCAAACGAATTCTGAGATACCTTAAAGGAACCACCAACCTTACCTTGTTATACAAGAAAACACCCATCTATAAACTAAAAGGTTTTTGCGATTCTGACTATGCTGGAGACAGGTTGGAAAGGAAAAGTACCAGTGGCAACTGCACATTTTTAGGTGAAAATTTGATCTCTTGGTCAAGCAAAAGACAAAACACCATTGCCAGGTCAACAGCAGAAGCTGAGTATATATCAGCAACAGGATGCAGTTCACAGTTACTCTGGATGAAACACCAACTTGAAGATTACAACATCTTTGAAAACAATATCCCTTTGTTCTGTGATAACACTTCAGCCATAAACCTAACCAAGAACCCTATCTTACACTCTAGAGCAAAACACATTGAAATAAAACACCATTTCATTAGGGACCATGTTCAAAAAGGGACTTTGAGCATCCAGTTTGTGGACACTGATCATCAATGGGCTGATATCTTCACCAAGGCATTACCAGAAGATAGGTTCGAGTTCATTAAAAAGCATCTCAGCATGACCTCCATATCTGACTAGCTCAAGTAGTCATCTTAGGAGTTTTTTAAAATTTCTTGCAATTTTATTTTATTCAGTTTTTACTTTCTGTAATTTGTAAAGAGAAAAACAAAAAATACAAAAATAGTAAGACCACTTTTTGGCTGATGACAAAAAGGGGGAGAAAGAGAGAGAGAGAGAGAGAGAGAGAGAGAAAGGAGAAATAAGTAGAAAAGGAGAGATAAAAAGAAAGAAGAAGAGAAAAAGAAAGAGAGAAAACAGAAGGAGTTGAAAAGGAGAGGAAACACGGAGATAGAAAAACAAAGAAAGAAAAAGAAAGAGTGAAAACAGAAGGAGTTGAAAAGGAGAGGAATCAGGGAGAGAGAAAAAGAAAGAGTGAAAAGAGAAGGAGTTGAAAAGGAGAGGAGAAGAGAAGAAAAGAAAGAGAGAACAAAGAAGGAGTTGAAAAGGAGAGTATCAGACTTAGGGGGAGAGATTGGTCTGAGGGGGAGTAATTCAAAGCTTTCGAGTCATAAGTTAGCAAAATAAGTTAAGGTTTTGTCATCATCAAAAAGGGGGAGATTGTTGAACCAAGTTGGTTCTAAGTACTTAGGACTTTGATGCTTACAAATGTACTCAATGTAAACTTATTTTGTACTTTGAATTATTAAGTTAAATGCCCCATAAATTGAAGGAAACAGAAGCAGAGATCAAAGGAAAATGAATTCTGGAATTTCCAGAAGATGTTCCAGGATGTCAAAACATCACCAGAGGATATGTTTGGTGGCCCATAACAGAAGAAAGAAACATCAGAATGAAACATGGATCATACCATTGGAAAGCCTGCCAGAAGGAGAGTTGTTCTAGACAAACAGGAGTCAAATATCAATTTTATTCCAGAAGTTATTCTGACCAGAAGATGGCCTGGCAGTGAAAAATTACACAGTCCACACTTGTTCCAGACTTGACCAGAAGGTATGTTTATGAGTCCAGAACAAGAGGATAAATTCATATTTGGCCCAGATCATAAGATAGCATGATTCAGGGCATGGAACTAATTCTAGATCAAAAGAAATGAGTTCTAGAATCAATCCATACCTGGTCCAAAATTAAAGGTAAAATGTCCAGACTGAAATATTTTCTGTTCAAGTTAATTTCAGTTTGTTCCATACCAAAGTCCAGAATGTGTCCAGATCAGAGTAAAAATTTCCAGATCAATGGTTCAGAAATAATTATTTGGTCCAGTGATGGTCCAGATCAGAAAATCAGACCATGGCCCAGTGGTGGCCTAACTCAGAGGGTTAGGAAGAGTGGTACAGGAATGGCCAAAATCAGAGGATCACAGAATATCAAATAGGCTGGTCTAGATGTGGATTATTGCATTAAGATCCAATGGTGCAGATTTGATCATGAGGATTAAAGAATCTGAGAAAAATGCTCAAAACAGATCAGTGAGCAAAAGGCTCAAAACAGAATCTGAGCAAAATACTCCAAAATATTCTCAAAACAGATTAATCGAAATATACTGCAGAAGTAAAGCATCAGTGAAGTTCTAAAAGTTCAACTATAAATAGAGACTTAATGTTGAAGAATAAAGTATCAAAAATCACAAAAGAGTCACACACTTCCAAAGCAACAAACACCCAAATTTTCATAGAAGTCAATTGTGAGTTTTAGCTTTCAAGAAGCAAGTACTCGTGTTATTTTCGTTCCACTGTGGCAAATCTAAGTTGTTGAAGTAGAGTCTACAATCTGAGGGAGTCAGTAGAGGTAGCAGGGTACTTGGCAATTAGATAGGGTTGTATCTAAGTTGTTGAAGTAGAGTCTACAAACTGAGGGAATCAGAAAGGGTAGCAAGGTACTTAGCAATTAGATTCATAGTGTTGTGATTTCTTCTACAATCTGGGGTTGTCAGATTGGCTGAAGACAAGGTTGTTTTCCTCAAGAAGTCTAGGATTGTTAGACTATTGACAAGACTAACTTGGAGGGTCAGTAGCAAGGTTGTAATTCAATATTGAATTAGTGAAATCCTTCAAGGCGAAGGGACTGGACGTAGCCTCGTTAACGGTGAACCAGTATAAAATCTGTGAGTTTTATTTTTATTTTTATCCACTACTAACTCTGTTTTTAATTATACATTAAGTTTTGTTTTGAAAGTATAAAAACAGAAAAAGATTCAAGTCAAACACATCAGATCACATCAGATCAGCAGATCATATGGCCCAGATTTAAATCGTGATCAATTGAAGACTTAATTAAAATTCGAAGAAGACTTGATTGAATTTTGATAGAAATCTGATCAAAGTATTAAGGAGATTCGATTCAAAAATCACGGAAGACTTGAAAGAAATTCGAATCAAAATCAGTTGAGAGAAGCAAGATCAAATCTAAAGATCCAAGAACATTCTGGACATCATTCTGATGTCACCAGAGGATGACGTCACTAGAGGATACCAGAGGATGTTGGAACCAAGTTGGTTCTTTCAATTAAAGTTTGATGTTAACAAATGTATTTTACGAAAATCGTAATTTTGACTTAGAAGAAGAATGAAAAATTAGACGACGTAACCAGAAGCAGAAATCAGAGGATGACGCCACCAGAAGATAGCATCATCATCCGAGAATGACGTCATCAGAAGATATCACCAGAAGATAAAAATGCATCCAGAGGATGTCACCGGAGGGTACCAGAAGATACCTCCAGATATCATCAGAGGATGATTACCAGGCGATGGTCATCAGAGGGTATCATCAGAGGATATCATAAGAGGATCTCATTAGAGACGAAAATGCTCAAAACAGAATATGAGAAAAATGCTCAAAATTTGAATTCATCAAATGAAAAACCTCAACACACTTTTTAAGTTCTCTAGCACCACAAGGAGTCTTCAAAACAATAACAAAACGGCTTATCATTAACAAAATGACGACGCGCCGTTTCGCAAAGAAAGTTCCAGAATAAATCAATGTTGCGAGACTTTGAAACGACGTCGAGGATTTTGTTGAAGGAAACAGGGGAGTGAATGAAATTAGGGTTTTGTTGCGTGAAGAGGAAGAAGCGATAAACGGGATGCCATGAATAAGGGAAGTTGTTGCAAACTTGGAGGAAGAATTCGTGGGTGAGATTGAAGTTGGAAGAGGTGAGTTTTGGGTGGAGACGTGAATCAGGTGAGTTTTGTTGTTGGTAGAGAATGGTACAGTCGCGGAGGAGTTCGTCTTGGTTTGCAGGTAAAATTGGATTGGTGAAGTGGCGACAGAGACGTTGAAGGTTGTTTGAGAATAGAAGTGCGGTTGTTCGCCGGAGAAACATCTTCTGTAAAGAATATGCAAAACTAGTTTTAAATTTTAAACCATCCTATAAGTAGGGACGACAATGGGGCGCAGCGCGTGCACTACTTTTCCGTTCAGTATCCCCACCCTTCCACATGTGCGGGTTTTCGTCTCAGTTTCATCGCACTCCTCCACATGTTCCAACAAGTATTTACGAAGATCATCGCTGGGAAAAACACTATATTTTTAAAATTTTGATGTTTAAATAAAAAAATACTATATTCCATTGTATATAAGATTTTTAAATTGTAAATTTACAAAAAAATATATTGAGGATCAAACTTTTAACATTTATTAGAGAGAGTTCGTAAATTAAGTTTTGATTGACATTTTTAATAATTCAAAATTTAATTTTTTTTCAAACACTAAATTGTTTAGAATTTAGTTATTATGTTTTGTCGTTTTAAAAAGTTTTATATTGTGAGCACATTGCAAATATCTATAAGTGTGACTTTAAAAGTAATTATGATAAAAGTTAAACTATTTTATTGACAGTGTTAAATATCTTTACATCCGATACATACAAATTAAATCCAAATTTTTACACTATTAATATAATTTTCATAACTACAAGGACAAAAACAGTATATATAATTATTAAAATACATTTAAACACAACACGTTGTTTAAGATATCAATATTGACATAGCGTTGATAAAAGATAATGGTTTGATTTGAGAATTAGGCGATCTATATTTCAAATCAATAAAGTTCGAATTTATTGGTTTATTTCAACTTAGACTCAAAATTCTCTTTTCCCATGATCAAGAAAGGTCACTCAAAATTGTCTTGTCCCATGATAAAATCAAGGAGAGACAAGAAACCTTTCAAGACTAACAAACCTGGACCCAACCAGATTTGGGTACCAAAAGATAAAATTGTTTATGTTGCAGATGTTCTGAACAACCAAAGTGAATCACCAGTCATAGTGCCTGGTCAATGGATGCTGGCAATATATGAAGGGAAAAAGGTTTATGTTCCAACATCTACCAAGCAGAAGCAAAGTAACTCTGGTGGAAGAAGAACTGGTAAATACAGTGCCTGTTAGAACCAAAACCATAGGAGGAACAAGAAATATTAAAACAGACAGAGAAATCACACATATCAACAAAACTGGAACTGCCAGAGGAGTCAGAATTATCATCAGTTCCAGAACTATCAGAGCAACCTGATATATCAGCAGAAAGAGAAGTGTCAGAATCTGGAGAGTTCTTCAAACACTCCAGTAAAATTCATCAAGACTACAAACCAGGAACGGAATTCAAATTGTTGAGGAAAAAACCTTTTTGATATATGTTTTAATGACAACAAACCTTTTGAATTAAATGATTGAGTTTTATGAATGGTGATCTACTAATTATTGCACTTGAGTTTTGTTCAAGGAAAAAGGCTATGAATGAAACTCTTCCAAAAAGACAGATCAGTCTCTAGAAATGTCCAGAATGATTATCATTCTCCAGCATGATTAACAACTATCTCCAGAATGATCAAACGTCATTCTCTAGTATGATAACATCAGTCCAGAATGATACAATCATTCTCCAGCATACTGAACATCATTCTCCAGCCTTGTTACATCCTTCTCTAACTTGAGCGCCAAAAACGTTGAACGATCTTGAAGTATATCATCAATCAGAGGATATCATCAGAGGGAAGAAACAATGACATTATCAGAGGATATTATTCATGGCCCAGATCAGTAGGAGACTTGGTCCGTACCAGAAGATAATCTTGTCCAGAAGGAGACTTGGTCAGACCAGAATGAAACAGAGTTCAGAAGATAACTCGGTCTAGAACAGAAGATAGCATGGTTC
The DNA here is from genome assembly GCA_037974295.1 of Cicer cuneatum. NCBI lineage: Eukaryota > Viridiplantae > Streptophyta > Magnoliopsida > Fabales > Fabaceae > Cicer > Cicer cuneatum. The sequence goes on along the minus strand of JBBPBO010000001.1, from coordinate 71,463,763 downwards.
AGATCAGAATATCACATAGTCCAGATCAGAAGGTTACACTGTCCAGATCAGGAAGCAAAATGGTACACATCAGATCACATGGTCCAGAATTGATCCAGATCAGCAGATCATATGGCCCAGATTTAAATCGTGATCAATTGAAGACTTAATTAAAATTCGAAGAAGACTTGATTGAATTTTGATAGAAATCTGATCAAAGTATTAAGGAGTTTCGATTCAAAAATCACGGAAGACTTGAAGGAAATTCGAATCAAAATCAATTGAGTGAAGCAAGATCAAATCTGAAGATCCAAGAACATTCTGGACATCATTGTGATGTCACCAGAGGATGACGTCATCAGAGGATACCTCCAGATGACGTCACCATAGTGGTGATCAATTTAATATCACCACATAAGTATGGCTTTAATCTCTGACCATTCACCACCCATGTCTCTTTGGACTCATTATCTTCCAATTCAACTGCTCCATAGGGTTTTACCTCTTTGATTACTAATGGACCTGACCATTTTGATTTTAGCTTTCCCGGAAACAACCTCAACCTGGAATTGAACAATAGTACTTGTTGGCCTGGCTTGAAGTTTCTTTTTACAAGCTTGCTGTCATGATACTTTTGCACTTTCTCCTTATACAGTTATGAATATTCATAAGCTTGATGCCTCAATTCCTCTAATTGATGCAGTTGTTTCTTTCTTTCAACTCCTGCAACATTTAGATCAAAATTAAGAAATTTCATGGCCCAAAAGGCTTTGTGCTCCAATTCTACCGGTAAATGGCATGCTTTGCCATAAATCAATTGAAATGGAGTTAAGCCTATTGGTGACTTATAAGCAGTTCTATAAGCCCATAAGGCATCATCCAGCTTTTGTGACCAATCCTTCCTTGAACTTGAAACTGTTTTCTCCAGGATCTTTTTAATTTCTCTGTTAGAAACTTCAGCTTGTCCATTTGTTTGTGCATGGTAAGGTGAGGCTACTTTGTGCTTTACACCATAATGTTGCAACGCCTTGGCCAACTGTGAATTGCAAAAGTGTGACCCTCCATCACTGATAATTACCCTGGGTGCTCCAAAACGAGTGAATATGTTTTTCTTTAAGAACTTCACTACCACTTTACCATCTACTTTAGGAGTTGCTATTGCTTCCACCCACCGTGAAACATACTCCACAGCCACCAAGATGTATTTATTGGAGAATGAAGATGGAAATGGGCCAATGAAGTCCATGCCCCATCAATCAAATACCTCCACTTCCAAGATGTTTTGTAGAGGCATTTCATTTCTTTTGCTTATTCCACCTAACCTTTGGCTTGCATCACACTTTTGCACATGGAAATGTGCATCTTTGAATAGGGAGGGCCAGTAAAAACCAGATTGAAGAACCTTCACAGCAGTTCTCTCACCATTGAAATGTCCTCCATAAGGTGAGTTGTGGCAACGCCACAATATACTCCTAGCCTCATCAGAAGCTACACATCTCCGCAACAATCCATCAGCTCCGATCTTGAATAGATAAGGATCATCCCACAAGAAATAGGTGGCATCCCTGAGAAATTTCTTTTTCTGATGATCATTGAGATCATCAGGGATTACACCTGCTGCTTTGTAACTGGCCATATCAGCAAACCATGGCCTTTCTTGTACAATAAACAGCTTTTCATCTAGAAATTCATCTGTTATTTCTTTTTCCTTTGCAGTCACCTCATTATTCATCAGCCTGGATAAATGATCAGCCACTATGTTTTCCTTGCCACTTTTATCTTTAATTTCAAGATCAAATTCCTGCAACAACAAAATCCATCGAATCAGTCGTGGTTTGGAATCTGTTTTTGTTAAAAAGGTACTTAATAGCTGCATGATCTGTAAAAATAACAACTTTAGATCCAATCAAGTAACTTCTAAATTTCTCTAAAGCATACACTATTGCTAGTAATTCTTTTTCAGTGGTAGCATAATTAATTTGAGCATCATTCAACACTTTACTAGCATAATGTATGGCATGAAACATTTTATTCTTTCTTTGACCTAGCACTGCTCCTACAGCATAATCACTAGCATCACACATTAATTCAAAGTCAAGGTTCCAATTAGGTGCAATAATGATAGGAGCAGAAACTAAATTTTGTTTCAATTGTTCAAAAGCTTTTAAACATGCATCATCAAAACGAAAAGGAGTATCCTTATTCAGAAGATTGCTGAATGGCTTGGCAATCTTAGAGAAATCCTTGATGAAACGTCTATAAAGGCCAGCATGCCCGAGAAAGCTTCTAATCTCTTTGACATTTGTTGGAGCTGGTAGCTTCTGAATGACTTCCACCTTTGCTTTATCAACCTCCATACCCTTTGATGAGATTTTATGGCCCAGGACAATTCCTTCAGTCCCCATGAAGAGACATTTCTCCCAGTTCAAGATAAGGTTTTTTCATCACACCGTTTTAGTATAGTGTCCAAGTTCACCAAGCATAAATCAAAAGAAGCTCCAAATACAGAGAAGTCATCCATAAAAACTTCTATACATTTTTCCACCAAATCTGAGAAAATAGCTAGCATACATCTTTGGAAGGTTACAGGAGCATTGCATAGTCCAAAAGGCATCTTCCTGTAAGCAAAAATACCAAAAGGGCATGTGAAAGCTGTTTTCTCCTGATCTTCTGGATTTACAGTGATTTGATTGTAACCGGAGTAACCATCCAGAAAACAATAGAAAGCTTGCCTAGATAATCTTTCCAGCATTTGATCCATAAAAGGCAGTGGGAAGTGGTCCTTCCTAGTGGCTTTATTCAGCTTCCGGTAGTCAATACACATTCTCCAACCTGTGACAGTTCTGGTTGGAATTAATTCATTTTTTTCATTGGCTACCACGGTCATTCCTCCTTTCTTTGGTACCACCTGGACTGGACTCACCCAGGCACTATCTGAAATAGGGTAGATCATTTCGGCTTCAAGCATCTTCACCACTTCTTTTCTGACTACTTCATTCATGGTTGGATTCAATCTTCTTTGAGGCTGGGCTACAGGTTTAAAATCATCCTCCATTAGAATTTTATGCATACAATATGAAGGACTAATACCTTTCAAATCAGCTATTGTCCAGCCTATTGCTCCTTGATTTGTTTTGAGAACTTCAATCAGCTTTTTCTCTTCTTGTGGTGATAAGGAACTACTAATAATCACTGGCTTTTCAACTTCCCCCTGCAGAAACACATATTTTAAATGGGGAGGTAACAACTTCAATTCCAGTTTCTGATCAGTCTGCTTGTTGTCAACTACATTTTCAATGCTTTCCAATGCTACCTATTTCGGATGAATCTCTTTGAGGGAATCAAGATCCTGTAAACATTTTTCAATCTCTTGTTCTTCTTCCTCATTGAAGCTAGTATGCATGTTTACCAAAACTCTGCCTAGAGGATCAAATGATTGTAACTGCTTATGTGCATCATGACACACCTCATCAATAACATCAATGGAGAAGCATTGTCCTTTGTCCTTTGGATATTGCAAGGCCTCAAAAACATTGAAATTTACTTCATCATCCTGCACCATGACCTTCAGTTTTCCTACATCCACATCAATCATTACTCTGGCTGTCTTCATGAAAGGTCTACCCAAAATCAGCGGGACCTCTACATCTTCCTCCATATCCAAGACCACAAAATCAGCTGGAAACATAAATTTATCTACTTTCACCAGCACATCTTCTACGACACCATGTGGATATTTAACTGACCTATCTGCCAACTGTAATGACATTCTAGTAGGTCTAGCTTCCAAGTCACCAATTTTTCTCAACATAGACAATGGCATTAAGTTGATGCTAGCTCCCAAATCCAAAAGTGCCTTCCCAAGTGTTAGATTCCCAATAGTAACAGGCAGTGTGAAGCTTCCAGGGTCCTTCGCCTTTAGAGGGATGTATTTCTGAATAATAGCACTACAGCTAACATCCAGCTCAATAGTCTCCTCCTCTATAAATCTTCTCTTCTTTGTCAATAGTTCTTTCATGAATTTTGCATAGGTAGGCATCTGCTCCAAGGCTTCTGCAAATGGAATATTGATTTGAAGCCTTTTGAATATATCCATGAATCTTGCAAATTGCATTTCTTTGTCTTTTCTTGTAGGAACATGTGGATAAGGCAGGTTTCTCACAAGTGGGGCTTTTAGTGCGCTCTTCTCATGGTTTTTCACCTCACTCTCTTTTTCTTTCTTTTTCTCTCCACTAGTACCTACTTGTTCTTTTCCTCTTGCTTTTCTTTTCTCCTCCTCACTTTGTTCTTGTTTATTTTCACTCTTATGTACATCCTCACTCTTATTTTTCAGCACTTCTCTCTCATTTTCTTCTTTTTCATTCTCATTTTCCTCCTCAACAACAATCACATTCTTTTCACTCTGGTTCTCACCAATACCTTCACCTATCAACTTACCACTCTGTGTTGTGATTGCTTTGCAGTGCTCATAGGATTAGACTCAGTATTGCCCGTAAATGCTCCTTTGTGAGTGTCTGCTAACTGTTTTGCTAATTGGCCCATCTGGATCTCCAAATTCTTTATGGATGCATCAGTATTCTTTTGGTTAGCCATCGACATCTGCATAAATTGAGTCAATGTGTCCTCCAATTTTGAAGTCCGATCCTGTGGTGGTTGTTGATACTGTTGGTTCTGATATGGTGGTGGCCTATTAGAAGAAGGTCCGACATCCTGCCTCCAAGGTTGGTTGAAGTTTTTGTTGGTTCCCCTAGAGTAGTTGTTTTGATATTGACCTTGCCTTGGCTGATTGGACAAGTACTGAACTTCCTTCTCTTTGGGTTCACAATAACTTGTAGGATGATCACTTATACACACATCACATCTGTTTACCTGCATACTGGATGATGATTCATGCATCTCCTTCAAATGTTTAGGAAGATTTGCCAATTGCTTTGTCATTTCCTCCATATGCTGTTGCAAAAGCTTGTTTTGTGCTAAGAATGCATCATTCCCTGCAAGCTCTATCATGCCTCTTTTTGTTGGACCTCTGTGGTGTTGGCCCTGTTGATCATTGATGGCCATAGACTCAATTATATCAATGGCTTCTGTTGAAGATTTAGCTATCAAAGATCCTCCAGCTGTGGCATCTAGGATCAACTTGTGTTGCTAGAGTAAGCTGTTGGAACCAAGTTGGTTCTAAGTACTTAGGATTTTGATGCTTACAAATGTACTCTATGTAAACTTATTTTGTACTTTGAATTATTAAGTTTAATGCCCCAGAAACTGAAGGAATCAGAAGCAGTGATCAAAGGATTCCAGAAAAATGAATTATGGAATGACCAGAAGATACTCCAGGAATGTCAAAACATGACCAGAAGATATCTTTGATGGCCTAGATCAGAAGGAATAAAAATCAGAATGAAACATGGATCATACCATTGGAAAGCCTGCCAGAAGGAGAGTTGTTCTAGACAAACAGGAATCAAATATCAATTTTATTCCAGAAGTTATTCTGACCAGAAGATGGCCTGGCAGTGAAAATTTACTTATTCCAGACTTGTTCCAAACTTGACCAGAAGGTATGTTTATGAGTCCAGAACAAGAGGATCAATCCAGATTTGGCCCAGACCATAAGATAACATGATTCAGGGCATGGAACTAAGTCCAGAACAAAAGAAATGAGTTCCAGAATCAACCTAGACCTGGTCCAAAATCAAAGGTAAAATGTCGAGACTGAAATATTTTTTGATCAAGTTTATTTCAGTTTGTTCTAGACCAAATTCCAGAATCTGTCCAGATCAGAGTAAAAATATCCAGATCAATGGTTCAGAAATAATTTTTTGAGTCCAGTGATGGTCTAGATCAGAAAATCAGACCATGGCCCAGTGTTGGCCGAAATCAGAGGACATAATGTATAGTCCAGCAAAGGCTGAATTCAGAGGATTATAGCATATCAGGTGCGCATCCAAGATGGCCGAAATCAGAAGATCAGAGGGTCAGGAAGTGTGGTCCAGGGAAGGCCGAAATCAGAGGATCACAACATAACAATCAGTATGGTCCAGATGTGGACTAGCGCATGAGGATCCAATGGTCCAGATTTAATCAAGAAATTTATACGGTGGAGAATTTAATTTATTTTGATCAAAGGATTAAAAAGATTTATTACAAAAATAAAGTGAGGTTTTGGGAATTCAGGAGCTGTGGCGGGAAGGAACCAACAGATTTAATTGGCCAGTTATTTTGAAAGGAAATCTGAAGATATGTTTTTTATTTATATGAAGCCCAATTGGTCAAGTTATTTTGACAGAGAATCCAGCAAGATTCAGCTCGAATTTAAGCATTGGAAGAGGCCCAAATCTGCATCTATAAAAGGAGGCTCAAGGCAGAATACTCAAGAATCGAAAATTACAAAAGAGTCATACACTTCCAAAAGCAAACACCCAAATTTTCATAGAAGTCAATTGTGAGTTTCAGCTTTCAAGAAGCAAGTACTCTTGTTATTTTCGTTCCACTGTGACAAATCTTAAGTTGTTGAAGTAGAGTCTACAAGCTAAGGGAGTCAGTAGGGGTAGCAGGTTACTTGGCAATTAGATTCATAGTGTTGTGTGTTAAATCTAAGTTGTTGAAGTAGAGTCTACAATCTGAGGGAGTCAGAAGGGGTAGCAGGTTACTTGGCAATTAGATTTATAGTGTTGTGATTTCTTCTACAATCTGGGATTGACAGATTGGCTGAAGACATGAGCTGCATTCCTCAAAGAAGTCTAGGATTGTTTGACTGTTTGAGAAGACTGACTTGGAGGGTCAGTAGCAAGGTTGTAATTCAAGGTTTGAATTAGTGAAATCCTTCAAGGTGAAGGGACTGGACGTAGCCTCGTTAACGGTGAACCAGTATAAAAACTGTGAGTTTTATTTTTAATTTTATCCGCTGCTAACTCTGTTTTTAATTATACATCAAGTTTTGTTTTAAAAGTATAAAAACAGGAAAAGTATTCAAGTAAAGTCAAACACAATTCAACCCCCCTTCTCGTGTTTGCTCCTTCATAAGCCATTTTTGAAAATATGGATTTGTGTCTTTGCATCGAATCCATGGTTTGGACACTTCCTCAACATTGATTTGTACCTCTCCCAGGTTTCACATAAACTTTCACCTGCAATCTGAGAGAAAGTAGAAATAGCAGTTTTAAAATCCATAAATTTTGATTGAGGAAAATACCTAGCCATGAATTTCTCCTCCAGTTGATTCCAATCAGATAGAATTTGTTGTGGTTGGTCGAGAAACCACTCCTTAGCTTTTCCAATGAGGGTCAAAGGGAAGAGCCTAAGAAATACAGCTTTTTCCTCAGTCTCTGTTACACCAGCAGTACCACAAAGTTCATAGAACTTTGTAAGATGTGTGTAGGGATCCTCATGATCCAAACCTGCGAAAGGATTGGCATACATCAGTTGTACCAATCTAGTCTTCATTTCAGGTGGCCTTTGATTTCCTGTAGGTCTGCCAATTCTGATTATATTCCTTGGTGTGAAATTGACAAAGCCTGCATCATTGCCACCATTGGTTGGTACTCCATTTCCTGGTTCTTCTGCAGCCATTGTTGTATCTTGGTTTGTAGAAGAACTTGAGATAAAAGTTGCTTCTTGCTCCCTTCTCTACTTAGCCAGTTGTTTTCTCTTCCTTGCTTTAATGTTATTTTTCCTAGCTGTTTTCTCTATTTCTGGGTCGAACAAAAGTTGATCAGCTGGAATCCTACCTCGCATAAACAAAAAGATAACACAAATCTAGCCAAGAGGATTAGTTAACAAGATAATCAAAATGTAAATAAAACTATGTACTATATTTACGATTGCTCAAGATAACAACTAAAGCAATGCTTTTATATTTAGACGCAATTCCCCGGCAACAGCGCCATTTTGATGAAAGTTTTTTTTACCAATCTACTTTCAAATCCCTTAGGATTCAATTATAGTATAGCAAAAGGGTTGTATCGTATCCACAGGGAATTGGAAATACAATGCCGTTCTTTAATGAATCACTTGAGCAATAAGTTTTCAAGTATTTGGATGATTGTTTTCGTAGCCAGATTGAAATGTAAAATAAGCAATAATAAAAAAAAAGATTTAAAAACACTATGAGAAAACTGTTGGAATTGGATTTCATCTATTAACTCTTCAGTATCCTATTGATTCAACATACAAATCATGTTCTATGCTTAATTTCATCACATCAGTTCTTATCTATCTCATTAATCTCTTACATGAGAAGATTAACAATTCCCTAATCTAATTACAAATCTCTCGCATAATTAAAAAGGATAACCGTAACGAGTTCAGATGTAAATTGACAAACAGACTTAATTCTATTTCTAGCAATCAAGCTTGTTAGATGAGATAATCTAAGTCCGACTTAAACATGTAGTTCTCACTCACATATCAAATCTAAATTCATGCCTTAGGTGATCAAGCTAAAACATGTATGAAGAATAAGATTAAATCATTGAAATCATAGCATAGAAACAGATATTTGTATATAAAAATCAAATTAGATACATCCAAGTTAAAGAGTTACATCCAATCCCAACAAAAGAAAATAGCAATCCATAGCCATGGATGCTTTCAAGCTCAAAGCGAAGATCTAAGAAGAACGGACAGCTATGTGATTGTTAAGACAAACTCTCAAATTTAATGTTTTGATGAAAACAAACAAAGGTTAATTAAAGATTGTTTAATTATGATTCTAAATGTATTGTTAATTTAATATGTGCTTTTGAGTGTTTTAAATCAAAGACAGGTTTCATAAGAATCAAAGAAAACAGCAGCAAAAGAACATTCTCCACATTCTGGAAAACGGAGAATGTTTGCCAGACCACGACACCATAAAGACCAAACTTTCTCCAACACTTAATTGAAGTTGTTGGCTCTGGAAGTTACATGGATATGATCACTACATGGAAGAGAACACATAGGATCTATTCAATTCAAGAAGTCGTTCAAATTGAGAAAGAATAAGGCTCTCAAAGATGCTTGTCCAGACAATTCTGGAACTGGCTATCAAGAATGTTAAAACAGTCTTGAAGTCAAGACAGTTTCCAGTATGGCCTAAAAAAAAATATCCAGATTGATCATCAGTCTCCAGGATACTTAAAGTACAAAGGTCCAGAATGATCATCAATCTCTAGGTAGTTTTAGAAGCTTCAGTACAAGCTTCTTACTTCAAGCTTTCGTGATTGTTTTCAATCTTTTTTTACTGATCCAAAGCTTCAGATCAAGCCAGCAAAATTGCCACTTATTAGAAGCTTCAGAAGATCATTAACAACTCAAGAAAGATTGATCCAAAACGCATTACAACTCAAGACTGATCAGAAGAATAAAAGGATTATTTTTAATTAGAAATAAAGTCACTGGACCAGTCTGACACAAGGCCTTTACAACGGCTATATTGGCCTTCATTCACTGCTTTCAAGCCTATAAAAGGAAGGCCACAACTCAAGGAAAAATAAGAAGTTCAAGTGCTAACACAACTATTACAATCATTCACATTCATACTTGAAGTTCTGAAAATCACTTACAGAATCAGTTTTTAGTTAAATTGTTTTACTCTGATATATATTCTGATTTATCTGTAAAGAATCGAATCTCAAACAAGAGTTGAGAATTCACAGATTCTAAACAAAATCAATCTCATCATCATTGTAAACTCAAACTATAAGAGTAAAAGATAGTTTGGGTAGATTGTAAGAAATTCTATCAAGATTGATAGGTGATTTGGTTAAACTTTTTCTGGGTAGGAATTAGTTTAAGTTCTGAAAACAAAAGATCAAGGTTGATCTAGACTAGGTGCTGTAAAACCAAGAAGGTTCTTGTTTTAAACACTTAGTGGAAAATCTCACTTCGTGAGGACTGGACGTAGCCCAAGTTTGGGTGAACCAGGATATATCTGCGTGTGGTATTTCTTATCCCTAACCTCCTTATCAAATTTGATTGTTTTTAAGATTGAAATACAAAATCGTTATTCTGTTTTACATACTAAACTGAACGTTCCCCGTTTTCTAATAAAACCAAGAACGTTCTCTGTTTTTCTGCTTCCTTAACCAAGAACTTTCTTGAGCTTAAAACTGAAGTTTTTCTGGAAAATTTAAAAAGGGAGATTTACAATTCAAACCCCCTTCCTTGTAAATCAATTTTGCTACTTCAGTGATGTCTCGGGAACAATTCCAGCTCTTCCGTTGATCCCCAATCAAACAACCAGTTCTTTTCTCTGTCTTCTCTCTTGATTTCTCTTTTTTTAACTCAGTCACCGCCTTTTTTGAAGTCTGTCTGTGCGTTTTTAAAGGAAATGAGTTGATGATCTCGCTTAAGCAAGGCCAATCTGGCTTAAGCCAACAGGTTTCTTCATGCTTAGGAAAGGTTGCCCGCTTAAGCTAGAAAATATATGGCTTAAGTCAACTGGGTTCTTCCAAATGGATGTCTCTGCCTCATTTTCGCTTAAGCGGTGCTTCTGGTTTTGCTTTCAGCATCCTTCTGGCTTAAGCCAACCTGTTTTGGTTTAAGCCAAGTTCTTCAACTTTGACTTTTTGCTTTTCCTTTGCTTGGACCACTTTGATATTTCTCCTACAATTAAACACAAAGTAATTAATACTTATAATTAACATATTTACCATAATATTTATATAGAAACTAACTACTTGCTAAAATAACCTATTGAGGAATAATTTAACATATATGTTAAACATTTCAAACGTATAAGTGCTCAAAAGATCATGGAAAATTAGATAAATTTGGCACTTATCAGTACCATGACTTCAGATGAGTTCATGTAAACATACTTTGAAGTCGTAAACTACATTGTTTACGCAACCTGAGTTAACGTATGTTTACGTGAACTGACTTTACGTACTTTCTTCAAATTCTAAATATTTGATACGTACGTAAACTCAGTTCACGTACGATCACAAAACGTACGTTAACTGAGTTCACGTAAAATTTCCAGATTTCAAAAAAATTTAACGCAAATACAGAACAACATTACCTTCTTTGCACACTTTAACCACAATGAGAATATCAAATTAACAGGTTGTAAGCTATGAGTGAATGTTGTGAGTTTTGAATGATAATGAGTTAGGGTGGGTGAGCTATGGATGATTTTTAGGTTATGTGGGTTTTGAGTTTACACTTTTGCTGAAGAAGGGGAAGAAGGGAAAAAAGATGTTTAAAAACATAAGGGTATTTTCGGAATTTTGATTTAAAAAAAATTGGTGGGTGTGGGTAGCAAAAGTAAATAAAAGAAGGAGTTTATTTTTTTTATTTTAATAGTTAGCGCCGGATGGGCCGACGCTACGGTGTATGATTTTTTAAAATTAAATTTTTAATATTATTTGGAAAATTAAACTCTCTTGAACTCTCAATGCCGTCACCATCACTCGTTCTCTTGAACTCTCTTGAAAAATTAAACTCGCTTGAACCCTCTCAGACTCACCATCACCCAGTTCACCATCACTCAGTCTCACCATCAACCCTCAATGCCGTCACCCACTCTCAACTCTGAACTCTCTCTCTCTGCGTCTATCTCTCCCTCTCCATAGATTGTATAAATAATTTTCTTCGTTTCCGTCGTTGAACATTCTAGAAGCCCCACGAATCTTCCCACACTCATGATGGAGCAAACCCGCTCTTAACAAAAATATGCTTCCTCAACTCCGAACTAGAAGAAAAACAACACAAAACCCGAACCCGAACCAAAACCCGATTATTAAACCCGAAACCGCTCGAGGTAGAAGAGGTAGACCAGCAAGAAATCGAAATCACAACACGATCGCTTTAGCGCGTGATCATGAAATCATCGATAACCGTCTTGTTCTAAACAATAACAACGAAACGAACCTAGTAGTAGTTGTAGAAGAAGAAGACGAGGAACGTCACGCGCCTCAGGTTAGGGTTTTGAGAGATATTAAGAAGCAAGATATTATGGATGATGACTGTGATAGCGGTGGTCGGAGTGCTGATAAAGCTCCGGCAGCCGATGATGAAGGAACTACACCTCCCATTCTCGAACCCACTGTGAATGCTAACTCTCAAACCCTAGCTCTCGAACCCACTGTGAACCCTAGCTCTCGAACCCACTGAACCCTCTCTAACCCACTGTGAACCCTCGCCGTGATGCTCTGCCTTTATTTTGAACGTCGATTAAAATGAATGGTTGACGCTGTGCTTACGGTGGGTCGCTGCTGACCATAGCGAAGGGCAGGTATATATGTGTCGTGCCGTTAACCCCTCCATAAACCCTAAACAAAACAAAAGCGACCAACACACTCCGACCTAAGCTAAAATCCCTTTTTTCTTCTGCAGTTAACCTCCATTTAATCCAGGTTCCATTATCACTTCATTTTTCTTTCTGTTTATTTAATAGTAAATCTTTAGAAAGTTATAGAATCCATTCCTTGTGATTTATTTTCATTATTTGCGATTGTGATATAGTTCATTTAATTATTCAATTACGAAATAAGAAGGGATTTGAATTACTGGAACTGGAATAGTTTTAATTTCACGTGAGATTGTTACTTATGATTGTTTAATTTTCGTTGCAGAGAAATGAGGAAGAAGGTAGATGAACGAATCAGAACTCTCATTGAGAATGGTGTCAAATTAAGACATAGGTCAATGTTTGTTATTATTGGGGATAAGTCCCGTGATTAGGAATGGCAATGGGTAGGGTATGGGTAGGGTACTATAGTACCCGTGCCCGTACCCGCAGTTTAAAAAAATACCCGTACCCGTACCCTCGTGGGTATCAACTTTAATACCCGTACCCTTGCCCTCTGGGTACTTAAGTGCCCGTACCCATACCCATTACCCGCACTTTAACAAAAATATATCGATAAATAATTTGTGATTAAATTTAAAAAAATTCTCAAATATTTTAAATCCAAATTATAAATATTACAAACCAAAATATTGTCTAACTCAAAACTTCCAAAATATATCATGATCCAACATTAGTACATTACTACAATATATCAAAACATCAAAAAAAATGTTTTCTAAAAGAATATTTTATGAAGTTGCAAGTCCTCTCCGAGATATGTAAAAAAATTGATATGTGTATTATATTAGTTATTTATAATTATAAAGTCATGATTAATAATATAAAAAAAACTCTTAAATATAAAATCACAATTATTTACTTCTTCATCAGAATCAAATATGTGTATAGGGACTAAAATTTATTTTTCAAATTTTTTTAATTATTAAAATTATACTTTTTTTTATTAAGGGCTCAATTTTTAAGATTAGAACAAGATCTCCAAAATCTATTACTATTTACAAACATATTTTCATGATGATTTACTTATATATTTATTTTTCATGAGGATCCGAAAATTATGAAATGAATTACCTAAATCCGTTGATTTGTTTGTAATAAAAAGGAGAGGTAGAGAGACATGAGATAGTAGAGAGTGAGAGAAATAGTAGTTAGAGATTGGAAGGAGAGATAGAGATGCATAAGATAGTAGAGAGACATATGTGTATCTAGAAAAATTATGTATTTAAAAAATATTTTTTCAAACAAACATGTTTTCTTGAAAATCATTTTTATGTCTTTTATGGTAATTTTTTAGTTTAAATAAATTATTTTTATAAAATTGTATACAAACATGTTAAAAATTATTGTACAAAAAAAATCATTTTTATAATAGTAAACAAACGGGAGTTAAAAAATCATAATTTAAAAAAGACTAAATAGCACCCGTGATCCCTTAACTTAATTTCAATTAACGTTTTTGTCCTTTATCTTTTTTTTTTCCGATTTGGTCCTTTATTTTAATTTTAAGTGACAATTTGATTTTTTATGTTTTAAAATGTCAACAACGTTATCCTTTTTTTTTTTTACAAAAATTCATCAAAATTTTCAACCAAAATCCATAAAATTATTTATATTCTTCAATATAATACAAATTTCATCAAATTCGAAAGTTAAATCTTCAAATAAACTCATATTTCCATTTTTAACAACATCAAATAAAGAATGAAATTTAATGAAATTTTTGTATGAGTTTATTTGAAGATTTGAGTTACGAGTTTGATGAAATTTGTATTATATTAAAGAATATAATTAATTTTATGGGTTTTGGTTGAAAATTTTGATGAGTTTTTTGAATTTTTGTAAAAAAAAAAGGATAATATTGTTGACATTTTAAAACATAAAAGATCAAATTGTCACTTAAAATTAAAATAAAGGACCAAATCGGGAAGAAAAAAAAGATAAATGACTAAAACGTTATTTGAAATTAAGTTAAGGGACCACGGGTGCTATTTAGCCTTTAAAAATCTCTAAAAAATAATCTCTAAATTACTTAAAACAAAAATTATTTTTATTTAAGCTAAAACAAACTTACATAATAATAATAATAATAATAATAATAATAATAATAATAATAATAATAATAATATATGTGCGGGGCGGGGTGGGTACTATAGTACCCGTACCCGCACCCATACCTGTTCAATTTTGCGGGTAATTACCCGTCCCCATACCCATACCCATACCCATTATGCGGGTTTTTACCCTACCCATTATGGGTTTTTTTTGCGGGTACCCACTGGGTCTGGGTCTAATTGCCATCCCTACCCGTGATCGGGTATCATTTTTAGCGTAGTGATTGTTTCTTTTTAGATAATTTTTTGGAACTCAATTCTGTGTGGAAGAAATTAAGAATGGTGCAATTTGAATGCTAATTTCAGACTTTGTTGTGTGCAGATTGTGAATCTTCATTACATGCTTAGCAAAGCTCAAATCAAATCCAGGCCAACTGTTTTATGGTGTTACAAGGACAAGCTTGAACTGAGCAGGTTCTTTATACTCCCTGTGTCTTTTATATAAGACTCTTTTCAAAATTTCACATGCATTAATCATTTCTTTACAAAAATACACCTATTTCATTTATAAATGGGAAACATAAATTTGTTTATAAAATCATTAAGACCTTTTACACTTATTATGTTGGCTGCATTTTACATCTGTTAAGATCCGAATCAATTTGAAATCAGGGACAAGTTTAAAGTGATAAGTGATGCAACATAGAAAAACACTTTTGTCAATATCAATTGTTAAATAAGTTATCTTCATAGAAGAAAAAACATAACAAAATTTATAAGTGTGGGATTGAAAGTGTGCTCGACTACTCTAACTTAGAGGTGGAGAAATAAAGTAATTGAAATGATATTGAGAATTAGCATACCTAATCAGTAATGGAAGCCTTGCATATTGGTTATTAATAAGGACCCAATGTGAAGATGTTTTTATTCGTGATAAAAAGTGCTGAATAGATATGGTTGAAACCTAAGCAAAAGATTTGGAGTATCTTAGTTGCCATATGTTAGTGATGACATGCTAAGCTTATTAAAGAGTCTTTAATATGGATTCCAAATTTGGGAAGCATGGCTAATCAAGTAATTGGACTTGAGACTTATTTATTGTCATGGGACATTCAAATCCTTGGAATGTAAATATTGTTGCCAATATTATTTTCATAAACTATTTTTGCTTCAAGCAAATGATTAGCCAATTTTGTTACAATCAATCTTGTACCATTGTTCAATCCCTCAAATTGGTTCAGATTTCTTAAAAGCGTGATATGAGTTCTAACCTTTCATTTGATGCTATAATTCAGGAGTCCTAAAGTTCTTAAAGAGTTAAAGAATTCAGGTGTAAAAACATCATATGGATCACTGTTTATCCATTTTAAACTCAGATATTCTCTTACTTCTCCTATACGATATTAACAACCATCACTTTATTTTCAATAAAAATATAAAAACATATATATTATTTTCATGAACTATACCTGGAATCATGTTTAACACATACACATTGATGTAGTCAACAATCTCAATTGTTGAGGCTAGAATTGCCTGACTCCAAAGGAAATCTTGATTCATATATTGACTTGTCAAATTAGGATAAATACACAAAACCATAAAACAGATTGGATCTTCATATTCATTTATCAACAATTCATTAGGAATTGTCATGGCCATGATCATTCATTATATTTTTAAAAGTTTTGTCCAAAGGCTCAAAGTAGAACTTTTGTGCCATAGGATCCCAAATTATCAAGTCTGTTTGAACTAATAATTGAGCCAGTTTAGTTCCTTTGCAATGTTGCAGTTGGAGTTTTCAAATGCTAAAAAGGGTATCTTAAACTTTGAATTATGTTAAAGAAGCTATCCTACTCGAAGCAACATTCAAAATAATTTTAAGTTGACTACAAGTGAGTCAACCATTTGCTGAAATTGTTCTTGCTGGATGTTAATATCATAGTTGAGTTCATCTTAGATAAGTATATTTCCAAACTCAATTAGTGCAAAATCTTTGGGATATGGCATTCACATAAATTCTTTTAAACTCCTAAGATTATCTTGTAAAAGTTGTTCAATTTCAATCAATGTTAAGTTTTGAATCTCTTCGTCAGATAATTGCAAATCTATTAATACAATTTCGTATGTTAGAAATAATAAACATAGATAAATGAATATAAAAAAAAATTATATGTAAATTTAATATACCTTGTTTATTTACAGCTGGTCTTTGACGGTGTAGGATGAAATTTGTAAACCATTGTCATGTTTGTTTTCACACTTCATATGGCCTATTAATTGTATTTGATTGAAGCATGGTGATGAATAATGTAACGCCTCGAATTTTTTGACCCAAAACGTTATTTAAAAAAAATTCTTTTTGAAAAATTTACAATAATTTTCTTTTTAAGAATATCTAACATTTATGCTTTTAAATAATTAATAACAATCATGTTTATTTAATATTATAAATAAAAAAGTTTATTCAAAAAACTTATTAAAGTTTGGTGACAAGGATTTAAAAATAGACAGAAAATATTGCGGCAATTATTGGGTACATAGTGTTGGGCCCAAATAAAGAATAGAAAGAGAAAACATTATATTTATTTATTTTTTTAACCTTGATCATGCAAAAACTAAGCAACAAACTCCAGGCCAAATTTCTATTATGGGTTGGATTACACCAAGCCACAAAACCTTAGCCCAAATTCTTCTTGCGCAAAAAAAAAAATCTATATATATTTATATAATTTCTCTATTGATTAAATAATTCTTACTAATAATTTTATCTACTACAATAAGTCAAACAAGGCAAATAATTATAGCACCTAAATTAATATTGAGAAATATTTATATTTATAGGTCTTAATTATTTTAAATAATAAATTTAGAAGATATTACAAGTAATTTTCTTAAAAAATGTCATGAACCCCAATTGTTTGCTTCCATATATTCATTGTCATCATCAAAGAATCTCATTGCAAAACATGCATCTCTAAAACTACCATGCAGAAAATTGTTGACAGTTTTAATATCATTATAGAAACTTGGTCATGTAACAACTTTTAACATAATTAACAAATATTTTGCCTTAGGATACACCATTATTTTCCTCAAACCATGATGTGAACATGCTTTCAGTGACAGTTGGTTTGTCAAGATCATTTCCAATATTTTCATAATCTTTGAAGTATATAGAATGATAACCTTCAATATGGAAAAATAATTTGTCAACTGCAGGTTTTCTATCATGGATTAGAAATGAAAACATTCGCCAGCAAGCCTCATTCGGTGACACATACCTACAATCAAGGTATTGTTCAATTTCATCCAATTTTTCATGTTCAAATTGTGTTGGAACAATGGAATCTGTAATTCTATCATATCATATGTTGATGTATTGGAACAAATATTTAATTGAAGTGATCAGCAGCAACTTTGGATTATAAGGCACAACAAATCGATAGTCAAGTTCAATTTGACTCTTGATGACAGTGATGTCATGTTTTCTTCTCTTATATAAGGGATATCTAACAATACTATTAATAGCCATGCCATAAAAATGGAGTTGATCCTATACCAGAGGATACACCTCCAGAAGTCACCAAATAATGCATTCAGAAGGTACCAGATGATGCATCCTGAAAGCACCAGAGGATACTCCAAGATGTCTAAATACCATCAGAGGATATCTTTCCTGGCCCAGATCAGAAGGAAACAGATTCCAGAAGGAGACCTGGATCAGACCAGAAGGAAGCCTTCCAGAGGGAGACTTGTTCCAGACCAGAAGGATTCATAAGTCAGACTTGGTCCAAAAGTTATTCTGACCAGAAGATAGCTTGGCAGAACAAGTGACTTGGTCCAGATTTGGCCCAGACCAGAAGATAGCATGATTTAGAGTATGAAACTAAGACCAGACCAGAAGAAATGATGTCCAGATTCGATCCAGACTTGATCCAAATCAGAAGGTAACTGTCCAGATTAAAATGTCATATGTCCAGACTTAATTTCAGTTCAATCCAGACCCAGTTCAGAATTGGTCCAGATCAGAGGGAAAATGTTCAGATCAATGGTCCAGATTTAAGCATATGGCCCAGTGTTGGCCGAGATCAGAAGATCAGACCATGGCCCAGTGTTGGCCATGAGCAGAAGATCAAACGGTCCAGATTTAATCATGATGATAATCAGTGGAGACTTGATTAAATTTGATCAAAGTATTACTTTTGTCGTTTGAATTTATGACGTTTATTTTAGGAAAATGACTTAATGAAAATTTTATTTTAATTATCTTGAATTAATTCGAGAATTCTTTTAGTTATTTTGTTTAAAAAAAAATAATAATACAAAATACACTCGTGCTGTCAAATGGAATGGAAAGAAGTAAATATGCATCAATGATTTTGTGGAAACAGTAACATTGGAAAGAGAGGTCTTGGTTTTACAGAAACTGCTGCTGAAATTAAAAATGTTTATGATGTTATATACATTGTTTGTGCTAAGAAAGGTCACTCTCAACTATCTTGTCCAATGGTAAAATCTGAACAAGATCAGAGAGCTGTTAAGACTAACAAACCTGGACCCAATCAGTTCTGGGTACCAAAAGATCAAATTGTCTATGTTGCAGATATTTTGAGCAACCAGAAGGAGACACCAACAATGGTGCCTGGACAATGGATGTTGGCAATGCACAAGTAGAAGAAGGTTTATGTTCCTGCTACAACAAGACAAAGGCAATCTGAGTCTGATGGAAGAAGGTCTGGTCAACTCAACCAGAATCAGAACCAAAACTGGAACCAGAATCAGAACAGGAACTAGAACCAGAACCAGAATTGGAATGGGAATTACCAGATTCACCCAAATCACCAGAATCACCAGATTCATCAAGCTTACCAGAATCACAGGATTCACCAAAATTACCAGAACCAAAAGATGTTCCAGAATCATCAGAGGAACATGGTTTATCGACCAAAGCAGAATCAAGGAAACTGCTCAAACAGGCCAGAAGCAGAACTGGCTCTGATGGCTCGAACAAAAGTTGACTCTAACTCTGAAGCAAGGTCTGATCAGCAACACAAAGCTTGGTATCTTGACAGTGGATGCTCCAAACACATGATAGGAGACAAATCCATGTTTCTGAATCTGACTATGAAGAATGGAGGCAAAGTTTCCTTTGGAGGAAACCAGAAAGGTCAGATTATTGGTACAGGAACTGTTGGGAACACTTCTTCTTCCCTGTCTATTAAAAATGTTCTGTTAGTTAAAGGGCTAAAACATAATCTTCTGAGCATAAGTCAATTAAGTGATTGCAATTATGATGTTATCTTTAATCAAAAAACTTGCAAAGTTGTTAGTCAACTTGATGGGACTGTTTTATTTACTGGCACTAGGAAGGATAATGTTTATAAAATTGAACTGTTTAGTGTTGCTAAGCAACAGGTTAAATGCCTATTATCTGTAAGTGAGCAGAATCTTATTTGGCACAAGAGGCTAGGGCATGAAAACCCTAGACTTATATCCAAGTTGAGCAAACTCCAGTTGGTAAGAGGGCTTCCCAAGGTAAGTTCCAAAACTGAGATTATGTGTGAAGCATGTCAAAGAGGTAAACAAACTAAAAGCTCTTTTAAAACTAAAAAATGTGTTTCTACCTCTCAACCACTCGAACTGCTTCACTTAGATATGTTTGGTCCTGTTCAAACAGCTTCCCTCAGTGGTAAGAAATATGGTTTTGTGATTGTTGATGATTACTCAAGGTGGACTTGGGTAAAAAATTTAAAGAACAAAGATGAATCTCACAAAGTGTTTATTTCTTTCTATAAGCAAGTTATGAATGAACAGGGTATTAAGATCATAACCATCAAAAGTGATCATGGAGGTGAATTTGAGAACAAGTATTTTGAAGAATTCTGTGATGAGAATGGGATCTCTCACAACTTCTCATCCCCCAGAATACCTCAATAGAATGGAGTGCTAGAAAGGAAAAATAGATCATTGCAGGAGATGGCCAGAACCATGCTGAATGATATGAAGGTAGCCACCTACCTTTGGGCAGAAGCTGTCAACACAGCCTGCTACATTCAGAATAAAGTCTACATCAGGTCCATCTTAAATAAAACTCCCTATGAACTGTCGAAAGGTAAGAAACCCAATATTTCCTACTTTAAGCAATTTGGCTGCATCTGTTTTATGTTGAACACTAAAGATAAACCTAGCTAAGTTTGACTCTAGATCTTAAAAGTGTATCTTTATTGGCTACTCTGAGAGATCAAAAGCTTATAGAGTGTTTAACAAAGAAACTAACACTGTGGAAGAATCAATCCACATTAAGTTTGATGATAAACAACTTGACTCTGAAAAGTCAAAGCAAGATGAGGAAATTGCAGGTGAACCAGAGGCACAGGAACCAGAAGCTGGACCAGCAGCAGAATCTGAGAAAGATCAAGATGAAGAAGAACATGCTGACTCTGAAGACAAGTCAGAGGGAAAGAATGGATGGAAGTACAAGTTTCACATCCAGAATCTCTCATTATTGGTAGTGTAGCAGAATCTTTAAAGACCAGATCATCAAGTAGAGAAACCAGTCTGTTTGGTTTACTCTCAACAATTGAACCAAGCAATGTTTATGAGGCTTTGGCAAAGGAAGGTTGGATACTTGCAATGCAAGAAGAGCTGAATGAATTCCAAAGGAATGATGTTTGGGATCTGGTATCCAGACCAAACAAAAACATTATTGGAACCATGTGGGTGTTCAGGAACAAACTCAACGAAAAAGGTGAAGTGGTAAGGAACAAAGCCAGACTTGTAGCTCAAGGATACAGTCAGCAGGAAGGTATAAATTACACTGAGACTTTTGCTCCAGTGGCCAGGTTAGAAGCAATTAGAATTCTTTTATCATTGGCTGCTAATCATGATATAATGTTGTATCAAATGGATGTTAAAAGTGCATTCTTAAATGGCTATATAAGTGAGGAAGTCTATGTCAAACAGCCCCCTAGATTTGAAAATCCTGATTTTCCAAACCATGTTTTTAAACTTAAAAAATCTTTATATGGTTTAAAACAAGCACCAAGGGCATGGTATGACAGACTTAGCAACTTTCTGCTTAAGAATGAATTTGATAGAGGCCAGATTGATAATACTTTATTTAGGAAATCCATTAAAAATGATATTTTGATTATTCAAGTTTATGTTGATGATATCATATTTGGATCCACTAATGGCACTTTGTGCAAAGAGTTTTCTGACCTAATGCAGAAAGAGTTCCAAATGAGCATGATGGGAGAACTTAAGTTTTTCCTGGGAATTCAGATTCACCAAGGTAAATTAGGTATACTCATTCACCAATCTAAATACACTAAAGAACTTCTTAAAAAGTTCAAAATGAGTGAATGTAAGCCTATGGCCACCCCCATGCACCCAACCTGCTCACTTGAGAAAGATGAAACCAGCCAAAAGGTAGACCAGAAAACATACAGAGGTATGATTGGATCCCTTCTTTATTTAACTGCTTCTAGACCTGACATCTTGTTTAGTGTTTGTGTTTGTGCTCGTTTTCAAGCTGACCCTAGGGAATCCCATTTAACTGCTGTCAAAGGAATTTTGAGATACCTTAAAGGAACCACCAACTTTACCCTGTTATACAAGAAAACTCCCACCTACAAACTCAGAGGTTTTTGTGATTTCGACTATGCTGGAGACAAGCTGGAAAGGAAAAGTACAAGCGGCAACTACACTTTCTTAGGTGATAATTTGATCTCTTGGTCAAGCAAAAGACAAAGCACCATTGCCATGTCAACAGCTGAAGCTGAGTATATATCAACAGCAGGATGCAGTTCACAGTTACTCTAGATGAAACATCAACTTGAAGATTACAACATCTTTGAAACCAATATCCCTTTGTTATGTGTTAACACTTCAGCCATAAACCTAACCAAGAACCCTATCTTACACTCTAGAGCCAAACACATTGAAATAAAAAACCATTTCATTAGGGACCATGTTCAAAAAGGGACTTTAAGCATCCAGTTTGTGGACACTGATCATCAATGGGCTGACATCTTCACCAAAGCATTACCTGAAGACAGGTTTGAGTTCATCAAGAAGCATCTCAACATTGTCTCCATATCTGACTAGCTCAAGTAGTCTTCTTAGGAGTTTTTTTTTTAATTTTCTTGTAATTTTAATTTTATGTTTTTTATTTTTTGTTTTTAATTTCTGTACTTTGTAAAGAAAAAAACAAAAATACAAAAATAGTATGACCTCTTTTTGGCTGATGACAAAAAGGGGGAGAGAGAGAAAAAGGAGAGATAAAAAGAAAGGAGGAGTGAAAAAGAAAGAGATGGATAGAGAAGGAGTTGAAAAGGAGAAGAAACAGGGAAAGAGAAAAATAAAGAGAGAAAAAGAAAGAGTGAAAAAGAGAAGAAGTTGAAAAGGAGAGGAAACAGGGAGAGAGAAAAAGAAAGAGTGAAAAAAGAAGGAGTTGAAAAGGAGAGGCAATGTGAAGGGAGAAACGAAAGAGAGAATAAGGAAGGAGAGGAGAAGAGAAGAAAAGAAAGAGTGAAAAGAGAAGGAGTTGAAAAGGAGAAGAAAAAGTCAGTATTAGACTTAAGGGGAGAGATTGGTCTGAGGGGGAGTAATTCAAGTCTTCGAGTTATAAGCTAGCAAATTAAGTTAAGGTTTTGTCATCATCAAAAAGGGGGAGATTGTTGGAACCAAGTTGGTTCTAAGTACTTAGGATTTTGATGTTTACAAAAGCACTCCATGTAATCTTATTTTGAACCTTGAATTATTACATTAAATGCCACCAGAAAATGAAGTTTCCAGAGGCAGAAGATGAAGACACCAGAAAATGCATCCAGAAGGTACCAGAGGATGCATCCTGGAATTACCAGAGGATATCGTTTCTGGCCCAGATCAGAAGGAAGAAAAGTCAGAAGGAGACCTGGACCAGAACAGAAGGAATCCTGCCAGAGGGAGACTTGATTCAGACCATAAGGAATCTGTAAGACCCTTCAATTTAAAATTAATCAATATATGTATATTTTGTGTAAATATATATATATATATATATATATATATATATATATATATATAATTAATTGTTTTGGAGGTGGAATTAAAATTATTGGATAATGGATGAATTAATTTAATTTTGAGTAATTAAATTTTCGAACCGTTAATTAAGATATTCTCTGCTAATTTCGACGGAAACGGGTTAAGTGCTGGAGGATCAAAAGATATTTTGATATAAGAATTGGTGAGGTGGCGTAGATATTTGTGAAAAAGGAAACAATTCCTCTCTCCTCTGCTGTGTCAGTTGCTTTATGTGGATATTTAAGTAAGAAGCTTTTCCTTCTTTCCTCTACGCGCCAGTTCTGCTTTATCTTCTTCTTCTTCTTCTAATTTTCTAAGTGTTGGTGAAGAAAAACAGTTTACTTAAAAGTCATCGTTCTGGAAAATCTGAGTGTCGAATCAGAAAGTTTCGAGTACGAAAGTCATTCCTCTGATCGTTACGGAGCTAAAGAACTAATTTTCGTAGCGGCGAACGCGAGTATCGTCGGCTTTTGTCGCAGAAGCGTACGAGCTAAGGGAACGTAACTATGGTAAGGGCACCTTCCAACTTTCTAGATTGCATTTAGGGCTGTAAATGCATGTGTGATGAATGATATTTGGTTTATGATTGTGAAAAACATTGTATTATGTTTTGAAAATCATTCTGTGAGCGTTGAATGATGATTCTGGTTCTGATTTTGTTTTGTTAAAAATCAGTGAGGTTATTCTGGTTTGAGTAAATCTGTGTTTTGCTGTGTTTTGTTAAACAATCTGGTGTTGATGGTTGTTTCAAATGAAAAGGGATTTAAAATGGTGGAAGTATTTTGATGAAAAATCTGTTGTTGGTATTTGATGAAAAATGTTCTGAGTTGAGGTTTTAAAAGAGGGGAATTATGATTCTAGTGATTGGTTGGATTTTCAAAAGAAAAGGTTTTGAAAATGTGTTGAAGTTTCAGGAAAATTCACTGATTTCGAAGGTGTATTCGAATACGGCATTGAGTGTATTCGAATACAACCTGCAAAGCTTTTGTTTTCCCTAGGTTTTCGAACTTGTATTCGACTACGAGCCCCTGTAGTCGAATACAGATTTTCCAATTTTGCTACTGACTTAGCATCTGTATTCGACTACGACCCTCTATAGCCGAATACAGATTTGCAATTTTTGCTTCTGTTTTAACCATTGTATTCGACTACAACCCTCTGTAGCCGAATACAGATTTGCAACTTTTGCCATTGACTTCGCATCTGTATTCGACTACAAAGGCCTCGTATTCGAATACAGAATGCTGATTTTTCACTGTTTTAGCTTCTGTATTCGAATACAAGGTAGCTGTAGTCGAATACATATTCGTATTTTTCAGAAATTCAAGTTTTTAACATTGTTTTATAAACCTTAAGTGTTGGGGTACCTTGGGAAGGTTTGTGGTGATTAAAAATGGAAATTTGGTGATAGTTGAAGTGGTGATGATGAAGTTTTTGAGAATTTACTGAAGTTGTAGAAATTCTGATTTTTGTATTGTGACAGCCTTTGTATTCGAATACTAGGAGTCTGTATTCCAATACAGGATGTTGATTCTGCCTTGTTTGGCTTCTGTATTCGAATACAATGAAGCTGTATTCGAATACAGATTCGTATTTTTGCCAGAAACCTCAGTTTTAATCACAGTTTTGAATCTTAACAGTTGGGGAAAAACCTTTGTTAATAAAGAGTGGAACTTTGAGGTAATGCAAAGTGTAATGCTTGCTTGAATGGTTAATCTTTGAATGTGTTGAGATGTTTTGACAAATGAGGAAAATGCATGAATTTTACTAAGGTTGCATACTGTTTTCAATGAAGTGAAACAATGCATATTCATGCATGGCATAGTCAGGTGGTACCCGCGATGGGCCACAGAGTAATGCGCATCCACGTGCTGATCTGTAGTGATTGCACGAGTGCTGATCTGTAGTGATTGCAGTAGGTACTAATCTGTGATTGTACCTTGGTATATAAGTGTTGGTCAGATAAACGACTGCACTGGTACTGGACTGTAGTGTCTGTATCCTGAAATGCGCAGCCACGTGCTGATTTGTAGTGATTGCACGAGTGCTGATTTGTAGTGATTGCACTAGGTACTGATCTGTAGTGATTGTACCTTGGTTTATGTCAAACGTGCTGGTCTGTAGTGACTGCACGAGTGCTGGTCTGTAGTGACTGCACGAGTGCTGGTCTGTATGCGACTGCACTGGTGCTGATCTGTATGCGATTGCACCCTGGTCATGAGGGCCGTTAAATTGTGCTGGTCTGTAAGCGACTGCACCTTGGTGATTCCAAGAATTTATGAACATGAGCATATACATATTGCATCGGAGTGTTTGACCGGAGGGTCACGTTTGATTTTATGTTGATGGTGGAAAATTGTTGTGTGAGTAAGTATTTTTTTGAAAATCTGTAATTTCGGATGAATTGATGTTTGTGCTTACATCATGATTTTTATACTTACTTGGTTGCTGTTTTGTAAAGTACAAATGACATGTATTTCAAAATTTAGCATCCTTATTTATCATCATGTACTATGAATATGTTTGATATTCTTGATATAACTGCTATGTGGTAATTGTTATTTTCGGTCGGTGACCCTTTACAATTATTGTGGAAATTGGGCGTTGCCCTCAGATGAGATTCAGAACCGTACCCCTGATGGTCATACTAACGACAGGGAACGTCGTTAGTTTCCCTTGATCTTTACTTGTGGGCTATGCAAAGAGATGAGCTGCTGGGTGAAGAAAAGACTTGTGAATATTGTAATGGTACTGTAGCTTAGGGTATGATCAGAGTAAACTTATGTATAGGGTTTTGAACTCAATGGTTGTAAATATTCATTTTGGGAATTATTGTAAAACTCTTCCGCACTCTGATAAATATTTTGATGTATCTTTATTTTAGTATATTATAAAGATCAAATTCCCATAAATATCTCATTCGATTCAATTGTGATGTTGCTGTTTTAAAATTCCTTACTATTTTTAATTACGAAGTCGAATGATATTTAATTTGAATTGATTTTAATTTCCTTGGAACGCAATTCTGAAAACTCTTTTATTTATGTATTCGTTTTAAAAAAAAAATACACTCGCGCTGTGTTTTAAACTTGGGGTGTTACATTTAGTGGTATCAGAGCATTTGGTTAAAGTTTTGGGTTAAAGCTCTGATTTAATTGTTGGTTTTAAGTCGTTATCTGATCATACATAGGAGCAAGTAGTTAGAGTGTCAAGTCTGGTATAGTTGTGGTGTGCTGAAGTAATGATGTTGTTGAGCTATATTTTGGAATTATTCTAAACGGTGTGAGATTTCTACTTGATGATGGTTTTGTAGTGGAACCATGCCTCCAAGGAGAGACGACACTGTAAGAACCAACGACAGCCGAGAAGATAGGATGGCTGAAGCAATGATTAATATGGCTGCGTCTGTTGCTGCATAGACGGCTGCGAAGACTTAGCGCGACTTAGAGAAAAGAGAAAGAGAAATTCGTGCTGCTGAGTCAAGAGGACTAGAGGATTTTCGTCGTCATAATCCTCCCAAATTCAAAGGTGATGAGGGTCCGGAAAGAGCGAACCAATGGATTCAGGAAATGGAGAAAATCTTTGAAATGATTAACTGTCAGGCAGCAGTAAAAGGCAATATCTGCTGCTAGGGGATGCAGAGTATTGGTGGAGGAGTACAAGGTTGTCGATGGGGGCAGCTCATGAGGAGGTAAACTGGGAGTCGTTCAAGAGGAAGTTTTTGGACAAATATTTCCCAATGAGCACTAGAACGAAATTGGATGACGATTTTCTGAAACTGCATCAGGGAAACATGACAGTGGGGGAATATGCAGCCAGAGACGTTGAAGGTTGTTTGAGAATAGAAGTGCTGTTGTTCGCTGGAGAAACATCTTCTGTAAAGAATATGCAAAACTAGTTTTAAATTTTAAAACATCCTATAAGTAGGGACGACAATGGGGCACAACGCATGCACTACTTTTCCGTTCAGTATCCCCACCCTTCCACATGTTCCAACAAGTCTTTACAGAGATCATCGCTGGGAAGAACACTATATTTTTAAAATTTTAATGTTTAAATAAAAAATATTATATTCAATTGTATATAAGATTTTTAAATTGTAAATTTACAAAAAAATATATTAAGGATCAAACTTTTAACATTATTGATTGACATTTTTAATAATTAAAAATTAATTTTTCAAAATTTAATTTTTTTTTAAAACACTAAATTTTTTAGAATTTAGTTATTATGTTTTGTCGTTTTAAAAAGTTTTATATTGTGAGCACATTGCAAACATCTATAAGTGTGACTTTAAAAGTAATTATGATAAAAGTTAAACTATTTTATTGACAGTGTTAAATATCTTTACATCCGATACATACAAATTAAATCCAAATTTTTACACTATTAATATAATTTTCATAACTACAAGGACAAAAACAATATATATAATTATTAAAATACATTTAAACACAACACGTTGTTTAAGATATCAATATTGACATAGCGTTGATAAAAGATAATGGTTTGATTTGAGAATTAGGCGATCTATTTTAAAATCATGTGAAACTATATTTCAAATCAATAAAGTTAGAATTTATTGGTTTATTTCAACTTACACTCAAAATTCTCTTGTCCCATGATCAAGAAAGGTCACTCAAAGTTGTCTTGTCCCATGATAAAATCAAGGAGAGACAAGAAACCTTTCAAGACTAACAAACCTGGACCCAACTAGATTTGGGTACCAAAAGATAAAATTGTTTATGTTGCAGATTTTTTGAACAACCAAAGTGAAACACCAGTCATAGTGCCTGGTCTATGGATGCTGGCAATATATGAAGGGAAAATGGTTTATGTTCCAACATCTACCAGGCATAAGCAAAGTAACTCTAGTGAAAGAAGAATTGGTAAATACAATGCCTATCAGAACCAAAACCATAGGACGAACAGGAAATATCAAAACAGACAGAGAAATCACACATATCAACAAAACTGGAACTACCAGAGGAATCAGAATTATCATCAGTTCCAGAACTATCAGAGGAACCTGATATATTGTAACACCTCGATTATTTTTTATTTTTTTTTAGCACGAGTGTATTTTTTTCAAAAATAAATAAAAGAAATTTTCAAAATTAATTCAAAAGAATTAAAAGAAATTAAAAATAAACCACTTAAATAAATTGAAATTAAACCATTTCACTATAATATGCGTCGTAATCGAAAACGATAAAAGTAGTTAAATAATTGCATCATAATTATAGCCAAGTAATTGAATTTTGGGAGTTAATACTTTTAATATATCAAAAGGTAGTACATCAACAAAAGTCACTGTCATAATACCTCAAAAATTCGGATCACGGACCCATTAAAACATTATCAGAGTGCGGAATAGATATACAATTATCCCAAAACAAATAAATACATCCACCAAGCACTAGGCCCTATACAACAAGACTAAACTGATCTGATCATGCACTAAACTACAGTAGCACGGTTTCCACCGCATCCTCTACAAGTCTCGTCTTCACTCCAGTTGTCGTCCCTCTGCATTGTCCACAAATACTCCGTACGTGAAGATCAAGGAAAACTAACAACGTCTCCATCGTTAGTGTATCCGTCGGTGGCACGGGTTTGGGTATCATCTGAGGGCAAAGCCCAATTTCCACAATATTATAAAGGGTCACTGATGTAGGAGGGTTCACGGTTAGAATCGAGGAAGAAACAACTTTGCGGACAAAAGCAGCAGAAAATGCGAAAAACGATCGTCCGGTGTCAGATTGTCTATTATTATACCTTTCCGAAAAGGGAATCGCATCACGAACACAACTCATGGCTTTTCCATGAAGTATGGGCTCCAGAACCGTTTTGAGCTCGTCTTGGGCCTCAAAATCGCCGTTTTAGTTTTTCCCGTAGTTTCGGCTTTTCTGTTTTACAGCCGTTTTAGTTTTTCCTTTAATTTCGGGATTTTCTGTTTTACCTAATTTTCGTACTAGGGTTTCTATTATCTATTTAAAGACTTTCTATGCTGTAACAAAAGGTATCTTTGAATAAAATAATCAATTTTGAGAGTTTTTCTCTTATCTGGTGGATTCCAGAACTTGTTCTTTTCTTAGGATTAGCGCTTGCTAACCCTTTGCGATTTCCGACTGCGTCAGTCACCTACCGAAATTAACAATTACCACATAGCAGTTATGTCAAAGATAACAAATACATTCATGGCATGTTCCAATGTTATGACAACAGAATTAGTTATATTATATTAGCTATCCTAACTAAATTAGTTAGGATTGACAGCTGACACAGACTAACATAACAGATTAATAACATAACTAACTAAACTAACAAATCTAATAGAATACTCTGCTTGACTATCAATCCTCTGATGGAATCCTCGGCTCGACTATCAATCCTCTGATGGAATCCTCTGCTCGACTATCAATCCTCTACTTGACTAGCAATCCTATCAAATAGACTGTCTAATACACGCGGAACTACTCTATAACCCATCAAGGTTACTACATTTACGTGTATTAGGCTCTCACAGGCCCAATACACAGAAGTTAAATCTGTTGAGGAAAAAACCTTTTTGATATATGTTTTAATGACAACAAACCTTTTAAATTAAATGATTAAATTTTATGAATGGTGGTCTACTAATGATTTGACTTAAGTTTTGTTTAAGGAACATGAATTCATAAGTGAACAAAGCAAGAAACCATTCATGCACAAATGTGATCAATTACAAGAAGCCATTCGAATCACTAAGAAAAAGGCCATGAATCAAGTTGCCAAAACAAGACTGAACAGTCTCCAGAATGTCCAGAATTAACAGCATGTTAATGATTCAAGGAATGCCAAGAAATCAGCATAAAGAACACTCTTGACACAATCTGGAAAAACATAAGATGTTACCCGATAACATCAACAGAAGATACCTCCCCAAGCTTCCATCAGAGGATACCTCACCAAGCTGACATCAGAGGATACCTCACAAAGCTGCCATCAGAGGATACCTCACTAAGCTGCCATCAGAGGGTACCTCACCAAGCTGCCATTAGAGGATACCTCACCAAGCTGATATCAGAGGATACCTTAACCAGAGGATAGCAGAGGATATCTCAACTAGAGGATATCAAAGGATACCTCAACCAGAGGATATCAGAGGATACCTCAACTAGAGGATATCAGAGGATACCTCAACCAGAGAATACCAGAGGATACCTCAACCAAAGAATATCAGAGGATACCAGAGGATATCTCCAGAAAACGATATCAGAGGATATCTCCAGAAAATACATTCAGAGGAAGAACCAAGTCTGTTCTTGAACATCAGAATGTCCAGAATGATCAGAACAGTCTCCAGAATGATCTTCTATCAAGAATGATCATCAGTCTCTAGGAATGATCATTAGTCTCTAGAAATAATCATCAATGTCCAGCATGTTAACAATCCATCTCCAGCATGTTAACATTAATCTCCAGTATGTTTAACATCATATCATCAGTCTCCATATTGATAAACAATCTCCAGGATTCTGTTCACTTCATCAAGACTGTTTGAACCTGATTTTTATGCAAGGAAAAATCATGTTTATCTTAAATGGATTTCCAGTACATCATCATGAGATATGAAGCTTTAAAGATTGTTAATTATGATTCTAAGTATATTGTTAATTTAACCTGTGCTTTTGAGTGTGTTAATTCAAAGATAGGTTTCAAAAGAATCAAAGAAAACAGCAGCAGAGAATATTCTTCACATTCTGGAAAACGGAGAATGTTCGCCAGGCTGTGACAGCAAAAATGAAGGTGCAAACACGAGAAGGGGGGTTGAATTATGTTTGACTTAACTTGAATACTTTTCCTGTTTTAATACTTTCAAAACAAAACTTGATGTATAATTAAAACAGAGTTAGCAGCGGATAAAAATAAAAATAAAACTCAAAGATTTTATACTAGTTCAACATTAACGAGGCTACGTCCAGTCCCTTCGCCTTGAAGGATTTCACTAATTCAAACCTTGAATTACAACCTTGCTACTGACCCTCCAAGTCAGTCTTCTCAAATAGTCTAACAATCCTAGACTTCTTTGAGGAAAAACAACTCCTGTTCTTCAGCCAATCTAACACCTCAGATTGTAGAAGAATTCACAACACTATGAATCTAATTGCTAAGTACCTTGCTACCCTTTCTGAATCCCTCAGTTTGTAGACTCTACTTCAACAACTTAGATACAACCCTATCTAATTGCCAAGTAACCTGCTACCTCTACTGACTCCCTCAGATTGTAGACTCTACTTCAACAACTTAGATTTGCCACAGTGGAAAGAAAATAACCGAGTACTTGCTTCTTGAAAGCTGAAACTCACAATTGACTTATATGAAAATTTGAGAGTGGTTGCTTTGGAAGTGTATCACTCTTTTTGTGATTTTCGATCTTGAGTATTCTGCCTTGAGCCTCCTTTTATAGATGCAGATTTGGGCCTCTTCCAATGCTTAAATTCGAGCTGAATCTTGCTGGATTCTCTGTAAAAATAACTTGACCAATTGGGCTTCATATAAATAAAAAACATATCTTTAGATTTCCTTTCAAAATAACTGGCCAATTAAATCTGTTGGTTCCTTCCCGCCACAGCTCCTGAATTCCACAACACATCACTTTATTTTTGTAATAAATCTTTTTAATCCTTTGATCAAAATAAATTAAATTCTCCACCGTATAAATTTCCTGATTAAATCTGGACCATTGGATCTTCATGCGCTAGTCCACATCTGGACCATACTGATTGTTATGTTGTGATCCTCTGATTTCGACCATTCCTGGACCACACTTCCTAACCCTCTGATCTTCTGATTTTGGCCAGCTCGGATGCGCGCCTGATATGCTGAAATCTTCTAGACTCGGCCATTTCTGGACTTGCACATCCTTTCCCTCTGATTTCGGCCAACACTGGGCCATGGTCTGATTTTCTGATCTGGACCATTACTGGACCAAATAATTATTTCTGAATCCACTGATCTGGAGATCTTCCCTCTGATCTGGACTTTGGTCTGGATTAAATTGAAATTAAATCTGGACAATAAATATTTCACTCTGGGCATTTTACCTTTGATTTTAGATCAGGTCTGGATCATTCTGGAAATCATTTATTCTTGTCTTGACTTAGTTTCATGCCCTGAATCATGCTCTCTTATTGTCTGGGTCATATCTGGATTGATTCTCTTGTTCTGGACTCATAAACATACCTTCTGGTCAAGTCTGGAACAAGTCTGGACTGTGTAATTTTTCACTGCCAAGCCATCTTCTGGTCAGAATAACTTCTGGAATAAAATTGATATTTGATTCCGGTTTGTCTGGAACAACTCTCCTTCCGGAAGGCTTTCCAATGGTATGATCCATGTTTCATTCTGATTTTTATTCCTTCTAATCTGGGCCATCAAAGATATCTTCTGGTCATGTTTTGACATTCCTGGAGTATCTTCTGGTCATTCCAGAATTCATTTTTCTGGAATCCTTTGATCACTGCTTCTGATTTCTTCAGTTTCTGGGGCATATAACTTAATAATTCAAAGTACAAAATAAGTTTACATAGAGTATATTTGTAAGCATCAAAATCCTAAGTACTTAGAACCAACTTGGTTCCAACAATAAAGACCCAACTTTCTCCATCACTTAATTGAAGTTGTTGGCTCTGGAAGTTACATGAATATGATCACTACATGGCAGAGAACACATAGGATCTATTCAAATCAAAGAGGACGTTCAAATTGCAAAAGAAAAATACTCTCAAACAAGCCTGTCCAGACAGTTCTGGAAATGACTGTTAAAACAATCTTGAAGTCCAGTCAGTTTCCAATATGGCCACAAAAACGTCTAGATTGATTATCAGTCTCTAGGATACTTAAAAGTACAAAAGTCCAGAATGATCATCAATCTCCAGTCAGTTTTAACAGCTTCAGTACAAGCTTCCTACATCAAGTTTTCATGATCGTTTTCAATCTATTTTTATTGATCCAAAGCTTCAGTTCAAGCCAGCAATGTTACGACTTATCAGAAGCATTAGAGGATCATTAATTATTCAAGAAAGATTGATTCAAAACGCAGCATACAGCTCAGCCTGAACAGAAAATAAAAATAGTCAAAAGTTGGATTATTTTTATTAAGAAATAATGCCTCTGGTCAAATCAGATAAAGGCATTAACAACGGCTATATTAGTCTTCATTTAATGCTCTCAAGCCTATAAAAGGAAGGTCACAACTCAAGGAAAACATAGAAGTTCAAGTGCTAACAAGTTTCTCCAAATCATTCACATTCACATACTTGAAATTCTGCAAATCATTTACAGAATCAGTTCTAGTTAAACTCATTTTACTCTGATATATTCATACTGATTTATCTGTAAAAGAATCGAAATCTCAAACAAGAGTTGAGACATTTCAGATTCTAAACAATCTCATTATTATTGTAAAACTCAAACTATAAGAGTTTAATATAGTTTGAGGTAGATTGTAAGAAATCCTATCAAGACAGATAGGTGATTTGATTAATCTGATACCAGGTGGAATTAGATTAAGTTCTGTAAACAAAGATCAAGGTTGATCTAGGCTAGGTGCTGTAAAACCAAGAAGGTTCTTGTTTTAAACACTTAGTGGAAAATCTCACAGTGGTGAGGACTGGACGTAGCCCGGGTTGGGTGAACCAAGATATATCTGTGTGTGATATCTCTTCCGTTATCCCTATTTACTTTCAGTCTGTTAATTATCAAGTTAGATAGATAAACTGAACTGTTGATTTCAACTAACCAAGAACGTTCTCTGTTTTCTGTTTTCACAACCAAGATCAATCTTGAGTTATTTTCTTAAGTTTTTAACAGAAATTTTAAAAGGGCGGATTTACAATTCAAACCCCCCTTCCTTGTAAATCGATATTGCTACTTCAATTGGTATCAGAGCTTGGTCTCTAAAGATTAAGCACCTAAGAAGTGTTAGAGGAAAAGATTCAGGAAGAAGAAGTAATGTCAGAAATCAACATGTGCTTAAAGGAAAACTTAGAAAATAATGACGTAACCATCTCTGAACTCTGTCCTTTATGTGAAGAAATGGAAAAAGAATTTGATAATCTTTTATGTGATTCAAATCTTCTTGCTCAAAAATATGGTTTATTAAAAGAACAACTCCGTAAAGAAAAAAAAGAAAAAGAAAAAGCCCAAGCTATGAATGACGAACTCAGAAAGGTCATTCAAAGTTTGCAGCAAACTCATTTAAAAACGGTTGAGCAACAAAAGAGTCTCAATGAGATAACCATAAAAAATCATTTTCCAAAATGTTCTGAAACTAAAGAAGAAAGGATATTTGACAAAGATGATTTATGTTTCAAAACTTCTCAAAAAGAAAAGATTTATGAAAAACTTTTTGTTCCTAAAAGAAAAGAGGAGAAATGCAAAACCAAGTGTTCATATTGCAGTAAATTTGGACATCTGGAATTTGTATGTTATTTTAAGAAAATAGATGAAAAAATCAAGTACAAAAGGACTTTTAAAAGAAAAGAGTGTTCTGCAAATAAAGTTGAACCAGTTTTGAAAAATCTGCAGAAAGGAGAACGTTCTCCAGGTTGTTCTCAAAACGGAGAACGTTCTGGAACAAAAGCTGAACTTTCTCCAGAAAGTTTGAAAAAAGGAGAACGTTCTGGAATTTCATCAAAATCAATTTCAAAGACTTTTAAAACTCAGATTTTCAAACCTTCTTCAAGACCAACAACAAAGTGTTCCCGTTGTTCCAAGAATGGCCACTTCGAGTCAAATTACTATTTTAAAAAGAGATCAAGTTTTAAAAAATATTCTAAAAGAAGATATACTAACCATCAAGGACCCAAACAAATATGGGTACCAAAGTCATTACTAACTTGTGATGCAGGAAGACCATCCAACAATCAAGAAAGAACATTGATACATAAACCAGGCTTGCTCAATACACATGAATGGAAAAGTATGGTGCCGCCTCTCATTACAAAAATTTGGAGCGTCTATAACCTTTGGAAACATTAACAAATCAAAGGTACATGTATCATTTGTTGAAATAATTTTGCATAGATTAAGGATGTTTGATATGTGAAAGATAACTTTGTAAAATTGCTTTTAAAGTTATTTTTTTTAAAACCCCACATGGCTAAAGTAAAACAAACATCCTCATGTTTCAATTTAAAGAAAAATTCTTATGTTTTATACTTAGATGAATTTCCAACCAAATCATGTTTTTAAGTATTTTAAAAAATCTGTCATTTCTTGAAATGATCAAAGGAAATTTGAAATATTATTCTTCAAATAATTCTTTGATAAAAAATGATATTTCACATGATTTGTTTATCAAAGAACTTTCAAACAATATGAAGTTACAAGAAATGGATAGAACAATTTTAAATAAATCAAGTGGTGAAAAATAATTTTGGAGAGAAGCTACAAAAATTGTTTATCATGTTCTTAATCTTGGCTTTAGTAGAAAATATCTTTGACGTTCCTTCATATCATTTTTAATAGAAAGCAAAACTTATCATACTTTGAATGTCATTACTATGTTTCACATAATAAAGAAAGTATGAGCAATTTGTTTTAAAATGCCATCAAAGTATATATTCTGAATGCTCTACATTCTATAAATATTATAGAATCTCAAGGCCCAAATGAAATTATGCATATTATGGTTGATGAATATGTTGATTTTTATGATGAAAGATAGGATGGTGAAGATAAATAATTACAATGTTATATTTGGATAAATCACAAAGTTGATAATGTTCAAATATCATTCATGAAAACTCCAAAGTCTGATCATGGAAAAACAAAAAGGATATAAGAAAAAGATCAAATTAAGCAAGAAGGTATACACCAGAACATTCTCCACAAAGAGCAGAATGTTCTCCACAAGAGCAGAATGTTCTTGACAGTAAATATATTTCATCCAATCAAAACTAATGTTGCACATCATGATGATATGGTTGAAGAACATCAACAATGAGCTTGAACCATTTGCTCCTATACCTACCTCACTATTAACCTTTCCTCCAAAACATCTCCTCATGATCAAATTATTAGAAGAACTAATTGGGAGGAATTTGTTACTGGTACCAAAGTTGCTGCTGCTGGAGATGCAACTACAGTGGTTAACATGCCTCTGAACAACAGAAATGATATTCAAGCTCTACTAAAGAATAAGTATAATGACTCATTCAAAACATCCAAACGTCTCTTAGGCTGAAATGAGTGGCTCTGCCATCAAGCATTCCAAGCTTTACAAATCAAGCAGCAAAGTGTTGTATACGGCATAGACTTGATTATGGAGCAATCATCCTATTGGATGAACGCTTGTGCGAATAAAGGATTAAAGCATTAATTTCAAAATGGTTAAAGATACTCTTGAGAGTGTATGACAGAGAATAGGTTAGCTTAATTAGATTTCAATTTGGTTGTTAGGAGATCGAGTAAGCAGGCGCGGAATTCTGCCTCTGACCTAATTTTCTGCTTCTGGTTAGTGTGTTGACGTATCGTCTGGTACACTGTACCGGTTCGTCTGGTAATTCTGTTTTCTGTATTTCTGGGTATTTAAAGCTCCAGTTTTAATTAATAAGATAAGCATTACATTTCCTTACATTTAGATCTTTAATTCTAGCATTTTAACAATTCGTATCAGAGCTTCGAAAGAGGCCTGATAATCGTGAGAGTGAGTCTGGACAAGTGAAGTCCAGAACTAACACGGGAGTTTGAGTGTGTGAGTGAAACACAAGAGAAATCATCATGTCAACCTCAGAAAGGTTCGTGCAGCCGTCTATTCCCAAGTTTGATGGCCATTATGACTACTGGTCAATGACAATGGAGAATTTCCTTAGGAGCAAGGAAATGTGGAATCTGGTGGATGAAGGAATTCCAGCACCAGCAGTTGGAAATACACCAGCAAGTGAGGCTCAGAGAAAGAGTGTGGAGGAAGCCAAACTCAAAGACGTAAAAGTGAAAAATTATCTGTTTCAAGCTATTGACAGAGAAATACTGGAGACGATACTTAACAAGGAAACATCAAAAGCAATCTGGGACTCAATGAAACAGAAGTATCAAGGGTCCACAAAGGTACGAAGAGCACAACTTCAAGCCTTGAGGAAAGAATTCGAGTTACTGGCCACGAAAGAATGAGAGAAAGTTGATAACTTCTTGGGACGGACTCTAGCCGTGGTCAACAAAATGAAAACAAATGGTGAGGTGATGGAACAAAGTACAATGGTTAGTAAGATACTCAGATCATTGACCTCCAAATTTAACTATGTTGTCTGCTCAATTGAGTCAAATGATCTAAGTGTCTTAACCATTGATGAATTACATGGTAGTTTGCTAGTTCATGAACAGAGGATGCTGGGACAACAGGAAGAAGAACAAGTGCTAAAAGTAACATATGATGAAAGATCAGTCAGAGGCAGAGGCAGAGGCATGAATAGAGGAGGAAGAGGTAGAGGACGAGGCAGACAAACATTCAACAAAGCTACAGTTGAATGTTTCAAATGTCACAGACTGGGACACTTTCAAAATGAGTGCCCAGAATGGGACAGAAGAGCCAATTATGCTGAACTGGATCAGGAGGAAGAACTTCTGCTGATGTCCTATGTTGAGTTCAACAAGTCAAAAAAGGAAGCAATAAGGTTTCTTGATTCTGGTTGCTCAAATCACATGACAGGAAACAAACAATGGTTCGTGGAGTTGGATGAACAATTCAGTCATTCTGTAAAACTGGGAAACAATCTCAGAAATGCCAGTGAAAGGGAAGGGCAACATCAGACTTGAAGTAGAAGGAGCAACTCAGGTAATCTCTGAAGTGTACTATGTTCCTGAGTTGAAAAACAATTTGTTGAGTATGGGTCAACTACAAGAAAAAGGGTTAACTATCCTGATACAAAATGGAGAATGCAGACTTTATCATTCTAAAAGAGGACTAATCATGCACACACGCATGACCTCTAATAGAATGTTTGTTGTTCGAGCCAATGTTCTGATGGATACATCTTCTGCATGTCTGAATGTGAGCAGTGATGATACTAGTGACTTGTGGCACAAGAGATATGGTCACCTGAGTATTACCAGTCTGAATTTACTACACCAGAAGGAACTTGTCAGAGGACTTCCCAAGTTCCAGATGTCAACATATGTATGTACAAGTTGTATGAAGGGAAAACAACATCGGAAGATCATTCCAAAGAAAAGCAAATGGAGAGCAACTCAGAGGCTACAACTTATACACTCAGATATTTGTGGACCCATCACTCCAAAGTCACATGGTAACAAAAGGTATCTTCTGACCTTTATTGATGATTTGAGTCGTAAGCTCTGGGTTTACTTTCTAAATGAAAAGTGTGAAGCTTTCACAACATTTAAAAGCTTCAAAAATATTGTGGAGAAGGAGTCTGGTCTATCCATTTGTGGACTAAGAACAGACAGAGGAGGGGAGTTCACCTCCAAAGAATTCATAGAATTCTGCAGACTCGAAGGTATCAAGAGACAACTGACTACAGCCTATACTCCTCAACAAAATGGAGTTGCAGAACGTAAAAATCGTACCATACTTAACATGCTGCGATGCTTGCTAGAAGACAAGAAGATGCCAACTCCATTCTGGCCAGAAGCTGTGAAAACGACATGCCACATTCTCAATCGAAGCCCTACTTCTGCTGTAAAGAACAAAACACCAGAAGAATGCTGGAGTGGAGTTAAACCTAATGTTGATCATTTCCGAGTGTTTGGATGTATAGGAAATGTACATGTACCAGATGCAAAGAGGTCAAAGTTGGATGCTCGAAGTCAAGAGTGTGTGCTGATAGGGTACAGTGAAGAGTCTAAGGGATACAAAATGGTCAACCCGACCACAAAGAAGGTGATAATTAGCAGAGATGTTGTGTTTGAAGAAAGAAAAAGCTGGGACTGGAAAAAGACAGAAGGAGAAGCCAAGAATGACATTCTTGACTGGGGAGAAGGTGATAATGATACATATGCCTCCAGTGATGAAGAAAGTGAAGAAGAAGCAGAATCTAATCAAAGTAGTACTGCCAGTGATACTGCTTCTGGTCATAGTAATATCTCCAGTGACACTACCACACCTACACTTCCAGAAAGAAGAATCACTCGAGCTCCAAACTATCTTCAAGACTATATAAGTGGAGAAGGACTATCAGTCGAAGATGAAGAGGTACAAAAGCTAGCACTGTTTATATCCTCTGATGATCCTGTTTATTATGAAGAAGCAGTAAAATTGAAAAGACGGAGGGATGCAATGGATATGGAGTTCAATGCTATTGTAAAGAATGAAACATGGGAGCTTGTTGATGCACCAAAGGAGGCCAAAGTAATTGGTGTAAAATGGATCTACAAAACTAAATTAAATGAGAAGGGTGAAGTAGATAAGTGTAAAGCTCGTCTTGTGGCTAAGGGATATGCACAGGAGAAAGGAGTAGACTACAATGAAGTTTTTGCTCCAGTAGCTAGATGGGATACTATTAGAACAGTGATAGCTCTGGCAGCAAGAAATGGTTGGACAATTTTTCAGCTTGATGTCAAAAGTGCCTTTCTTCATGGTGAGCTGAATGAAAATGTTTACATTACTCAACCTCCAGGGTATGTGATCAGTGGGGCAGAGAAGAAATGTATATAAATTGAAGAAAGCACTCTATGGTCTAAAGCAGGCACCAAGAGCGTGGTTCAGCAAAATTGAAAGCTACTTCATTAAGGAAGGGTTTGAGAAAAGCAGCTATGAGCACACGTTGTTCATCAAAAGAGAAGAAAAGAACAAGATCCTAATTGTATGTCTATATGTTGATGATCTCATTTTTACTAGTAATGATTCTGTTATGATAAATGAGTTCAAAGAATCCATGAAAAGGAAGTTTGAAATGACTGATCTAGGCAAGATGAAATATTTTCTGGGAGTTGAAATACGGCAGAACTTCAATGGTATTCACATTGGTCAGAAGAAATATGCTGAAGAAGTTCTAAAAAGGTTTGATCTGGAAAATTGCAATGGAGTCAAGAATCCCATGGTTCCAGGAAGCAACAGACTGACAAAACAAGAAGATGGTAAGAAAGTAGATGCAACCCTATTCAAGCAAATGGTGGGAACTCTGATGTACATGACTGTTACAAGACCTGATTTAGCCTACAGTGTTTGTCTAATAAGTCGTTTTATGGCCAACCCGATGGAGTCTCACATGATGGCAGCTAAGAGAATTCTAAGATACATCAGTGCTACTATTGAGTTTGGTGTATTCTACAAAAGAGGATGTAAAGATGAGTTGCTTGCCTACACGAACAGTGACTATGCAGGAGATCTGGATGATCGAAAAAGCACCTCTGGGTATGTTTTCATGCTAAGTGGAGGAGCAGTAGCTTGGTCATCAAAGAATCAGCCAGTTGTCACACTTTCAACCACAGAAGCAGAATATGTGGCTGCTGCTTCTTGTGCATGTCAGTGTATTTGGTTGCAACAAATACTTAAACAGATTGGAGGCACACAGAGTACAAGTGTCAAGATACTATGTGATAATTCTTCCACCATAAAACTTGCAAAGAATCTAGTCTTCCATGGTAGGAGTAAGCACATTGATGTTAGGTTTCATTTTCTGAGAAATCTCACTAAGGATGAAATAATTGACATGGAATATTGTGGTACAAGTGAGCAGTTGGCTGACATTATGACTAAACCAATGAAACTGGAAGTGTTTGAGAAGCTCAGAGAGGCACTTGGAATGAAGTCAGCTGAAGAAATAAACTGAAATGCTTCTGACATTTTCAGTTTAGGGGAGCGATTGTTGGCCTAAAATCCAGCTCGGGTGTCTACTTTAGGGATTAATTGTCAGTTTAATTATAAGTTTAATTGTTGATTTAATTGTTTAGTCTGATAATAAATGTGGCAGAGAATAGGTTACCTTAATTAGATTTCAATTTGGTTGTTAGGAGACCGAGTAAGCAGGCGCGAAATTCTGCCTCTGACCGCGTTTTCTGCTTCTGGTTAGTGTGTTGACGTATCGTCTGGTACACTGTCCCGGTTCGTCTGGTAATTTTGTTTTCTGTATTTCTGGGTATTTAAAGCTCAGTTTTAATTAATAAGATAAGCATTCCATTTCCTTACATTCAGATCTTTAATTCTAGCATTTTAACAATATGTAACCCAACACTTCATCACCACTATACTTAACTCTTATAGTTTGAGTTTTACAATAATGAAGAGATTGTTTTGTTAGAATCTAAGATGTCTCAACTCTTGTTTGAGATTCAATTCTTTACAAAGAAATCAGTATAATGTATCAGAGTAAAACGAATTTAAACACACTGATTCTTGTAAGTGATTTAGAGAATTTCAAGTATGTAAATGTGCATGATTTTGAGAGACTTGTTAGCACTTGAACTTCTGCGTTTTCCTTGAGCTGTGGCCTTCCTTTTATATGCTTGAGAGCATTAAATGGAGGTCAATAGAGCTGTTGGTAGTGCCCTTGTCAGGCTTGACCAGAGGCATTATTTCTGAATAAAAATAATCCAACTTTTGACTATTTTTATTTTCTATTCAAACTGAGCTGTGTGTTGCGTTTTGAATCAAATTTTTCTTGAGTAATTAATGATCCTTTAATGCTTCTGATAAGTGATAATATTGCTGGCTTGAACTGGAGCTTTGGATCAATTAAAACAGATTGAAAATGATCACAGAATGTTGTTGCAAAAAAAACTATAGTGTATAGTTGCTGGAGATTGATGATCAATCTGGAGCTTTAGCTTTTGGATTTCCTGGAGATTGATAATCAATCTGGACTGATTTATGAACATACTGGAAGCTGTCTTGATGCATTGTACATTGTCAAGATTGTTTATCAGTCTTGACAGCAGAACTGGAGAATGTTTAGTTTCTGCTTGGGTAGCTTGATTCATGACCTTTTTCTTTGTGATTCGAATGGTTTCTTTTGATTGTAATTGATCACATCTGTTCCTTGTCATGTACTCTTAATAGTGATGTAAATACCAGAGACAATAACTTCAATTAAGTGATGGATAAAGTTTGGTCTTTATGCTGTCACAGCCTTGCGAACATTCTCCCTTTTCCAGAATATGTGAAGAATGTTCTCTGCCTTTGTTTATGCTGTTTTCTTTGATTCTTTTGAAACCTATCTTTGAATTAACACACTCAAAAGCACAGGTTAAATTAACAATACATTTAGAATCATAATTAACAATCTTTAATTAACCTTTGTTTATTTTCATCAAAACTTTAAAAATGAGAGTTTGTCTTAACATACGTTACCGCGACAAAAGCCGGCGACACTCTCGCTCGCGTCGTCACTGCCAAAGTTGGTTCTCTAACACCGTAACGATGAGAGGAACAACTTTTCTTCTTGACACTTTCTGTTTCGACGCTTGGATTTCCAAGTAATTTGAGTTTTGAGGAGAAGAAGGAAGAAGAAGGGTACACGGCTGGTGAGGGAAGATCTGATGTGTACCATTCTATTTTCTGATCTGGACAGTGTAACCTTCTGATATGGACTGTGTGATATTCTGATCTGCATCATTTATTTAAATCTGGACCATATGATCTGATGTGTACCATTCTGTTTTCTGATCTGGACAGTGTAACCTTCTGATCTGGACCATGTGATCTACTGATCTGGACCAAGTGATCTTCTGATCTGAACCAAGTCTGGACCATGTCTTCTTTTCTGGACCAAGTTATCTTCTGGACCATGTTTCCTTCTGGTCTGGACCAAGTCTCTTTCTGATCTGGACCAAGTGATCTTCTGATCTGAACCAAGTCTGGACCATGTCTTCTGTTCTGGACCAAGTTATCTTCTGGACCATGTTTCCTTCTGGTCTGGACCAAGTTTCCTTCTGTTCTGGACCAAGTCTGGACCATGTCTTCTATTCTGGACCATGTTTCCTTCTGGTCTGGACCAAGTCTCCTTCTGGACATGCTTCCTTCTGGTCTGGACCAAGTCTCCTTTTGGACAATGTTTCCTTCTGGATAAGCTTCCTTCTGGTCTGGATGAAATCTCCTTCTGGACAATGTTTCCTGCTGATCTGGGCCATGAATAATATCCTCTGACAATGTCATTGTTTCTTCCCCCTGATGATATCCTCTGATGTTTGCCTTTGATGACATCCTCTGATTATTGCTTCTGATGGTATCCTCTGGAGGTATCTTCTGGTATCCTCTGGTGATATCTTCTGGCCGTATCTTCTGTTGGCATTTTTATCTTCTGGTGACGTCATCCTCTGTTGACATACTCAAGTTTCTATAATGATATTAAAACTGTCAACAATTTTCTTCATGATAGTTTTAGAGATGCATGTTTTGCAATGAGATTCTTTGATAATGACAATGAATATATTTAAGCAATTAAAGAAGCAAAAAATTGAGGTTCATGACATTTTTTAAGAAAATTATTCGTCACCATGCTTCAATCAAATACAATTAATAGGCCATATGAAGTGTGAAAACAAACATGACAGTGGTTTCCAAATTTCATCCTACACCATCAAAGACAAGCTGTAAATAAACAAGGTATATTAAATTTACATATAATTTTTTTTTATATTCATTTATCTATGTTTATTATTTCTAACATATAAATTGTCTTAATAGATTTTCAATTATTTGATAAAGAGATTCAAAATTTAACATTGATTGAAATTGAACAACTTCTACAAGCTAATCTTAGGAGTTTAAAAGAATTTATGTGAATGCCATATCCCAAAGATTTTGCAGTAGTTGAGTTTGGAAATAGACTTATCTAAGATGAACTCAACTATGATATTAACATCCATCAAGAACAATTTCAGAAAATGGTTGACTCACTTGTAGCCAACTTAAAATTGTTTTGACTGTTGCTTCGAGTAGGATATCTTC
Organism: Cicer cuneatum; assembly: GCA_037974295.1. Lineage (NCBI taxonomy): Eukaryota > Viridiplantae > Streptophyta > Magnoliopsida > Fabales > Fabaceae > Cicer > Cicer cuneatum. The sequence continues at coordinate 71,419,473 of JBBPBO010000001.1, read as the reverse complement.
TTTAACATAATTCAAAGTTCAAGATACCCTTTTAAACATTTGAAAACTCCAACTGCAACATTGCAAAGGAACTAAACTGGCTCAATTATTAGTTCTAACAGACATGATAATTTGGGATGAAGCTCCTATGGCACAAAAGTTCTACTTGGAGCCTTTGGACAAAACTTTTAAAAATATAATGAATGATCATGGCCATGGCAATTCCTAATGAATTGCTGATAAGTGAATATGAAGATCCAATCTGTTTTATGGTTTTGAGTAATTATCCTAATTTGACAAGTCAATATATGAATCAAGATTTCCTTTGGAGTCAGGCAATTCTAGCCTCAACAATTGAGATTGTTGACTACATCAATGTGTGTGTGTTAAACATGATTCCATGTATAGTTCATGAAAATAATATCTATGTTTTTATATTTTTATTGAAAATAAAGTGATGGTTGTTAATATTGTATAGGAGAAGTAAGAGAGTATCTGAGTTTAAAATGGATAAATAGTGATCCATATGATGTTTTTACACCTGAATTCCTTAACTCTTTTAGAACTTTAGGACTCCCGAATTATAGCATCAAATTAAAGGTTAGAACTCATATCATGCTTTTAAGAAATCTGAACCAATTTGAGGGATTGTACAATGGTACAAGATTGATTGTAACAAAATTGGCTAATCATGTACTTGAAGCAAAAATAGTTTATGAAAAAAATATTGGCAACAATATTTACATTCCAAGGATGTGAATGTCCCATGACAATAAATAAGTCTCAAGTCCAATTACTTGATTAGCCATGCTTCTCAAATTTGGAATCCATATTAAAGACTCTTTAATAAGCCTAGCATGTCATCATTAACATATGGCAACTAAGATACTCCAAATCTTTTGCTTAGGTTTCAACCATATCTATTCCGCACTTTTTATCATGAATAAAAACATCTTCACATTGGGTCCTTATTAATAACCAATATGCAAGGCTTCCATTACTGATTAGGTATGCTAATTCTCAATATCACTTTATATCTCCGCCTCTAAGTCAGAGTAGTTGAGCACACTTTCAATCCCACACTTATAAATTTTGTTATGTTTTTTCTTCTATGAAGATTACTTCTTTAACAATTGATATTGACAAGTGTTTTTCTATGTTGCATCACTTATGAATTTAAACTTGTCCCTGATTTCAAATTGATTCGGATCTTAACAGATGTAAAATGCAGCCAACATAATAAGTGTAAAAGGTCTTAATGATTTTATAAACAATAGTAAATGGCCATTTGTAAATAGTGTGTAAAAAGTCTTTCCAACATTATGTTGGAACTGGTTAGTACATAATCGAAATGGGAAACTGAATTCTTTATTGAATTTAAACAGAATGTGTGTTTACAATTCTGTTTAGGCATAATTGATAAACTTGTTACAAAATTATCCACTCCAAGAATTTGAGAGCTTGGTCTCTCCTTTCCCAATAACCACTCAGAATTTTCCTCCCTTCCTTTTTCTCATTTTCCTTCTTTTATTTGCATCATAACTGCTCTAGAGCAGTAGTTACTGCCTGATTTACAACTTAAACTGACACAATAACTGTCTACATAACAAATAACTGCCATACAAATTGAGTTCCCACTTAAAATTCTAACTCTTGACCCTCCTCTTATAATATTTAGTTATAAGAGGCCTAACAATACTCCCTCCCAAAAGAGTCACCTTGTCCTCAAGGTGAAAAGAAGGGAATTGCTCCATAATTGTCTCAATAGGTTCCCATGTTGCTTCAAAATCTGGTAGGTCCTTCCACTGAATCAACACTTCTGCTATGCCACTGGGAGCATTGCGGACATCTTGTACAGCAGCTGGAGTAACTTGCAATTCTAGTTCCTTTGAGAGCATAGGTGGCAAAGGTTGAGGGGTAACTGAAGAAGAGATGGCCTTCTTAAGTAGGGACACATGAAACACGGGATGCATCTTACTCTCTAGTGGAAGAGCTAACTCAAATGCAACTGCTCCAATCTGCTTTGAAATCTGATATGGTCCGTAAAAACGAGGACTTAATTTCTCATTTCTTTCTTAGCCAAGGACCGCAATCTGTAGGGCTGTAATTTCAAATAAACCCAATCTCCAACCACTAGTGAAAAAGGACGCCGGGACTGATCAGCATACTTTTTCATCTGATTCTGAGCTATGACCAAATTGCTTTTTAGAGCATGCAACATTTGGTCCCTATCTTGTGTCATGATGTTAACTTCTTCAACGACCGAAGGAATAGTAGTCCCTTTTAGGAGATAAGGTGGGTCTCGACCATATAGTGCCTTAAAGGGGGTTAATTTTAGAGAGCTATGATAATTGGTATTAAACCAAAATTCTGCCCAACTTAGCCACTTTGGCCATTGTTTGGGCTTAGTGCCTGTGAGGCATCTCAAGTATCTTTCCAAATATCTATTGACTACTTCGGTTTGTCCATCTGTTTGAGGATGGTAAGCAGAGCTAAATTTGAGTCTCGTACCCGCCATTTTGAACAACTCCAACCAAAAATGGCTCAGGAAAATCTTATCTCTGTCAGACACAATAGTAGAGGGGAAGCCATGTAACTTTACTACCTCTTGAAGGAAAATTTCAGCAACATCTTTTACAGTGAAAGGATGGCAAAGTGCTAGAAAATGAGCATATTTAGTCAATCTCCACCACTACGAGAATGACATTTTTACCTTGAACCTTAGGTAAACCTTCAATGAAATCCATAGATATATCAGCCCAAACCTGATTGGGTATTGGTAGTGGTTGAAGAAGGCCTGCAGGAGACAAAGCTTGATACTTCTTCAGTTGACACACCTCACAATTAGCCACATGCTGCTGGATATCTTTTCTCATGCCCTCCCAATACACAACCTCAGAAATTCTTTTATAGGTTCTGAAAAAACCAGAGTGTCCCCCACTACGGAGTTGTGAAATTCTTGTAGCAAAATGGGAATCCTTGAAGATCCTTTCGGTAGTACCAATTTACCCTTGTATAGCAATTTTTTATTTTGAAATGTATAGCCTGGATGAGCATTATGATCTTGGATAAGATCATGTATCAATTTTTGTAACTTAGGATCTCGATAAGTTTCCAACTCCCAATCTTCCACCTCTTCAAAGTGAACTGAAGACAAAGCTGCAAATGTCATCTTTCTAGAAAGTGCATCAGCTATGCCATTTTCTTTTCCAGGCCTATAATGGATTTCAAAGTCCAGTCCCATGAGTTTTGAAGTCCACCTGAAATATTCTTCACCCATTACTCGTTGTTCTGTTAGAAATTTGAGGCTTTTTTGATCGGTGATGATGACAAAATGCCTCCCTAGCAGGTAACGTCGCAACTTTTGAACAGCCATCACAATAGCCATCAGCTTTCGTTCATAAACTGACTTAGATTGTGCTCTGTCGGATAATGTTTGGCTAAGAAAAGCCACTGGTCTCCCCTCCTGTAATAAAACTGCACCCAAGCCCTTGTTAGATGCATCAGTTTCTATGGTAAAAGTTTTAGTAAAATCTGGAACAGTTAGTGTTGGTAATGAAGTAGCAATATCAATTTACAAGAAAGGGGGTTTGAATTGTAAATTCGCCCTTTTAAAATTCCTGTTAAAAACTTAAGAAAATAACTCAAGATTGATCTTGGTTGTGAAAACAGAAAAAGGAGAACGTTCTTGGTTTTCACCAGAAAATAGAGAACGTTCTTGGTTAGTTAAAATCAACAGTTCAGTTTATCTATTTAACTTGATAATTAACAAACTGAAAGTAAATAGAGATAAGGGAAGAGATAGCACACACAGATATATCCTGGTTCACCCAACCCGGGCTACGTCCAGTCCTCACAACGGTGAGATTTTCCACTAAGTGTTTAAAACAAGAACCTTCTTGGTTTTACAACACCTAGCTTAGATCAACCTTGATCTTTGTTATAGACTTTAATCTAATTCCACCCAGAAAGAGATTAATCAAATCACCTACCAACCTTGATAGTGATTTCTTACAATCTACCCCAAACTATACTTAACTCTTATAGTTTGAGTTTTTCAATAATGATGAGATTGTTTAGAATCTGAGATGTCTCAACTCTTGTTTGAGATTCGATTCTTTACAAAGAATTCAGTATAAATGTATCAGAGTAAAAAGAATTTAATCAAACTGATTCTTGTAAGTGATGAGAGATTTTCAAGTATGTATGTGAGTGATTGATGATATATCTTGGCACTTGAATGTCTTTGATTTTTTGACAGAATCTGAGTATGCTCAATTAATGTTTGAGATTAGATTCTTGACAAAAGAATTCAGTAGATGATTCTGATATGAAGAGGAAAAACAGAACTGAATCTTTTGTTTATGATTGAGAAGCTTTCAAGTATGAAGATGTATGTGAGTGATGTTTTTCTCTGTACTTGAAGCTGTATTTCTTCCTAAGCTTTTGCCTTCCTTTTATAGGCGTGAGAGCATATAATGATGGTCAAATAGAGCCGTTGGTAGTGCTCTTGTCAGGCTTGACCAAAGGCATTATTTCTGAATAAAAATAATCAAACTTTTGACTATTTTTATTTTCTGTTCAGACTGGGCTATGTTTTGCGTTTTGGATCAAATTTACTTGAGTGATTACTGATCCTTTAACACTTCTGATAAGTGATAATATTGTAGGCTTGAACTGGAGCTTTTGAATCACTTAAAACAGATTAAAAACGATCACAAAGCTTTGTTGCAGAAAAACTGTATTTACTGGAGATTGATGATCAATCTGGAGCTTTAGCTTTTGGGTTTCCTGGAGATTGATAATCAATCTGGACTGATTTCTGAACATACTGGAAGCTGTCTTGATGCATTGTATATTGTTAAGATTGTTTATCAATCTTGACAGTAGAACTAGAGTTTTGATTATGTCAAAACAGCTTGGAGAATGATGATGAACTTCTGCAGAACGTTAATGAAAATTCTGGAGATTGATAATCAATCTGGAGTCCTAGTATTTGAACTTTCTGGAGATTGATAATCAATCTGGAGGTTCAGTTTTGATCATTCTGGATGTCTTCCTGATCTTTTCTTGGATCTGTTTTGATGTAAACATACTTCAAGATCGTTCAACGTTCTTGGCAATCAAGCTGGAGAATGATGTTCAGTATGCTGGAGAATGATTATATCATTCTGGACTAATGGTACACTGTTGGAGAATGATGTTAAACATGCTGGAGATTTGATTGTTAACATGCTGGAGATTGATGTTTGATCATTCTGAAGATAGTTGTTAATCATGCTAGAGAATGATAATCATTTTGGAGATTGATGATCATTTCTGGAGACTAATGATCATTCATAGAGACTGATGATCATTCTTGATAGAAGATCATTCTGGAGACTGTTCTGATCATTTTGGACATTCTGATGTCCAAGAATAGACTTGGTTCTTCCTCTGAATGTATTTTCTGGAGATATCCTCTGATATCATTTTCTAGAGATATCCTCTGGTATCCTCTAGTATTCTTTGGTTGAGGTATCCTCTGGTATTCTCTGGTTGAGGTATCCTCTAGTTAAGGTATCCTCTGATATCCTCTGGTTGAGGTATCCTCTAATATCCTCTGGTTGAGGTATCCACTGATGGCAGCTTGGTGAGGTATCCTCTAATGGCAGCTTGGTGAGGTATCCTCTGATGGCAGCTTGGTGAGGTATCCTCTGATGTCAGCTTCGTGAGGTATCCTCTGATGACAGCTTCGTGAGGTATCCTCTGATGGAAGCTTCGTGAGGTATCCTATGATGTTAGCTTCGTGAGGTATCCTCTTATGATAGCTTCGTGAGGTATCCTCTGGTATCCTCTTCTTGAGGCATCTTCTAGTGATGTTATCGGGTAACATCTTATGTTTTTCCAGATTGTGTCAAGAGTGTTCTTTATGCTGATTTCTTGGCTTTCCTTGAATCATTAACATGGTGTTAATTCTGAACATTCTGGAGACTGTTCAGTCTTGCTTTGGCAGCTTGATTCATGGCCTTTTTTCTTTGTGATTAGAATGGTTTCTTTTGATTCTAATTGATCACATATGTTCCTTGTCATGTACTCTCAGTACTGATGTAAATTCCAAATGCAATAACTTTAATTAAGTGGTGGAGAAAGTTTGGTCTTTATGCTATCACAGTCTTGCGAACATTCTCCGTTTTCCAGAATATGTCAAGAATGTTCTCTGCTGCTGTTTTCTTCGATTCTTGCTTTGTTGACTTATGCATTTATGTTCCTTAAACAAACATAAGTAAAATCATTAGTAGACCACCATTCATAAAACTTAATCATTTAATTTAAAAGGTTTGTTGTCATTAAAACATATATCAAAAAGGTTTTTTCCTCAACAGGTAATTCTGCCACCAATCTCTTGAGTTGTTCCAAGGCAGCTTGGGCTTCACTATTCCATTGGAAATTGTCTTTCTTCAAAAGTTGGGTCAAAGGCCTAGCTATCTTGCCATAATCTCTAACAAATCTTCGATAATACCCTGTCAGCCCCAAAAATCCTCTTAAGGCCTTGATGTCCTTGGGTGTTGGCCAATCTAGCATAGCTTCAATCTTCTTTAGATCTGCTGCAACTCCACCGGCTGAGATGATATGACCCAAATACTCTAATTGAGTCTGCCCAAAAGTGCATTTTTTCTTGTTGGCAAATAATTGATTCTCTTTCAACAAAGCTAGGACAGCCCTTAAATGTCTTTGGTGCTCCTGTTTATCTGTACTGTAAACCAAGATGTCATCGAAGAAAACCAACACAAACTTTCTCAAGTACGGCCTTAACACTTCATTCATAAGGGATTGAAAAGTAGAAGGAGCATTCGTAAGTCCAAAAGGCATGACAATAAACTCATAATGCCCCTCATGAGTTCTAAAAGCTGTTTTCGGAATGTCTGTTTCCCGCATCCTAATTTGATGATACCCTGATTTCAGGTCCAATTTTGAAAAGATCACTACACCTCCCAATTCATCAAGCAGCTCATCAATAATAGGAATAGGGAACTTATCTGGTATGGTTATCTTATTCAAAGCCTTGTAATCTACACAAAAGTGCCACCCACCATCTTTTTTTTTCACTAAAATGATTGGGCTAGAATAGGGGCTCACACTTGGTCTAATAATACCATAATTCAACATATCATCTACTAATCTTTCTATTTCATTTTTTTGATAGTGAGGGTACCTATAAGGCCGTATATTGGGAATATTGGCACCTTCCTTCAAGATAATAGCATGGTCTTGCCTTCTAGTAGGGGGTAGCCCTTGAGGTTCTTGAAAAACATCCCCATATTCTTCTAAAATAGCTGTTGTCCATTCTGGATTGTCATCTGTAACTTCAGTTTTGGCTTGTAGTTGATGGTATTCCACTAAGAATCCTTGGTCTTGATCATTTAACGCTTTCAAAAGGGACTTTAGAGATGCTACAGCTCTAGTTAAATCGGGGTCCCCTTTCAAAGTGTGATAACCATTTCCAATAGGAATTCTAAGTGTCAAAGCACGGAAATTGGCTCTAATTTCTCCCATGCCAGCCAACCATTCCATCCCAACACTCATCCACTCCTCCAAGATCAAAGACATAAAAATCTTGTTGCACTTTGAGTCCTTGTATCACCAATTCTAATTGAGGACACACTCCTTCACAATCAAGTTTTCTCCCATCTCCTACTTCCACCGTGTATATTGATGAAAGTTTTTTACCAATCTACTTTCAAATCCCTTAGGATTCAATTATAGTATAGCAAAAGGGTTGTATCGTATCCACAGGGAATTGGAAATACAATGCCGTTCTTTAATGAATCACTCGAGCAATAAGTTTTCAAGTATTTGGATGATTGTTTTGGTAACCAAATTGAAATGTAAAATAAGCAATAATAAAAAAGGATTTAAAAACACTATGAGAAAACTGTTGGGATTGGATTCATCTATTAACTCTTCAGTATCCTATTGATTCAACATACAAATCACGTTCTATGCTTAATTTCATCACATCAGTTCTTATCTATCTCATTAATCTCTTACATTCGAAGATTAACAATTCCCTAATCTAATTACCGATCTCTCCCATAATTAAAAAGGACAACCGTAACGAGTTCAGATGTAAATTGACAAACAGACTTAATTCTATTTCTAGCAATCAAGCTTGTTAGATGAGATAATCTAAGTCCGACTTAAACATGTAGTTCTCACTCACATATCAAATCTAAATTCATGACTTAGGTGATCAAGCTAAAACATGTATGAAGAATAAGATTAAATCATTGAAATCATAGCATAGAAACAGATATTTGTATATAGAAATCAAATTAGATACATCCAAGTTAAAGAGTTACTGAAGGTGCAAACACGAGAAAGGGGGGTTGAATTGTGTTTGACTTAACTTGAATACTTTTCCTGTTTTAATACTTTCAAAACAAAACTTGATGTATAATTAAAACAGAGTTAGCAGCGGATAAAAATAAAAATAAAAACTCACAGATTTTATATTGGTTCACCGTTAACGAGGCTACGTCCAGTCCCTTCGCCTTGAAGGATTTCACTAATTCAAACTTGAATTATAACCTTGCTACTGACCCTCCAAGTCAGTCTTCTCAATAGTGTAACAATCCTAGACTTCTTGAGGAAAACAGCTGTCTTCATCCAATCTGACAACCCCAGATTGTAGAAGAAATCACAATCTAATTGTCAAGTAATCTGCTACCCCTTCTGAATCCCTCAGATTGTAGACTTTACTTCAACAACTTAGATTTGACACGCAACACTATGAATCTAATTGCCAAGTAACCTGCTACCTCTACTGACTCCCTCAGTTTGTAGACTCTACTTCAACAACTTAGATTTGACACAGTGGAAAGAAAATAACAAGAGTACTTGCTTCTTGAAAGCTAAAACTCACAATTGACTTCTATGAAAATTTGGGTGTTTGTTGCTTTGGAAGTGTATGACTCTTTTGTGATTTTCGATGATGAGTAATCTGCCTTAAGCCTCCTTTTACAGATGCTGATTTGAGCCTCTTCCAATGCTTAAATTCGAGTTGTATCTTGCTGGATTTTCTGGCAAAAATATCTTGACCAATCGGGCTTCAATTAAAATAAAAACCATATCTTTTTAAGTCTTAGATTTGTTTCATATCTTAACTAGCCAATCAAATCTGTGCATTGCTTCCCACCACAGCTCGTGACTTCCATGCTACTCCAATTTAATTTATAATAAATCTTTTATAATATTTTGATAAAAATATCATGAGATCTTCACCATTAATTCCCATGATCAAATCTGCACCATTGGATCTTCATGCGATAGTCCACAGCTAGACCAGCTTGATTGCTATGCTATTATCTTCCAAATTCGGCCATTCCTGGACCATACTTCTTAACCCTCTGATCTTCTGATTTCGGCCTTCCTGGATGCGCACCTGATATGCTGAAATCTTCTGGACTCGGCCATTTCTGGACTTGCACATCCTGTTCCTCTGATTTCGGCCATTGCTAGGCCATGGTCTGATTTTCTGATCTTTATCATCACTGGACCAAATAATTATTTTTGAACCATTGATCTGGAAGTTTTTACTCTGATCTGGACGGATTCTGGAATTTGGTCTGGAACAAACTGAAATTAACTTGAACAAAAAATATTTGAGTCTGGACATTTTACCTTTGATTTTGGATCAGGTCTGGGTCGATTATGGAATTCATTTCTTTTGATCTGGACTTAGTTCCATGCCCTGAATCATGCTATATTATGGTCTGGGCCAATTCTGAATTGATCCTCTTGTTCTGGACTCATAAACATACCTTCTGGTCAAGTCTGGAACAATTCTAGGCAGTTCAATTTTTCACTGCCAGGTCATCTTCTGGTCTGAATAACTTCTGGAATAAAATTGATATTTGATTTCTGTTTGTTTTGAACAACTCTCCTTCTGGCAGGCTTTCCAATGGTATGATCCAAGTTTCATTATGATTTTTATTCCTTCTGATATAAGCCATCAAAGATATATTCTGGTCATGTTTTGACATTCTTCTAGTATCTTCTAGTCATTCCAGAATTCAATTTCTAGAATCCTTTGATCTTCAGCTTCTGATTTCTTCAGTTTCTGGGGTATTTAATTTAACAATTCAAAGTACAAAATAAGTTTACATAGAGTACATTTGTAAGCATCAAAATCCTAAGTACTTAGAACCAACTTGGTTCCAACAGTTACATCCAATCCCAACAAAAGAAAATTAGCAATCCATAGCCATGGATGCTTTCAAGCTCAAAGCGAAGATCTAAGAAGAACGGACGGCTCTGTGATGTCTCAGGAACAACTCCAGCTCTTCGGTTGAACCCCAATCAAGCAACCAGTTCTTTTCTCTGTCTTCTCTCTTGATTTCTCTTTTTTTAACTCCGTAACCGCCTTTTTTTGAAGTCTGTCTGTGCGTTTTTAAAGGAAATCAGTTGATGGTCTCGCTTAAGCCAGGCCAATCTGGCTTAAGCCAATAGGTTTCTTCATGCTTAGGAAAGGTTATTCGCTTAAGCTAGAAAATATATGGCTTAAGCCAACTGGGTTCTTCAAAATCCACGTCTCTGCCTCATTTTCGCTTAAATAGTCCTTCTAGTTTTGCTTTCAGCATTCTTCTGGCTTAAGCCAACCTGTTTTGGCTTAAGCCAAGTTCTTCAACTTTGACTTTTTGCTTTTCCTTTGCTTGGACCACTTTGATATTTCTCCTACAATTAAACACAGTAATTAATACTTATAATTAACATATTTACCATAATATTTATATAGAAACTAACTACTTGCTAAAATAATCTATTGAGGGATAATTTAACATATATCTTAAACATTTCAAACGTATAAGTGCCCAAAAGATCATGGAAAATTAGATAAATTTGGCACTTATCATATATGGAGGTTGAAATGAAATGCAAATTATGTTCCTTCACAAAAGTGGCTGAAATGAAATTATGTGAAGCTCCACAATCTACAAGGACCATAACATGTTCCTGGCCAATCATTCCCCATAACTTAATGGTTTTTTTCAAAGTGAGACCAGCAATGCTACACATAGACAATTTGAGGTCTTTCAATTCTTCCTCCACTTCCACTAGATTCGATTCCTACAATTCACAGTTCTCATCTTCCTCACCCAAAACCAGCACGTGCAACTGCTTGTTAACACACACATGGCCTGGACTAAACCTCTCATCACAGTGAAAACATAATCCCTTTCGTGATTTCTCTTGCATTTCAGCCTCGGTTAACCTTCTGAATCTTCTGCCTCTGAAAGTTCCAGCGGGCTTTGCAACACTTCCTTCCCTTGAAGAACTTCCAACTCACGACGTTGTAGTTTGCGTTTGTTGCTTTACCCCTGGTTCCCATGTCACCATTCTAGTATTATTGAAAGTTCTCATTGGTTTACCCCCAGAAGACGCGGAACTGCTCCCCTTGTTGATTAAATTGTTCTTCTCATCAACTCTCTGAGCAAAGTCCATTAATTCCGCAAGAGTCTCCACTAGGTGTAATTTTAATTATGCCCTTATCACTTCCTTAAGTCCATTCAAAAAATTTCTTTTCAAATATGCTGGTTCTGCACATTTGAGTGGGCCTGCGTATAGTTCAAACTTTTCTCGATACTCTTCGACTGACCCTGTTTGTTTGAGACTTAGTAACAATTCAAAAGGGCTTTCTGTAACACCCCGAGTTTAAAACACAGCGCGAGTGTATTTTTTTTTTTAAATAATTAAAACGAGTTTTCCAAAATTAATATCAACGGAATTAAAATAAAATCAGTTCATTTCAAAAGTTATCACCCAATCAGTGTTAGAGTGCGGAATAATACAGCGGAAAAAGTAATACATTAATACCCAAAATAAAATTACATTTCCCAAAACTCAAGACCCTATACAAAAGACTAGACTGATCATGCACTAAGCTACAGTAGTACGGTCTCCACCGTATCCTCTATAAGTCTCGTCTTCAGCCAACCGTCCGTCCCTCTGCGTTGTCCACGTAGACTCCGTACGTAAAGATCAGGGGAAACTAACGACATTTCCGTCGTTAGTGTATCCGTCGGTAGGACGGGTTCGGGTAACATCTGAGGGCAAAGCCCAAAGTCCACAATATAATAGCAAGGGTCACCGATCGAAATTAACAAATATTCACATAGCATATATTGCACAGCAACAATTATAATCATGGTATCACATATGATGATGAGGAAAATAATAATGCTCATTTTAAAATTAATGACATACATGCCTTTTCAAAACAGCAGTCAATGATTATGAAGTATGCGGTAAGTACAAACAACACGTCAACAAAACACAATCATTAATTCAGAATTTCAGATTCTGGACAGCACTCACACACATTAATTTCCAACATTCATCATATAAACAATCGTGACACACCGGTCAAATCCCTCAATGTAATGCATATATGCTCATGCATAATTTTCTTGGAATCACCAAGGTGCAGTCACTCACAGACCAGCACAATTTAGCGGCCCTCATGACCAGGGTGCAATCGCTCACAGATTAGCACCAGTGTATTCGAACACAGAAGCAGGAACTGCAGGAAGCAGGAACTCACAGATCATGACCCCTTGTATTCGAACACAGAAGCAGGAACTGCAATTTAACTTTCTGTATTCGAATACAGGAGTTCAACCTTTGAAAAAAATTCAGCCTTTTCTCCCATGTCACTTAAAGGTTTTCAAACATCTTTCTCTCCTCTTTAAAACCATTTCACATACTTCTTTTCAAATCATTTCAACCTTCTCAGAGTGTCTCCACTTCAAAACTCACATGACAGTGATTAAAATTTGTTTTTTTCTGGAAACACGAATCTGTATTCGAATACAGCTTCCTTGTATTCGAATACAGAAGCTAAAAACTGAGTTTCTGGACAAACTTGAGTCTGTAGTCGAATACAACATGCCTGTAGTCGACTATAGATGCGAATACAGTGTTAAAAATTCCACTTCTGTATTCGAATACGACATGGTCGTAGTCGAATACAGTTGCTTAGTCAAAAGCAAAATCCTACCTCTGTATTCGACTACAGGGGCTCGTAGTCGAATACAAGTTTGAGAACTTTAGTTAAAACAGAACTTGACAGGTTGTATTCGAATACACACTTGTTGTATTCGAATACACCTTCGAAAAACCAGTGAAAAACTTCCTGAAACATCTACACTTTTCAAACTATTTCTTGAAAAACAACAACCAAATATCAACACAGATTCTGCATTTTCTAGGAAACACTTCCCTCATTTAAAATCCCTTTTTCCTTTTAAAACACTCAACACCACCAGGATCACACCAAATGACCAGATTCAGAGTCATTTTCATCACCAGAATCCCACAACATAAAACAGAATCAGAACCATTAACACCAATTTAGCCAAAACAAAGACAGATGATCAATCATCAGAATCAATCCAGATTTTTCCAACCATCAGAACATCATGCAACATTTCAGTGTTCTCACTCATCAGAACAAACATGCATGCATTCAGTTTTTCCAAAACACCAGAGCAAACATGCATGCATTCAGTTTTCTCAAAACACAACAGAATGACATGCAAACATCACAGAACAACTAAGCACCAACAGGATGCATTTTGCATTTTAATGCCATTTTCAAGACAGTTTTATAACATGCGTTTTTAATCATAACTAAAATGGCATGCAAACATTTTCTAGCCTTCACACAGAAGTAAAACAACATATTTTACCAGTAAAACAGTCAACAACAACTATCAGAATAATCACTTATCAACAAAATGCATTTTCTTTCAAAATGTCATTTTCGAAAATAGCTTTTCTTTTAAAGACAGAGCTGAAACAACACAAATTTATGGCCCTAATGCAGCTAAAAGATGGAAGGTGCCCTTACACTTGTAGCGTGCTATGCTATTTCTCTTGTTCCTGCTGCGTTCCCTTTTCTGCGTCTAAAAACGGTGAAGCTGTTCCTTGAGTTTGCTGCTGCAAAACTGGGTTCTTTATCTTCGTATTGAGATGGGGATTAACTTTACTACTAGGGGTTTTCAGCTTTTAGGCTTGGATTCTCAGTTACTAGAGTCTTGAGCAATTCCCTCTCTTCAATTTGAATTCGGGAAACTGGGCAGAACAGAGACAGGATGAGAGGGAAATGGGGTTGGTACATGCAATATGGGCAGTGAGGAGGAAGGAATGGTGTTCTGACTTCACCATCCTTCTCACTCCTATTTATAGGCTCTCATGGTGCCACCTCACTTGCCACTTGTCTGATTTCTAGCTTTTAATTGTCTTGCAATTAGCCACTAATCCTTACTTAATGGTCTGATTAATTTAATTACTTGAAATTAAATTAATTTAACTCTACATCCAATAATTTTAATTCATACTTCAAAATAAATATTTGTGTATATATATATTTTCTCAAAACATACATATTTAAATATTTTACTAAAATTCCCAAAATGCCCTTGACATTAATTCCAAGATTAATATTTACAATTAAGGGTCTTACACTTTCAACCATAGATGGTTGGAAATGATTAATCACAGCAGCACGAAAATCATCCCAAGTAGGATGTTGAGCAGAAAATTCCCACCATTGGTACCATGTCAAAGCCTTTCCCTCCATAGCCACCATTACCGCTTGCAACTTCTCTACCCCAGACATTCCTTTCAGATCAAAGTATCTTTCCACCCTAGTCGTCCATCCATACGCATCTTCACCATCAAAGACGGGTAGTTCTAATTTCCTCCACCTTTCGACCCTGTTTCGCGAGTCTAGGTTCTGGCCTCTCTCCACACAACGCAGCGCGACTCCCATCGCTGGAATCATCTTCCTGCCTCGCGTGAATTAGCCTAACAGCATCAGCCAAGTCATTCAATTGGCACCTGGCTTCCAACCGCTCCACCCCCTTGTTCCATATGTTTTTCCCATGTTTCACGCAAAGCCAGCAACCCTTCAAACCCTCGTTCCATAACTTCCATACTGCGTGCTTCCATATTGCGCGTAAATACCATGAATTTCTCCTAGATTTTTGTTGCTTTGATACCAGTGTTGGAACTGGTTAGTACATAATTGAAATGGGAAACTGAATTCTTTATTGAATTTAAACAGAATGTGTGTTTACAATTCTGTTTAGGCAGAATTGATTAACTTGTTACAGAATTATCCATTCCAAGAATTTGAGAGCTTGGTCTCTCCCTTCCCAATAACCACTCAGAATTTTCCTCCCTTCCTTTTTCTCATTTTCCTACTTTTATTTGCATCATAACTACTCTAGAGCAGCAGTTACTGCCTGATTTACAACTTAAACTGACACAATAACTGTCTACATAACAAATAACTGCCATACAAATTCAGTTCCCGCTTAAAATTCTAACTCTTGACCCTCCTCTTATAATATTTAGTTATAAGAGGCCTAACACATTAGTATAGGGAGATGCAAAATTACATTACTTGACACTCAAAATCAACAAATAAAATCAATCATAAATAATAAATTTACATACACTTAGAAATTATATCCTTTCTATCCTATCTTAACATTGAATTAAATGAATTATTTGTGTTTACTGCTATATCCATCATAAAGAATTTGGTAGCACTATTAAATAGAATCTCTGTAAGGTTTTATATCAGATTTGAGAAAATTCTTGAACCACAATCCGGATTGCTTTTGATGTCTTGTAAAACCATTTTTATAATCTACATAGGTCATTCCAAATCTTACGGTATATCCATGGTGCCATTCAAAATTATCCAACAAAGACCATGCAAAGTAACCCTTTACATTCACACCAGCCCTGTAATTCCATTAGAACACAAATAATATCTGTTAAATTCCATGAAACAAAATGATAGGTATTGATACTAAAAAATACTTCAGTAAATTACTTACTCAATTGCTTTTTGAAGATAAACAAGATGACGATAATGATAATCAGTTCGATAGGTATCCATAATGATATTCAATTACTTCAATTTTTTTAAAATTACTACTAGTGTCTACCTGTCGATGTCAATGTCATGTTCGTATCTGCATTAGTGCTACATAGATAGATTATGGATTCACAGAAACTACCACATAATTGAAGAGAAAGAGAAAAAGAAACTTACCTCCAACTATACATAATATAACACTGAAAATCCAATTACAGTACAAATACATATATACCTCTTGCAAGTTAGATTTCTCCACTATCACTAACCTTAAAAACGTTGTTCTTTCATCATTCATTCATATACTTCATTTTTAACCAACTTTAATTTTTCTACAAAAATTTATATAATATTAATATCTACATACCGTGTTTATCAGTCATTACTCATTACTAGTATCTTCAATTATTGGAAATCTTTTCCTCCTCCTATCTCTAGTTGTCATCTTCTGTCAATATCTCTCAAGTATATCAGCCAAATCAACCAACCCTACTTCCCTCAGCTTCTTTCCTACCTCTTCAAACATTACCACACCTTCTTCATTTGAAAAATAATGCAAAAATTTGTTATAATCAAACCTTGGCACTTCCATCCCTCTATTCATCACCCTCTCCACATACTTAATACCTTCCCTTGACTGTCCAACTTTCACCAAACCACCAACAAAAATAGTATCAAAATTCACAAGAGGATCACTTCCTTTCCTTCCTCTTCTCCCCAAATGACCCTGCAACAGCATTATATAGGTATGCATATTCGGTTCGCAACCTTTCTTTGTCATCTCCCTAAACACTTGTGTAGCTTCGCTTGCCCTTCTCAACTTCAAAAGCCCTTTTATCAATCCATGATAAACACTTATATCCACCACATCAATTCTTTCCACAATTTGATAAGCCTCTCTAACCCTATGCTTTGCTAAAAGCCCATAAACAACATATCCCAATGTCAAGTTATCGACCCTAATACCTCTCTTGCGCATTTCGTCGAACACTTCCAGTGCATGAGAAACCATCCCCTTTTTACACAACCACTTAATCACAACTCTATAAGTCGAAACACCAAGTTCATCAATTCTCTTTAATCTCATTGTTTGAAAAAGCTTCAAACCCTCACCAAATTGATTAACCTTAAAAAACTTCTCCATAAACTTCTTAACAACATCAACATCAAGTTCAAAACCCTCATCCACCATCAAATTCCAAATCTTGGAAGATTCAATTAAATGACCCTTATCACAAAACCCACTAATCAAATGCTTATAAACAACACCATCAACCATAACAAAATCTTTCAACTTGAAAACAACAAACTTTGCTTCTTTAACAAGCTTAACCCTACACATTTCCTCAACAACGTTACTCAATCTCTCAACACTATAACTATACCCATTTGAATTCATCAAATGAAAAACCTCAACACACTTTTTAAGTTCTCTAGCACCACAAAGAGTCTTCAAAGCAATAACAAACGTCTTATCATTAACAAAATGATGACGCGCCGTTTCGCAAAGAATGTTCCAGAATAAATCAATTTTACGAGACTTTGAAACAACGTCGAGGATTTTGTTGAAGGAAACAGGGGAGTGAATGAAATTAGGGTTTTGTTGCGTGAAGAGGAAGAAGCGATAAACGGGACGCCATGCATAAGGGAAGTTGTTGCAAACTTGGAGGAAGAATTCGTGGGTGAGATTCAAGTTGGAAGAGGTGAGTTTTGAGTGGAGACGTGAATCAAGTGAGTTTTGTTGTTGGTAGAGAATGGTACAGACGCGGAGGAGTTCGTCTTGGTTTACATGTGAAATTGGGTTGGTGAAGAGGCGGCAGAGACGTTGAAGGTTGTTTGATAATAGAAGTGCTGTTGTTCGCCGGAGAAACATCTTCTGTAAAGAATATGCAAAACTAGTTTTAAATTTTAAAACATCCTATAAGTAGGGACGACAATGGGGCGCAACGCATGCACTACTTTTCCGTTCAGTATCCCCACCCTTCCACATGTGCGGGTTTTCATCTCAGTTTTATTGCACTCCTCCACATGTTCCAACAAGTCTTTACGGAGATCATCCCTGGAAAGAACACTATATTTTTAAAATTTTAATGTTTAAATAAAAAATATTATATTCAATTGTATATAAGATTTTTAAATTGTAAATTTACAAAAAAATATATTGAGGATCAAACTTTTAACATTATTGATTGATATTTTTAATAAATAAAAACTAATTTTTCAAAATTTAATTTTTTTTCAAACACTAAATTTTTTAGAATTTAGTTATTACCTTTTGTCGTTTTAAAAAGTTTTATATTGTGAGCACATTGCAAACATCTATAAGTGTGACTTTAAAAGTAATTATGATAAAAGTTAAACTATTTTATTGACAGTGTTAAATATCTTTACATCCGACACATACAAATTAAATCCAAATTTTTACACTATTAATATAATTTTCATAACTACAAGGACAAAAACAATATATATAATTATTAAAATACATTTAAACACAACACGTTGTTTAAGATATCAATATTGACATAGCGTTAATAAAAGATAATGGTTTGATTTGAGAATTAGGCGATCTATTTTAAAATCATATGAAACTATATTTCAAATCAATAAAGTTCGAATTTATTGGTTTATTTCAACTTAGACTCAAAATTCTCTTGTCCCATGATCAAGAAAGGTCACTCAAAATTGTCTTGTCCCATGATAAAATCAAGGAGAGACAAGAAACCTTTCAAGACTAACAAACCTGGACCCAACCAGATTTGGGTACCAAAAGATAAAATTGTTTGTGTTGCAGATTTTCTGAACAATCAAAGTGAAACACCAGTCATAGTGCCTGGTCAATGGATGCTGGCAATATATGAAGGGAAAATGGTTTATGTTCCAACAACTACCGGGCAGAAGCAAAGTAACTCTGGTGGAAGAAGAACTGGTAAATACAATGCCTATCAGAACCAAAACCATAGGAGGAACAGGAAATATCAAAACAGACAGAGAAATCACACATATCAACAAAACTGGAACTACTAGAGGAATTAGAATTATCATCAGTTCCAGAACTATCAGAGGAACCTGATATATTGTAACACCCCGATTATTTTTTTTTTAGCGCAAGTGTATTTTTTTTCAAAAATAAATAAAAGAAATTTTCAAAATTAATTCAAAAGAATTAAAAGAAATTAAAATTAAACCACTTAAATAAATTGCAATTAAACCATTTCAAAATAATATTGCGTCGTAGTCCAAAACGATAAAAGTGAAGTAACTAGAATATCACTAGAAGGGGGGTTGAATAGAGATATTCAAGGTTTTAAAAATTCTGTTTCAATTTTAAACTACTGTCCTCTTTCAGAGGATGATTTATCAGATGATGTAGAGTTGAGAGAGAGAATAATGACTCACGAATTTTTATACTGGTTCACCCAATGAAGGCTACTGTAACGCCCCGGATTTTTGGTCCAAAACGTTACTAAAAAAAAATACTTTTAGAAAAATTTACGATAATTTTTTTTTGGAAGAATATCTAATTTATACTTTTAAATAATTAGTAACAATCACATTTATGCTTTTAAATAATTAGTAACAATCACATTTATTTAATATTATAAAAAAAGGTTTATTCAAGATAAAATAAAGGAAAAATCAATTATTCCTAACGGAAGCAAAAATCCACTTCCGTATTATAGAATTCGAATGCATTTAAAAGTTTAGTGATAAAAATTAAAAAAAATAAATAAACATAGAAATATTGCGGCAATATTTATTATTACAAAATTGTCGTGAAAACCCCATTTTTACCCCACGTTCGCCGCACGTTAATACTCATCAATTACTCTTGAATATCCTCGAACTCATTAGTACCTAAAATGTTGTTGTAAGGGTCAATTTTTTTCCATCATCCACATCAAACCAAAGCTAAACATATAGAAGAATAACACAAAACATATAAAGGTAAAAACTTCTAATTTAAAAGAAAAAAATGCGCAAACGGCAAATCGTATAAATATATATATATATATATATATATATATATATATATATGTATAATGCATGCTCTTAAAACTATATGATCCGGATATAAACCTGCCACTAAGGCAACTTCCACACAGAAAAATCACCCATACCAATGGGGAAATAAACCTGCCACTAAGGCAACTCCCACAAAGATGCATATGCCATGACATGACCATATATTATCAAAACTATACTCGCACACAGCCCACTAAGAATCATGTCGTATACTTTCAACAACAAAAATCATATTTTTAAAACCATCATCTTATTCACATATCACAAAGATCACATATCACACATCCTCATCATGAGAATCATATATTCATAGACAAATAATCATTAAACAATAATTTTCACAAAGTACGCATAAAAATTGAGACTTGACTTCATTTACACCATAAAGATTGAAACTTTATATATAACAAGAAACTTCAACTCCAACTCATATACATCATCGAACCAAAATCTTGTCATATATATATATAACATAAAAAAAGTAATCATATTTTGCTTCATACTCATCATAAAAATTAAAACTTTATCACGTAAAAGATAAAAATTCACATTTTTACTTATTGAAAAGACATACATTACATATCAACTCAATGTAAAAGATTTCGGATTTCATTATTTTATTTTATTATTCTACATTTATTTCTTTCAAAAACAAGCAATTACAATTATAAGTTTCATGTATCCAACTAACGGTTTAACAATAATTTGTGCGGGGAAAAGCCCTTACCTTGGCCGCTTTTCTTCCTAGTACGAAACTCTAAGCCCCCACGAAGTTGTTCACACGAAATGTTTGCCGCACGAAGGAGATGAGGTGTGAAGGAGATGACGGCTAGCGTTTCCGTATTTTTTTCAACTTACTATTACTTAGTATCGAAATATTGTGGACTTTAGGGAAAATTTAAAGTGGAGATTATTGGGTAGATAGTGTTGGGCCCAAATAAAGAAAAGAAGGGAGAAAATATTATTTTATTTATTTATTATATTTTTTTTTTCTTAACCTTGATCATACAAAAACTAAGCCACCAACTCCAAGCCCAAATTTCTATTACGGGTTGGGTCACACCTAGCCACAAACCCTTAGCTCAAATTCTTCTTGTAAAAAAAAACATATATATATATATAATTATATAAAACTTCCCCATTGATTAAATAATTCTTACTAATAATTTTATCAACTACAATAAGTCGAACAAGACAAATAATTATCACACCTAAATTAATAATGAAATATATATATTTATAAGTCTTAATTATTTTAAATAATAAATTTAGAGGATGTTACAGCTACGTCCAATCCTCACACTCTAGTGAGTTTTTTACTAAGTATCAAAAGCTATCAGCCTCTCACTGAGGTTGATTACAAATTGTGTATTCTTTAGCTTCACCAAGCTTACAATTCTTTCCTTCTGATTTCTCTTCAAGTGTTACTCACTTGAAGGTCTAAAGATGATATGTTTAAGACCCTTAATTTTAAATATTAATTTTGGAATTATTGTCAAGGGCATTTTGGGAATTTTTGTAAAATATTTAATATATGTATGTTTTAAGTGAATATATATATATATAAATATTTATTTTGGAAGAGGAATTAAATTATTGGATGAAGAATTAAATTAATTTAATTTCGAGTAATTAAATTAATTGGACCACTAATTAAGGATTAGTGATTAATTAAAGGATTAAGTGCTGAAATGATACAACATTATTAGTATTTTCAAGCAGGAAGGCACTCAAGTAATTCCATGAGTACACGGCAGAGGAACTGAGCAAAGACCAGAACACACACTCTCCTAGTTTGCATGTAATGAGTGATTGCATGCAACAATAATTTTCCTCCCATTTCTGCCCCTGGTTTCTGAAAAACAGCTTCACGGGTTCTTTAAATTCAGAAGAGGGAATTCCTCCAACAACATAAACTGGAAATCCAAACCTCAAACCAGAAAACCCACAATAGTAAAGTTAATTCCCACTCCATTACGAAGAGAAAGAACCCTGTTTTGCAGCAGCAAACTCATGGAACAGCTTCACCGTTTCTGGACGCAGAGAAGGGAACGCAGCAGGAACCAGAGGAAATAGCAAAGCACGCTACCAGGGTAAGGGCACCTTCCATCTTTTAGCTGTATTAGGGCCATGAATTGTGCTGTTTTCAGTTCTGTTTTTAAAAGAAAAGCTGTTTTCGAAAATGACATTTTGAGAGAAAATGCATTTTGTTGATAAGTGATTATTCTGATAAGTTGTTGTTGGCTGTTTTTATTTGTAAAATATGTTGTTTTACACTCTGTGTGAATGCTGGAAAATGGTTGCATGTCATTTTAATGATGAATAAAATGCATGCCATTAAACTGTTTTGAAAATAGCATTAAAATGCAAAATGCATTCTGTTGGTGCTTGGTGTTCTGTGATGTTTGTTTGTCATTCTGTTGTGTTTTGAGAAAACTAAACACATGCATGTTTGCTCTGGTGTTTTTGGGAAAACTAAATGCATGCATGTTTGCTCTGGTGTTTTGGGAACTCTGAGATGTTGCATGTTTGTTCTGTTGAATGTGAACACTGAAATGTTGCATGTTGTTCTGATGAGTGAGAAAACTAAAGTGTTACATGATGTGTTGATGGTTTAAAAAGCTGGACAATTCTGATTCTGTTTTGTTCTGGATGATTCTGATGATAATGATGATTCTGCTTCTGGTTGTTCTGGGTGATCTTGATGATATTGATGACTTTGATTCTGGTTGTTTTGTGTGATTCTGATGATGTTGATGTTTTAAAAAGAAAAGGGATTTTAAATGAGGAAAGGTTTTTCTTGAAAAAGTGCAGAATCTGTTTGATGTTGGCTGTTGTTTTAAAAGAATCAGTTTTGAAAAGGGTTGAATTTTCACTGGTTTTTCGAAGGTGTATTCGAATACAACATGTGTGTATTCGACTGCAACCTGTAAAATTTCTGTTTTACTTAAGTTTTCAAACTTGTATTCGACTACGAGCCCTGTAGTCGAATACAGGAGAAGAATTTCTGTTTCTGCTTCTGGTTCTGATGATCCTTGTGTGGATCATTCTGTTTCTGTTTCTGGTTCTGATGATCATTGTGTGGATCATTTCGTTTCTGTTTCTGATTCTGATGATCCTTGTGTGGATCATTCTATTTCTGTTTGTATTTCTGGTTCTGATGATCCTTGTGTGGATTATTCTTTTTCTGTTTCTGGTTCTGATGATCATTGTGTGGATCATTTCGTTTCTGTTTCTGGTTCTGATGATCCTTGTGTGGATCATTTTGTTTCTGTTTCTGGTTCTGATGATCATTGTGTGGATCATTTCGTTTCTGTTTCTGATGATCCTTGTGTGGATCATTTTGTTTCTGTTTCTGGTTCTGATGATCCTTGTGTGGATCATTCTGTTTCTTTTTCTGGTTCTGATGATCCTTGTGTGGATCCTTCTGTTTTTGTTTCTGGTTCTGATGATCATTGTGTGGATCATTTCGTTTCTGTTTCTGATTCTGATGATCCTTGTGGGGATCACTCCGTTTCTGTTTCTGGTTCTGATGATCCTTGTGTGGATCATTCTGTTTCTGTTTCTGGTTCTGATGATCCTTGTGTGGATCATTATCTTTCTATTTCTGCTTTTGATCTTAACATTCTGTTTCTGCTTCTGATGGTTCTGATGTTAACCATCTTCTGATGATTCTGATGTGAATTAGTCTGTTTCTGCTTCTGATGGTTCTGATGTGAACCATTCTATTTATGCTTCTGATGGTTCTGATCTGAAACATTATGTTTCTGCTTTTGATGGTTCTCTGTGAATCATTCTGTTGTTTCTGCTTCTGGTGATTCTGGCATGGACCATTCTGTGCTTCTTCTGATCAATTTTGGATGAAGTCTGGGCGAAGTCTGGGTTATTCAAAATTCGATTGTCATGCCATGTTCTGGTCAAATTATCTTCTGGATTACTTCTTGCTTTTGACAACTTATGGCCTGGAACAACTCTCCACGTGGCAGGCTCCACGATGGTATGGTCCAAAGAATCTTCTGATATTTATTCCCTCTGATATAATCCATCAAAGATATCTTCTGGTCACTTCTGGACAAGTATGGACTGTGTGGAAATTACACTGCCAGACTATGTTCTGATCAGTATAACTTCTTCATTTCTTATGATATTTGAATCATTCATGTTTGGAGCAATTCATATTATGGCAGGCTTCCTTCTGCTATTTTCCAGATGTTCTTCTGATTTTGTTTCTGTTTGATATAAGCCTCCAAAGTTATCTTCTGGTCGGTTTTGGACATTCTGGTTTATCTTCTGATAATTCCAGAAATGCATCTTCTGTAAATTCAGAATGTATCCTCTGATACATTCATCTTCTGATGGTTCTGTGTGAATCATTATGTGTTACTTCTGATGATTCTGATAATCATTCTGTTTGTTTCTGATGATTCTGATGTTAATCATCCTGTTTCTGCGTCTGATGATTCTTGTGTGAGTCATTCTGTTTTGCCTCTGATGATTCTGGTGTGAGTCATTCTGTTTTGCCTCTGATGATTCTGGTGAATCATTATGTTTTGCTTTTGATGATTCTGGTATGAATCATCCTGTTTTGCTTCTGATGTTAGTCATTCTGATTCTGGTTCTGTTTTCTGATGTTCTGGTGTTGACGATTTTGATTCTGGTTCTGATTTTCTAAAGTTAATCATTCTGATTCTGGTTCTATTTTCTGATGTTGATGATTCTGGTTCTGATTCTGACTCTGATGTTCTGATGTTGAACATTCTGGTTCTGTTTCTGATGTTGATCATTCTGATCCTGTTTCTGATGTTGATCATTCTGGTTCTACTTCTGATGTTGATCCTTCTTGTTCTATTTCTGATGTTGATCCTTCTTGTTCTGTTTCTGATATTGATCCTTCTTGTTCTGTTTCTGATGTTGATCCTTTTTGGTTATGTTCTGATGTTAATCATCATTCTGGTTCTGTTCTGATATTAATCATCATTCTGGTTCTGTTCTGATGTTAATCATCATTCTGGTTCTGTTCTGATGTTAATCATCATTCTGGTTCAGTTTTGATGTTAATCATCATTCTGGTTCTGTTCTGATGTTAATCATCATTCTGGTTCTGTTCTGATGTTAATCATCATTCTGGTTCTGTTCTGATGTTAATCATTCATTCTGGTTCTGTTTCTGATGTTCTGGTGTTGATGATTCTGATTCTAATTCTGTTTCTAATGATCTGATTCTGGTTCTGTTTTCTGATGATTTGATGTAGATCATTCTGGTTTTGTCTTCTGTATTCGACTACAGGCATGATGTATTCGAATACAGAATATTAAAATTGCAGATTTTCACTAGTTTCAGCTTCTGTGTTCGAATACAATGGAAGCTGTATTCGAATACAGATTCGTGTTTTCCAGAAAATTAAGTTTTAAACTTTGCCTTGTGAATTTTTTTAAAGTGTTGGGAAACTTTGAGAAGGATTAAAATGATTTAAAATGGAGTCCTTGATATAGTTTTGAAGAGGAGAGGATGATGTTTTGAAAACCTTTAATGATGTAATGAAAGAGGTTGATTTCTGCACTGAAATCTGCCTCTGTATTCGAATACCAGAGGGCTGTATTCGAATACAGAGTGTGAATCTGCACTGTTTTTGGCTTCTGTATTCGAATACAGAAGAGCTGCATTCGAATACAGACTCGTAAATCCCAGAAAAATCCCAGTTTTAATTATGTGTTTGAATTTTTGAGAGGTTGGGAAAACATTTCAAAGTGTGAATGATTAACTCACTGTTAATTCATGATTGTGATGTTGTTATTTATGACTGTGCTGAAATATTTAAATATGATTGAGAGGCATGAATTTCTGTTTTGCATTCTATTTCTAGAGAAATGAAACACTGCATATTCATGCATTGCATAGTCAAGTGGTACCCGCGATGGGCCACACAATAATGCGCAACCACGTGCTGATCTGTTGAGCGATTGCACGAGTGCTGGACTGTTGAGCGTCTGCACTAAGTACTGATCTGTTGAGCGACTGTACTTTGGTATATAAGTGTTGGACTGTTGAGCGTCTGCACTGGTACTGGACTGTTGAACGACTGTACCCTGAAATGCGCAACCCCGTGCTGATCTGTTGAGCGATTGCACGAGTGCTGGACTGTTGAGCGTCTGCACTGGATACTGATCTGTTGAGCTATTGTACCTTGGGTGATGTCAAACGTGCTGGTCTGTTGAGCGACTACACGATGTGCTGGACTGTTGAGCGTCTGCATTGGTGCTGATCTGTTGAGCGATTGCACCCTGGTCATGAGGGCCGTTGAGATGTGCTGGTCTGTTGAGCGGCTGCACCTTAGTGATTCCAAGAAAATTGTCTACATGAGCATATGCATATTGGATCTGGGTGTTTGACCGGTGGGTCACGTTTTGGATATTGTTGATGATTGGAAAATTATGAGTTTTTTGATGAATGTTTGTGATTGCTGAAGTGG
The DNA here is from genome assembly GCA_037974295.1 of Cicer cuneatum. NCBI lineage: Eukaryota > Viridiplantae > Streptophyta > Magnoliopsida > Fabales > Fabaceae > Cicer > Cicer cuneatum. The sequence goes on along the minus strand of JBBPBO010000001.1, from coordinate 71,393,065 downwards.
TGATTGTACTTACAACATGTTTTTCCATATTAATTCATTGCTGTTTTGAAAAGGCATACATGTCATGAAATTTCAAAATGAGCATCTTTTCATCATTATTATACAATATGCCATGAATATATGTGTTGTTGTGAGATATATGCTATGTGCTTATTTGTTAATTTCGGTCGGTGACCCTTGCTATTATATTGTGGACTTTGGGCTTTGCCCTCAAATGTTACCCGAACCCGTCCTACCGACGGATACACTAACGACGGAAGCGTCGTTAGTTTCCCCTGATCTCTACGTACGGAGTCTACGTGGACAATGCAGAGGGACGGACGGTTGGCTGAAGACGAGACTTATAGAGGATACGGTGGAGACCGTGCTACTGTAGCTTAGTGCATGATCAGTCTAGACTTTTGTATAGGGTCTTGAGTTTTGGGAAATGTAATTTTATTTTGGAATTAATGTATTACTTTGCCGCTGTATTTTTCCGCACTCTGATACTGTTTAGTGGCCACGGGCCAGGTGTCCTCTTTTGAAATGAACTAATGAAAATCTTATTTTAATTCCCTTGAATTAATTCGGAAAATTCTTTTATTGATTTATTTTATGTGAAAAAAAAAAATACACCCGCGCTGTATTTTAAACTCGGGGTGTTACAATATGAAGTAGTTTGATAGGAATTACTTTCTACAAAGATGAAACAAAGATCTAGTGTAAGATTATAGAAAGCTTGAAAGGAGATTGATAATGCTCTTGATAGCCTCTTGATATTTTTCTGTTTTTTGCTCGTGTAGTTCTTATTTTGCTGAAGAAGAGCAGCCTTCCTTTTATAGAGAGAAGGAAACTTTCTCTTCAAAAATTTTTTCCTTTCTGACTGTTTTTCCAAGACGTAATGAACCTCACTGTTGTTTTGAATTTACAGCCTTGCCATTTTGTCCTTTTACAGCCTGGCACTTGGGAGGTTACTTCTTTATTTGGCTTTCCAGGAGGTTAGATCATTCCATATGTTTTTAACAACTGGCCAATGCTCTTTTCTGGTTCCAAGATATGACCCTTCTCTGGTCGTGAATGATGCAGCTTTTGATACTTTGGAACTGTTAGTTGTTCTTAATGTAAGAGGATGAATGAGCAGCTAGAATTTATCCTCTGGTAATTTCCTTTTGGTGTCTGAAATTCACTTTATGGTATTCGTCTTCTGATGTTTACCTTCTAGAGTTCATCTTCTGATATTTATCTTCTGATGTTTATCATGTGAAGTTCGTCTTCTGAATTTTTATCTTCTGGTGCGTATCTTCTGGTATTCATTTTCTGATGTTTATCATGTGAAGTTCGTCTTCTGAATTTTATCCTCCGATGTTCATCTTTTTATCCTCTGATTTGTTTCTTCTGAAATTCATCTTCTGATGTATATCTTCTGATATTCATTTATGATTTTTATCTTCTGATGTCGGCCAACCTGGACTAGCAAACTGGTCTGCTGAGATCCTCTGATCTCAGCCAACATTGGACCATTCATTCTGACTTTCTGATTTCGACCAATACTAGGCCATGGTCTGATCTTCTGATCTTGGTCAACACTGAACTGGGTCTGGATTAATTCTGAACAAACAATATTTCAGTCTGGACCTTTTAGCTTATCTTCTGATTAATTCAGGGCTGTTTTTCACTTCACTGTCAGGCCATCTTCTGGTCAGAATAACTTCTTGAATAAGTCTAACTTATGATTTCTTCTGGTCTGGATCCAGTATTCCTCTGGCAGGGTTCCTTCTGGTCTGGTCCATGTCTCCTTCTGACTTTGTTTCCTTCTGATATGGGCCAACAAAGATATCCTCTGGAGATTTCAGGATGCATCCTCTTGTACCTTCTGGATGCATTATCTGGTGTCTTCAACTTTCAGGTTTTCTGCTTCTGGAATTCTACTTCTGGTTTTCTGTTCCAGATGTTTTGCTTCTGGTTTCCTGTTCCAGATGTTTTGCTTCTGTTTTCCAGATGTTCTGCTTCTGGTTTTCTGTTCCAGATGTTTTGCTTCTATTTTCCATATCTTCTGCTTCTGGTGTTTTAACTTCAGATTTTCTGCTTCAGGAATTAACGGCTTTGTTTCCTGCATGCATCCATTCTTCTGGACAGGAGGTTGCGATCTTTGGATCCTGTTCCTTTCTTTGTACAATACTTAAATGCACGCATTAGTGTAATCATAATCTTAAGATAATTTTGTTATCATTAAAAGAGATTTTTCTCAACAAAAAGTAGTTAAATAATTGCATCATAATTATAGCCAAGTAATTGAATTTTGGGAATTAATACTTTTAATATAACAAAAGGTAGTACATCAACAAAAGTCACTGTCATAATACCTAAAAAATTCAGATCACGGACCCACTACAACATTATCAGAGTGCCGAATAGATATACAATTATCCCAAAAGAAATAAATACATCCACCAAGCATTAGGCCCTATACAACAAGACTATACTGATCTGATCATGCACTAAACTACAGTAGCACGATTTCCACCACATCCTCTACAAGTCTCGTCTTCACTCCAGCTGTCGTCCCTCTGCGCTGTCCACAAATACTCCGTACGTGAAGATCAAGGAAAACTAACAACGTCTCCTTCGTTAGTGTATTCGTCGGTGGCCAAGTTTGGGTATCATTTGAGGGCAAAGCCCAATTTCCACAATATTGTAAAGGGTCACCAACCGAAATTAACAATTACCACATAGCAGGTATGTCAAAGATAACAAATACATTCATGGCATGTTCCAATGTTATGACTGAAGGTGCAAACACGAGAAGGGGGGTTGAATTGTGTTTGACTTAACTTGAATACTTTTCCTGTTTTAATACTTTCAAAACAAAACTTGTTGTATAATTAAAACAGAGTTAGCAGCGGATAAAAATAAAAATTCACAAATTTTATACTGGTTCACCGTTAACGAGGCTACGTCCAGTCCCTTCGCCTTGAAGGATTTCACTAATTCAACCTTGAATTACAACCTTGCTACTGACCCTCCAAGTCAGTCTTCTCAAATAGTCTAACAATCCTAGACTTCTTTGAGGAAAAATGATAAAACTGGTATATTAAAATTGAATGAAATTGAAGATACCTCAAGATTTAATTATTGAATACTGAGAAAAAATGTACAGAGATTTACAGTGACAGAGAATAACCGAATTGCCCTGCAATTCAGTCCCACCCAACTACTCTTTAACAACCCAGCTGTAGCTATCATAGGGAAATGTAGTTCTCCGGGTTCCCATGGTATGATCACAACTGATGCATTGAATGGGATTGTGGTCTTTTCCTGGGCAAGAAACTCGCCTAACTTTTCTAACAACTCCCTAAACTCCCATTCTGCTCTTCTTTCCTCTAGAACTTTCCCATCTGAAGCGAAGTTGAAACGTGCTCGCTCCGTCAATCCCCATCCCATCCTCATCGTAGATCTCTTTGTCGGTGTCTTCTGTAGTTGTGGGAGAGTCGCTGCCCTTGAACCCAGGTCCGACAGTTCAGGAGGTTTCGGCAGTGGACGGCGCATCACTTGCCCCGTTTCCGATCTCCCTTCATCCTTCACGGGCGTTGGCACCTCCGTCACCTTTTCCCTCGATCTGTCTTCGTCTGCTCTTTTTCTTGATGGTTTTTGTAAGACCCTTAAATTTTAAAATTAAATTCAGATTTGATTTTAAGGGTATTTTGGGAATATTGGTGTAATATTCAATATATGTATATTTTGTGTAAATATATATATATATATAATTAATTGTTGTGAAGTTGGAATTAAAATTATGGATGATCGATGAATTAATTTAATTTTGGGTAATTAAATTATCGGGCCGATTAATTAAGATATTTTCTGCTATTTGCGACGAAACGGATTAATTGCTGGAGGATCAGAAGATATTTTAATATAAGAGTTGGTGAGGTGGCATAGATATTTTGTGAAAAAGGAAACAATTCCTCTCTCCTCTGCTGTGTCAGTTGCATTTAAGTGGATACTTAAGTGAGAAGCTTTTCTTCTTTCCTCTGTACGACAGTTTCTGCTTTATCTTCTTCTTCTTCTAATTTTCTGAGTGTTGGTGAAGAAAAACAGTTTACTCAAAAGTCATCGTTCTGGAAAATCTGAGTGTCGAATCAGAATGTTTCGAGTACGAAAGTCATTCCTCTTATCGTTACGGAGCTAAAGAACTAATTTTTGTAGCGGCGAACGCGAACGGGAGTATCGTCGGCTTTTGCCGCAGAAGCGTACGAACTAAGGGAACATAACTAAGGTAAGGGCACCTTCCAACTTTCTAGATTGCATTTAGGGCTGTAAATGCATGTGTGATGAATGATTATTGGTTTATGTTTGTGAAAAACATGGTGTTATGTTTTGGAAATCATTCTGTGTGTGCTGAATGATGATTCTGGTTCTGATTTTGTTTTGTTAAAAATCAGTGAGGTTATTCTGATTTGAGTGAATCTGTGTTTTGCTGGGTTTTGTTAAAACAATCTGTTGCTGATATTGGATGAAAAATGTTCTGTGTTGAGATTTTAAAGAGTGGTAATTATGATCTAGGGTTGGGTTGGTTTTTCAAAGGAAAGGTTTTAAAAATCTGTTGAAGTTCCAGGAAATTTCACTGAATTTGAAGGTGTATTCGAATACGGCTTGAGTGTATTCGAATACAGCCTGCAAGGCTTCTGTTTTCTTCAGATTTTCGAACTTGTATTCGACTACGACCCTCTGTAGTCGAATACAGATTTTCCAATTTTGCTTCTGACTTAGCTTCTGTATTCGACTACGACCCTCTGTAGCCGAATACAGATTTACAACTTTTGCCACTGATTTCGCATCTGTATTCGACTACGACAACCTCGTATTCGAATACAGAATGCTGATTTTTCACTGCTTTAGCTTATGTATTCGAATACAAGGGAGCTGTAGTCGAATACAGATTCGTGTTTTTCAGAAATTCAAGTTTTTAACATTGTTTTATAAACCTTAAGTGTTGGGGTACCTTGGGAAGGTTTGTGGTGATTAAAAATGGAAATTTGGTGATAGTTTGAAGTGGTGAGGATGAAGTTTTTGAGAATTTACTGAAGTTGTAGAAATTCTGATTTTTGTACTGTGACAGCCTCTGTATTCGAATACAAGGAATCTGTATTCGAATACAGGATGTTGATTTTGCCTTGTTTGGCTTCTGTATTCGAATACAATGAAGCTGTATTCGAATACAGATTCGTATTTTTGCCAGAAAACCTCAGTTTTAATCACAGCTTTGAATCTTAATAGTTGGGGAAAAACCATTGTTAATAAAGAGTGGAACTTTGAGGTAATGCAAAGTGTAATGCTTGCTTGAATGGTTAATCTTTGAATGTGTTGAGATGTTTTGAAAAATGAGGAAAATGCATGAATTTTACTAAGGTTGCATACTGTTTTCAATGAAGTGAAACAATGCATACTCATGCATGGCATAGTCAGGTGGTACCCGCGATGGGCCACAGAGTAATGCGCATCCACGTGCTGATCTGTAGTGATTGCACGAGTGCTGATCTGTAGTGATTGCACGAGTGCTGATCTGTAGTGATTGCACGAGTGCTGATCTGTAGTGATTGCACTAGGTACTAATCTGTGATTGTACCTTGGTATATAAGTGTTGGTCAGATAAACGACTGCACTGGTACTGGACTGTAGTGTCTGTACCCTGAAATGCGCAGCCACGTGCTGATCTGTAGTGATTGCACGAGTGCTGATCTGTAGTGATTGCACTAGGTACTGATCTGTAGTGATTGTACCTTGGTTTATGTCAAACGTGCTGATCTGTAGTGATTGCACGAGTGCTGATCTGTAGTGATTGCACTAGGTACTGATTTGTAGTGATTGTACCTTGGTTTATGTCAAACGTGCTGGTCTATAGTGACTGCACGAGTGCTGGTCTGTATGCGACTGCACTGGTGCTGATCTGTATGCGATTGCACCCTGGTCATGAGGGTCGTTAAATTGTGCTGGTCTGTAAGCGTTTGCACCTTGGTGATTCCAAGAATTTATGAACATGAGCATATACATATTGCATCAGAGTGTTTGACCGGAGGGTCACGTTTTGATTTTATGTTGATGGTGGAAAATTGTTGTGTGAGTAAGTATTGTACTGAAATCTATAATTTCGGAATAATTGATGTTTGTGCTTACATCATGATTTTCATACTTACTTGGTTGCTGTTTTGTAAAGTACAAATGACATGTATTTCAAAATTTAGCATCCTTATTTATCATCATGTACTATGAATATGTTTGATATTCTTGATATAACTGCTATGTGGTAATTGTTATTTTCGGTCGGTGACCCTTTACAATTATTGTGGAATTGGGCTTTGCCCTCAGATGAGTTTCAGAACCGTACCCCCTGATAGTCATACTAACGACAGGGAACGTCGTTAGTTTCCCTTGATCTTTACTTGTGGGCTATGCAAAGAGATGAGCAACTGGGCGAAGAAAAGACTTGTGAATATTGTAATGCTACTGTAGCTTAAGGTATGATCAGAGTAGACTTATGTATAGGGTTTTGAACTCAATGGTTGTAAATATTCATTTTGGAAATTATTGTAAAACTCTTCTGCACTCTGATAAATATTTTGATGTATCTTTATTTTAGTATATTATAAAGATCAAATTTCGATAAATATCTCATTCGATTTAATTGTGATGTTGCTGTTTTAAATTCCTTACTATTTTTGATTACGAAGTCGAATGATATTTAATTTGAATTGATTTCAATTTCCTTGAAACGTTATTCTGAAAACTCTTTGGTTTATTTATTCGTTTTAAAAAAAAAAAGTACAATCGCGCTGTGTTTTAAACTCGGGGTGTTACAGTTTTTCTCCAACCAAAGTAATCAACTTGCCATCTCTAGACAAGGTAAGCTCCAATTTGCCAAAGTTGGTTTTGACCTCTCCCAAACTGGAGAGCCAATCCAAACCCAACACCAAATCCACCCATTGCAGGGTGAACAAATAAAAGTCTTTCTTAATCTCCATTCCTTGCAAATGCAAACTCAACTTGGGACACTTTCCCTTCCATTTCATCCTATGACCATCCGCCACTTCCACAATGTAAGAAGGAGTGTCTTCCACCATCAAGCTCAGTTTCTGAACTACCTCCTGGGAAATGAAGCTACGAGAAGCCCCACAATCTATGAGTACGAAAACAGAATTGTTCTGAACTACCCCTTGTATCTTCCAAGAATTTGTGGAAGTCAGCCCAACCATTGAACAAGAAGACAACTGCAGAGAGTTGAAAGTTTCTACCTCATGCAACTCAGTATCCCTGTCCTCCTCCTCATCTTCTTCCAAAATGATCATACGAAACTGCTTATTCTTGCATTTATGTTCTCTATGGTAGGGCTCATCGCATCTGAAACATAGTCCCTTCTCCCTTTTGTCTCTCATCTCAGCCTCGAACAACCGTTTTAAATCACCACTGTTGGTTTTGTTCCCTTCTCCAGCCTGAACACCCACCAGATTAGAAGCAACGGTACCACCCTCCGCTTTCTTTTCTACCAAAGGCTTAGCATCTACCGTCACAGTCTTAGTGTACGAACTCGCCTTCGACATCGTAGTTGGTTTAATGAAAGTGTTGGTTCCTTTCTTAGTCCAAACCAGATTCTTCTCCTCAATCATAATAGACTTTTGAATTAAATCGGGCAGAGACTTTAATTCATACAGTTTTACCTCCACTTTAATTCAAACTATTCATGAAAATTCCTCGTGCAAAATCTTGATCAATGGCCTTCAAAGCTCCAACATATTTCTCGAACTCCTCCACAAATTCTACCACAGTCCCTGTTTGTTTGAGTACCAGCAACAACTCAAAAGGATTTTGTACCATTGACGGTTGAAACCTGCGAACCACTGCCAGCTTGAACGCGTCCCAAGTTGGTTCAAGATTGCACCTAGCCCACCAGTGATACCAGCCAAGTGCTCTGCCCTCCATGGCCACCACGGTGGCACGCATCTTCTCCTCTTCCGGAATGCTTCGTAACTCGAAATATCGTTCCAAACGGTGCGTCTAACCGTACGCATCGTCGCCTGAGAAAATCGGAATCTCCATCTTCCTCCACCGGTCGCTCTCAACGTAGTTACCCAAGGGTCTACCACCGCAGCCGCTGGTCTCTGCTTCTTCCCTGCGGACAGTTCCGCCGCCGTTGGCATCGATCTTGGCAGCGAGTGCAGCCAATTGATCCTCTGTACGTTTGGCACGTGCCTCCGCCAACTCCAGTCGCATGCGCCATTCCTCGCGCTCCTGCTCCCAGTCGCTCCAATCCCTAACCATGCTTCTTGTTTTCATGCAATGCGCAGTAGAAGGATGCAAAAACAGGGCACCAGATCGGTGCTCTGATACCAGTGATAGAACTGGTATATTAAAATTGAATGAAATTGAAAATACCTCAAGATTTGATTATCGAATACTGAGAAAAAATGTACAGAGATTTACAATTACAGAGAATAACCGAATTGCCCTACAATTCAGTCCCACCCAACTACTCTTTAACTGCCTACCTATTGAAGACCCCGTGTCTGTTATTTATATTAGCTATCCTAACTGAATTAGTTAGGATTGACAGCTGGCACAGACTAACATAACTGTAAGACCCTTAAATTTAAAATTAAATTCAGATTTAATTTTAAGTGTATTTTGAGAATATTTGTAAAATATTCAATATATATATGTTTTGTGTAAATATATATATATATATATATATATATGTATTTGTTTTGGAGGTGGAATTAAAATTATTGGATAATGGATGAATTAATTTAATTTCGAGTAATTAAATTATCGGGCCGTCAATTAAGATATTCTCTGCTATTTTCGATGAAACGGGTTAAGTGCTGGAGGATCAAAAGATATTTTAATACAAGTGTTGGGTGAGGTGGCGTAGATATTTATTGAGAAAGAAACAAATTCTTCTCTCCTCTGACTGTGTCAGTTTGCATTTATGAAGATATTTAAGTGAGAAGCTCTTTCTTCTTTCCTCTACGCGCCAGTTTCTGCTTTATCATTTTCTTCTTCTTTTGATATTTCTGAGTGTTGGTGAAGAAAAACAGTTTACTCAAAAGTCATTTTCTTGAAAATTTGAGTGTCGAATCAGAAAGTTTCGAGTACGAAAGTCATTCCTCTGATCGTTACGGAGCTAAAGAACTAACTTTCGTAGCGGCGAACGCGGAACGGGAGTATCGTCGCCTTTTGTCGCAGAAGCGTACGAGTTAAGGGAACGTAACTAAGGTAAGGGCACCTTCCAACTTTCTAGATTTGCATTTAGGGCTGTAAATGCATGTGTGATGAATGATTATTGGGTTATGTTGTGAAAAACATTGTGTTATGTTTTGGAAATCAAACAGTTTTGATGTTCCTGCTGTTTTTAGTGAAGGAACTTATTGTGTTGCTTTGTTGATGATGTATTGTTTGTTGTGTTGAGTAAGAAATCATTCTGTTGTGTTTGAATGATGACTTTGTTGGTGTTGTATTGGAGATGATCCAAATGCTTGAGTTAGTTTGTGTGGAACTGTTTTGTGGTTGACTTTCTGGTTTTAGTGATAATGTGTTTTTGATGTGTTTTGTTAAACAATCTGGTGTTGATGATGGTTTCAAAAGAAAAGGGATTTAAAATGGTGGAAGTGTTATTTCTGAAAAATCTATTTTGTTGTTTAATGAAAATGTTATGAGTTTTGAGGTTTCTAAAGAGGGGTAATTATGATTCTGGTGTTAGGTTGGTTTTTCAAAAGAAAATAGTTTGAAATGTGTTGAAGTCTTAGGAAAATTTTACTGTTTTCGAAGGTGTATTCGAATACAACATGAGTGTATTCGAACACAACCTGTCAAACTTCTGTTTTACTCAAGTTTTCGAACTTGTATTCGACTACGAGCCCCTGTAGTCGAATACAGAGGAAGGATTTCTGTTTTCTGATTCTGATGTTAATCATTCTGATTCTGGTTCTGTTTTTTGATTCTGGTATTAATCATTGTGATTCTGGTTCTATGTTCTGATTCTGATTCTGTTGCTTCTGATGATTCTAATAATCATCATGTTTCCTGTTTCTGATGATCCTGATAATCATCATGTTTTCTGCTTCTGATGATTTTGATAATCATCATGTTTCCTGCTTCTGATGATTCTGATAATCATCATGTTTTCCGCTTCTGATGATTCTGATAATCATCATGTTTTCTATTTCTGGTGATTCTGGCATGAATCATTCTTTGTTTCTTCTGATCAATTCTGGATGAAGTCTGGGCGAAGTTTGGGTTATTCAAAATTCGACTATCATGCCATGTTCTGGTCAAATTATCTCCTGGATTACTTCTTGCTTTTGACAACTTATGGCCTGGAACAACTCTACACATGGCAGGCTTCACATTAGTATGGTGCAAAGAATCTTCTGATATTTATTCCCTCTGATATAGTCCATCAAAGATATCTTCTAGTAACTTTTGGACAAGTCTGGACTGTGTTGAAATTACACTGCCAGGCTATGTTCTGATCAGTATAACTTCTTGATTGCTTCTGATATTTGAATCATTCTTGTTTGGAGCAATTCATATTATGGCAGGCTTCCCTCTGGTGTTTTCCAGATGTTCTTTTGATTTTGTTTCTGTTTGATATAGTCCATCAAAGTTATCTTCTGGTCGGTTTTGGACATTCTGGTTTATCTTCTGATAATTCCAGAAATGCATCTTCTGTAAATTCAGAATGTATCCTCTAATACATTCATCTTCTAATGATTTTTACTGTAGTAATTCAAGTTCAAAATAAGATTCCATCATGTGTATTTGTACACATCAAAATCCATATTATTTAGAACCAACATGGTTCCAACATCATTCTGTGTTGTTTCTGATGATTCTGGATGAATCATTCTGTGTTGTTTCTGATGATTCTGGTATGAATCATGCTGTCGTTTCTTCTTTTGATGATTCTGGTATGAATCATTCTCTTGTTTCTGCTTCTGATGATTCTGGTGTGAATCATTCTGTTTTGCTTCTGATGATCCTCATTCTGGTTCGGTTTCTGATGTTCTGAGGCTGATCATTCTGGTTCTGTTTTTGGCTTATGTATTTGAATACAGAGAAGCTGTATTCGAATACAGATTCGTAAATTCCAGAAAATTCAGTTTTTAACACTGTGTTTGAAATTTTCAAGAGGTTGGGAAAACATTTCAAATGTTGATGATTACTTGGCTGTTTGGTCATGTTTGTGATGATGATAATTTTAACTGTGTTGAGTTATTTTAAATATGATTGAAAGGCATGAATTTCCTGATTTTGCATACTGTTTCCAGAGAAGTGAAACACTGCATATTCATGCATTGCATAGTCAAGTGGTACCCGCGATGGGCCACAGAGTATTGCGCAACTACGTGCTGATCTGTTGAGCGATTGCACGAGTGCTGAACTGTTGAGCGTCTGCACTAGGTACTGATCTGTTGAGCGATTGTACCTTGGTATATAAATGCTGGTCTGTTGAGCGACTACACTGGTACTGGACTGTTGAGCGTCTGTACCTTGAAATGCGCAACCACGTGCTGATCTGTTGAGCGATTGCACGAGTGCTGGTCTGTTGAGCGACTGCACTAGGTACTGATCTGTTGAGCGATTGTACCTTGGTTTATGTCAAACGTGCTGGTCTGTTGAGCGACTGCACGAGTGCTGGACTGTTAAGCGTCTGCACTGGTGCTGATCTGTTGAGCGATTGCACCCTGGTCTTGAGGGCCGTTAAATTGTGCTGGTCATTTGAGCGACTGCACCTTGGTAATTCCAAGAAAATTGTATATATGAGCATATACATATTGCATTGGGTGATTGACCGGTGGGTCACGTTTTGGGTACGTGATGTTTGAAAATTGTGTGTGTAAGTACTTTATAGATTCTGGAATTTTTGATGAATTGGTGTGACTGCTGATTTGATGTTTGTGCTTACAACATAATTTTCATATTTATTTGGTTGCTGTTTTGAAAAGTACGAATGTCATGTATTTCAAAATTGAGCATCCTTATTTATCATCATTGTTATATGATATGCCATGAATATGTTTGTGATTGCTGATATAAATGCTATGTGGTAATTGTTAATTTCGGTCGGTGACCCTTTACAATTATTGTGGAAAATTGGGCTTTGCCCTCAGATGAGATTCAAACGCGTACCCCTGATGGTCACACTAACGACAGGGAACGTCGTTAATTTCCCTTGATCATTACTTTGTGGGCTACGCAAAGGGATGGGCAGCTGGGTGAAGATAAGACTTGTGGATGATACGGTGGAAACCGAGCTACTGTAGCTTAGTGTATGATCAGTGTAGACTTATGTATAGGGTTTTTGAGCTCAATGGTTGTAAATATTCATTTTGGGAATTATTGTAAAACTCTTCCGCACTCTGATAAATATTTTGGTGGATTGAGAATCCAGTCGATGTATCTTTATTTTAGTATATTATCAAGATCAAATTCTCACAAATATCTCATTCGATTTAATTGTGATGTTGTTTTAATTACCTTATTATTTTTGATTACAAAGTCGAATGATATTTCATTTGAATTGATTTTAATTTCCTTGAAACGTAATTCTGAAAACTCTTTTATTTATGTATTCGTGTTTTAAAAAAAAAAAAATTACACTTGCGTTGTGTTTTAAACTTGGGGTGTTACAATAACAGACTAATAACAGAACTAACTAAACTAACAGATCTAACAGAATGCTCTGCTTGACTATCAATCCTCTGATGGAATCCTCGGCTCGACTATCAATCCTCTGATGGAATCCTCGGCTCGACTATCAATCCTCTGATGGAATCCTCTGCTTGATTAGCAATCCTATCTAAAAAACAACTCCTGTTCTTCAGCCAATCTGACACCCCAAATTGTAGAAGAATTCACAACACTATGAATCTAATTGCTAACTACCTTGCTACCCTTTCTGAATCCCTCAGTTTGTAGACTCTATTTCAACAACTTAGATACAACTCTATCTAATTGCCAAGTAACCTGCTACCTCTACTGACTCCCTCAGATTGTAGACTCCACTTCAACAACTTAGATTTGCCACAGTGGAAAGAAAATAACACGAGTACTTGCTTCTTGAAAGCAGAAACTCATAATTGAATTATATGAAAATTTGGGAGCGTTTGCTTTGGAAGTGTATGACTCTTTTGTGATTTTCGATTCTGAGTATTTTGCCTTGGGCATCTTCCAAGCTTAATTTCGCGCTGAATCTTGCTGGATTCTCTTGCAAAAATAACTTGACCAATTGGGCTTTATTTAAATAAAAAACATATCTTTAGATTTTCTTTAAAATAACTGGCCAATCAAATCCTTTCTTTGCTTCCCGCCACAGCTTCTGACTTCCATGCTACTCCACATTAATTTATAACAAATCTTTAATAATACTTTGATAAAAATAACATAAGATCTTCACCTTTAATCCCCATGATCAATTCTGCACCTTTGGATCTTCATGCGATATTCCACAACTGGACCAGCCGAATTGATATGCTGTGATCCTCTGATTTCGGCCATTCCTGGACCACTCTTCCTAACCCTCTGATCTTCTAATTTCGGCCTTCCCTGGACGCGCACCTGATATGCTCAAATCCTCTGAATTCGGCCTTTGCTGGACTGTACAGTTTGTCCCTCTGATTTCAGCCACCACTGGGCCATGGTCTGATTTTCTGATCTGGACCATCACTGGACCAAATAATTATTTCTGAACCATTGATCTGGAAGTTTTTACTCTGATCTGGACAGATTCTGGACTTTGGTCTGGAACAAACTGAAATTAACTTGAACAAAAAATATTTCAGTCTGGACATTTTACCTTTAACTTTGGACCAGGTCTGGATTGATTCTGGAACTCATTTCTTTTAGTCTGGACTTAGTTCCATGCCCTGAATCATGCTATCTTATGGTCTGGATCAAATCTGGATTGATCCTCGTGTTCTGGACTCATAAACATACCTTCTGGTCAAGTCTAGAACTAGTCTGGACTGTGTAATTTTTCACTGCCTGGCCATCTTCTAGTCAGAATAACTTCTGGAATAAAATTGATATTTGATTCCTGTTTGTCTGGAACAACTCTCCTTCTGGCAGGCTTTCCAATGGTATGATCCATGTTTCATTCTGATTTTTATTCCTTCTGATCTGGGCCATCAAAGATATCTTCTGGTCATGTTTTGACATTCCTGGAGTATCTTCTGGTCATTCCAGAATTCATTTATCTGGAATCCTTTGATCACTGCTTCTGATTCCTTCAGTTTCTGGGGCATTTAACTTAATAATTCAAAGTACAAAATAAGTTTACATAGAGTACATTTGTAAGCATCAAAATCCTAAGTACTTAGAACCAACTTGGTTCCAACAATCTCCCCCTTTTTGATGATGACAAAACCTTAACTTATTTTGCTAACTTATGACTCGAAGACTTTGAATTACTCCCCCTCAGACCAATCTCTCCCCCTAAGTCTGATACTCTTCTTTTCAACTTCTTCTTTGTTCTCTCTTTCTTTTCTTCTCTTCTCCTTTCCTTTTCAACTCTTTCTTTGTTCTCTCTTTCTTTTCTTCTTTTCTCCTCTCCTTTTCAACTCCTTCTTTTTGCTCTCTTTCTTTTTCTCTCTTCACATTTCCTCTCCTTTTCAACTCCTTCTGTTTTCACTCTTTCTTTTTCTTTCTTTCTTTTTCTCTCTATCTGTTTCCTCTCCTTTTCAACTCCTTCTGTTTTCTCTCTTTCTTTTTCTCTCCTTTTTTTTATCTCTGCTTTTCTACTTATTTCTCATTTCTTTCTCTCTCTCTCTTTCTCCCCCTTTTTGTCATCAGCCAAAAAGTGGTCCTACTATTTTTGTATTTTTTGTTTTTCTCTTTACAAATTACAGAAAGTAAAAACTGAAATTAAAAGACAAAAAATAAAATTGCAAGAAATTTTAAAAACTCCTAAGATGACTACTTGAGCTAGTCAGATATGGAGGTCATGCTGAGATGCTTCTTAATGAACTTGACCCTATCTTCTGGTAATGCCTTGGTGAAGATATCAGCCCATTGATGATCAGTGTCCACAAACTGGATGCTTAAAGTTCCTTTCTGAACATGGTCCCTATTGAAATGGTGTTTTATTTCAATGTGTTTGGCTTTAGAGTGTAAGATAGGGTTTTTGGTCAGGTTTATGGCTGAAGTGTTATCACAGAACAAAGTGCAGTTCCACTTATACTTTTCCTTTCCAGCTCTGTATGTTTTCTGGTATGCCTTTTGGCTGGTTTCATCTTTCTCAAGTGAGCAGGTTGGGTGCATGGGGGTGGCCATTGGCTTACAGTCATTCATCTTGAACTTTTTGAGAAGTTCTTTAGTATATTTTGATTGGTGAATGAGTATACCTGATTTGCCTTGATGAATCTGAATTCCCAGGAAGAACTTAAGTTCTCCCATCATGCTCATTTGGAACTCCTTCTGCATTAGGTCAGAAAACTCTTTGCACAAAGTGCCATTAGTTGATCCAAATATGATATCATCAACATAGACTTGAATAATCAGAATATCATGTTTAATGGATTTCCTAAATAGTGTATTATCAATCTGGCCTCTATTAAATTCATTCTTAAGCAGAAAGTTACTAAGTCTGTCATACTATGCCCTTTGTATGACCCTTAAATTTAATATTAATTTATGGAATTAATATTAAGGGTATTTTGGGAATTTTTGTTAAATATTTAATATATGTATGATTGAAGTGGATATATATATATATAAATATTTATTTGGAAGATGAATTAAAATTATTGGGTGAAGAATTAAATTAATTTAATTTCAAGTAGTTAAATTAATTTGACCATTAAGTAAGGAGTAGTGGCTAATTGCAAGATAATTAAAAGCTGGAAAATTAGACAAGTGGCAAGTAAGGTGGCACCATGAGAGTCTATAAATAGGAGTGAGAAGGATGCTGAAATCAGAACACCATTCCTTCCTCCATACTGCCCATATTGCATGTACCAACTCCATCTCCTCTCCCATTTTTGTCTCTGTTTCTGCCATTCCCGAACTGAAATTTGAAGAGAGGGAATTCCTCAAGACTCCAGTAACTGAGAATCCAAGCCTCAAACCTGAAAATCCCCAGTAGTAAAGTTAATCCCCATCTCAATACGGAGCTAAAGAACCCAGTTTCGTAGCAGCAAACGCAAGCTGCAGTTTCACCGGTTTTGGACGCGCAAACGGGAGCAGAATCAGAAACGAGAGGAATAGCAGAACACGCAACAAGGCTAAGGGCACCTTCCATCTTTTAGCTGCATTAAGGCCATAAATTTGTGCTGTTTCAGTTCTGTCTTTAAAAGAAAAGCTATTTTCGAAAATGACATTTTGAAAGAAAATGCATTTTGTTGATAAGTGATTATTCTGATAGCTGTTGTTGGCTGTTTTATTGGTAAAATATGTTGTTTTACTTCTGTGTGAAGGCTGGAAAATGTTTGCATGCCATTTTAGTTATGATTAAAATACATGTTCATAAAACTGTATTGGAAAATAGTTTTAAAAATGCAAAAAAATGCATTCTGTTGGTGTTTTGCTGCTGTGTGATGATTTCTGTTTTGGTTGAAAACATTGGTCATGTTCTGATGATTGTAAAAGCTGAAATGTTATGCATGTTATTCTGATGTTTGAGGAAGCTGAAATGCTTTGCATGTTGTCCTAATTGTTTGAAAAGCTGAAATGCTATACACGTTATTATGATGTTTTGAGAAAGCTGTGACGCTTGCATGTTTGTTCTTATGGTTTCAAAATCTGAATGATTCTGGTGAGTGAACATTCTGTTTTCTGGTTCTGGATTATTGGGGTTGGATCCTGATTCCATTTCTATTTTGTGTGATTCTGGTGGTGTTGATGATTTAAAAGGAAGAGGGATTTTAAATGAGGGAAGTGTCTTTTGGAAAAAGTGTTGAATCTGTTTTGTTGTTCGGTTGTGGTTTTAAAAGAAAACAGTTTGAAAAGGGTTGAATCTCAGGAAATTTTCACTGGTTTTCGAAGGTGTATTCGAATACAACATGTGTGTATTCGACTACAACCTGTAAAATTTCTGTTTTACTTAAGTTTTCAAACTTGTATTCGACTACAAGCCCTGTAGTCGAATATAGAAGAAGAATTTCTGTTTCTGGTTCTGATGATCCTTGTGTGGATCATTCTGTTTCTAGTTCTGATGATCCTTGTGTGGATCATTTCGTTTCTGTTTCTTGTTCTGATGATCCATGTGTGGATCATTCTGTTTCTGTTTCTGGTTCTGATGATCCTTGTGAGGATCATTCTGTGTCTATTTCTGCTTCTGATGGTTCTGATGTGAACCATTCTATTTCTGCTTCTGATGGTTCTGATCTGAAACAGTTTGTTTCTGCTTCTGATGATTCTGATGTGAACCATTCTATTTCTGCTTCTGATGGTTCTGATCTGAAACATTCTGTTTCTGCTTCTGATGGTTCTGATGTGAATCATTCTATTGTTTCTGCTTCTGGTGATTCTGGCATGAACCATTCTGTGCTTTTTCTGATCAATTCTGGATGAAGTCTGACGAAGTCTGGGTTATTCAAAATTCGATTGTCATGCCATTTTCTGGTCAAATTATCTTCTGGATTACTTCTTGCTTTTGACAACTTATGGCCTGGAACAACTCTCCACATGGCAGGCTTCACAATGGTATGGTCCAAATAATCTTCTGATATTTATTGCTTCTGATATAATCCATCAAAGATATCTTTTGGTTACTTCTGGACAAATATGGACTGTGTTGAAATTACATTGCTAGACTATGTTCTGATCAGTATAACTTCTTGATTTCTTCTGATATTTGAATCATTCTTGTTTGGAGCAAGTCATATTATGGCAGGCTTCCCTCTAGTATTTTCCAGATGCTCTTCTGATTTTTTTTCTGTTTGATATAAGCCTCCTAAGTTATCTTCTGGTCGGTTTTGGACATTCTGGTTTATCTTCTAATAATTCCAGAAATGCATCTTCTATAAATTCAGAATGTATCCTCTGATACATTCATCTTCTAATGGTTTTTACCGTAGTAATTCAAGTTCAAAATAAGATTCCATCAAGTGTATTTGTACACATCAAAATCCAGATTATTTAGAACCAACTTGGTTCCAACATCACTCTGTGTTGTTTCTGATGATTCTGGATGAATCATTCTGTGTTGTTTCTGATGATTCTGGATGCATCATTCTGTTGTTTCTGCTTCTGATGATTCTGGTGTGAATCATTATGTGTTGCTTCTGATGATTCTGGGTGAATCATTCTGTTGTGTCTACTTCTGATGATTCTGGTGTGAATCATTCTGTGTTGCTTCTGATGGATCTGGGTGAATCATTCTGTGTTGCTTTTGATGATTCTGGGTGAATCATTCTGTTGTTTTGCTTCTGATGATCCTCATTTTGGTTCTGTTTCTGATGTTAATCCTTCTGGTTCTGTTTCTGATGTTGATCCTTCTGGTTCTGTTTCTGATGTTGATCCTTCTGGTTCTGTCTCCGATGTTGATCATTCTGGTTCTGTTTCTGAAGTTGATTATTCTGGTTCTGTTTTCTGATGTTCTGGTGTTGATGATTCTGATTTTGGTTCTATTCTTGATGTTCTGATTTTAATCATTCTGATTCTGGTTTTGTTTCTGATGTTTTGGTGTTGATGATTCTGATTCTGGTTCTGTTTCTGATGTTAACCATTCTGATTCTGGTTCTGTTTCTAATGTTCTGATGTTAATCATTCTGATTCTGGTTCTATTTTCTGATGATCTGATGTTGATCATTCTGGTTTTGTCTTCTGTATTCGACTACAAGCATGTTGTATTCGAATACATAATGTTAAAATTGCAGATTTTCACTAGTTCCAGCTTCTGTATTCGAATACAAGGGATTTGTATTCGAATACAAATTCGTGTTTACCAGAAAACTCAGTTTTAAACACTGTTTTGTGAATTTTAAGAGTTTGGGGAACAATGGAAAGACTTGAGATGATTAAGGATGGAATTTGTGAGATAATGTGAATTGTTAATGATTACTTGAATGTTTAAGCATTGATGTGTTGATAATAAAATTGGTTGTGTTGAGGTATTTTGAGAAATGGTGGAAATGCATGAAATTCATTGATGTCACATACTGTTTTTAGTGAAGAGAAAACATTGCAAGTTCATGCATTGCATAGTCAAGTGGTGACCGCGATGGGCCACAGAGTTGATGCGGTGACCGTGATGGGCCGCGAAGTTAAGTAGTAACCAAGGGTTATAGAATAGTTCCGCGTGTATTAGATGGTCTGTTCTATCCGAGGTCAGAGTAGTTCCGCGTGTATTAGACGGTCTATTCAACTCGGACTACGGAGTGGTTCCGCGTGTATTAGACGATCCATTCTATCTGTGCGAGGATTTAACTTCTGTGTATTTGGCCTGTGAGAGGCTAATACATGTAAATTGTAGTGACCATGATGGTTATAGAATAGTTTCGCATGTATTAGACGGTCTATTCTATCCGGGTTTAGAGTAGTTCCGCGTGTATTAGACGATCTATTCTATCCGGGCTACGGGATGGTTCCGCGTGTATTAGACGGTCCATTCCATTTGTGAAGTCGTGCTGGTCTGTTGAGCGACTGCACTGGTGCTGATCTGTGAGAGATTGCACCCTAGTCTTGAGGGCCGTGAAAGTCGGACATATATAAATCGTGCTGGTCCGTGAGAGACTGCACGTGTGCTGGTCTGTGAGCGACTGCACCTTGGTGATTCCAAGAAAACTGTATACATGAGCATATACATATTGCATTGGGGGGATTGACCGATGGGTCACAATTGGATTATGATGATGAGTGGAATTTGAATATGTGTGAGTACTTTTTAGAATCTGAATTTCGGATTAATGATTGTGATTGCTGAAGTGTTAGTTGTTCTTACCACATATTTTTCATATTCATTTGCTACTGTTTTGAAAAGGCATATATGTCATTATTTTCCTCATCATTGTCATATATTATGCCATGAATATATGTGTTGTTGTGAGATATATGCTATGTGCTTATTTGTTAATTTCGGTCGGTGACCCTTGCTATTATATTGTGGACTTTGGGCTTTGCCCTCAGATGTTACCCGAACCCGTCCTACCGACGGATACACTAACGACGGAAGCGTCGTTAGTTTCCCCTGATCTTTACGTACGGAGTCTACGTGGAAAACGCAGAGGGACGGACGATTGGCTGAAGACGAGACTATAGAGGATACGGTGGAGACCGTGCTACTGTAGCTTAGTGCATGATCAGTCTAGACTTTTGTATAGGGTCTTGAGTTTTGGGAAATGTAATTTTATTTTGGGAATTAATGTATTACTTTTTCCGTTGTATTATTCGGCACTCTGACACTCGTTGGGTGATAACCTTTGAAATGAACTGATTTTATTTTAATTCCTTTGATATTAATTTTGGAAAAACTCATTTCAATTATTTATTTGAAAAAAAAAAATGCACCTGCGCTGTGTTTTAAACTCGGGGTGTTACACCCTTGGTGCTTGTTTTAAACGATATAAAGACTTTTTAAGTTTGAAAACATGGTCTGGAAATCAGAATTTTCAAATCCAGGGGGCTGTTTGACATAGACTCCTTTACTTATGTAGCCATTTAAGAATGCACTTTTGACATCCATTTGATACAGCATTATATCATGATTAGCAGCAAATGATAAGAGAATTCTAAATGCTTCTAACCTGGCCACTGGAACAAAAGTCTCAGTGTAATCCATACCTTTCTGTTGACTGTATCCTTGAGCTACAACTTCACCCTTTTCATTGAATTTGTTTCAAAATACCTACTTGGTTCCAATAATGCTTCTGTTTGGTCTGGATACCAGATCCCAAACATCATTCCTTCAGCTCTTCTTGCATTGCAAGTATCCAACCTTCCTCTACCAAAACTTCATCAACAATGCTTGGTTCGCATCAACTTCTGGTTCTGTAACAGCTTCTGATTCTGATGAATCAGCTTCTGGTTCTGGTGAATCTGTAACAGATTTAGATTCTGGTAAATATCCAGGTTTCTCTTATGACTTATCTTGGCTTTTTCTGACTTGATCAGATTTATCTTTTGAAGATTTGTGTTGTGTTGCTGACTTGCTTGTATCCTTTACCTTTCCAGGTACTTTTATTTCTTGTGCTTCTGCTCCCTGCACTATTTTTATCTTGCTTTGATTTGTTAAGATCAAGCAGTTTGTCATTCTACATAATGCAAATCAAATAAGTTAAAATTTAACTCAATACAGCCAAACCATTCGTTCTGCTTCTGGTGGTTTCTGTTTGTTTTTGAAACCACTGGAATGTTGTTTCTTCTGAGTACCTGGTTCCTCTGATGTTTTGAAAACCTGCAGAATACTTATCTAGCTTTGATTTGTTAAGATCAAGCTTCTTGTTATCACAGTAAATATTAAATAATAATAGTATTTACAGCGAGATGTAGCCTCTTGCTTCTGATTTTCAGATTCCTAATCTATATGTTCTGAGATTACATGGTTTGGATGAGGGAATTTGAATTCCCTTCCAGGTTTGTAGTCTTGATGAATCTCACTGGAGAGTTTGAAGAACTCTCTTGATTCTGATTCTTTAATTTCTGTTTTGGCTCATACACCATATTCCTCTTGTGATTCTGGAACTTATGGTGATTCTGATAATCATACTTATTTTGATAATTAAAGTAGTTCTGATGATCATACCTCAACCTTTGATATTGATACCTGTTCAGGTTCTGGTTCTGGTATTGATTCTGATTCTGATTCTGGTTCCAGTGTTGATTGTGGTTCCAGTTTCTGTGCCTCCAGTTCTGGTTTTGGTTCCAGTTCCTATACCTCTTATACTGGTTCCAATTTCTGTGCTTCTGGTACTGGTTCCAGTTCTGATTCTGGTTCCAGTTCCTGTTCTGATTCGTGTTATATCTTTGATATTTTCTGTTCCTCCTATGATTTTGGTTCTGGTTCTGATTGTGTTGATCAGTTCTTCTTCTACTAGAGTCACTTGGCTTCTGTTTGGTAGATGATGGAACATAAACCTTCTTCTGCTTGTGCGTTGCCAACATCCATTGTCCAGGCACCATTGTTGGTGTCTCCTTCTGGTTGCTCAGAACATCTACAACATAGATAATTTGATCTTTTGGTACCCAAAACTGATTGGGTCCAGGTTTGTTAGTCTTCACAGCTCTCTGATCTTGTTCAGATTTTACCATTGGACAAGATAATTCAGAGTGACCTTTCTTAGCACAGACAATACATAAAACATCAGAATAAACAGCTTTATTTTCAGTACTTGAGATATGACAAAGCTTCTCATTCTGTCCTTCCAATATTCAAACCTTTCTCCATCAAACAATGGTGGTCTATTGATGTTGTTTCCCAATTCTTCTAACATATTGAACCCCTTGGACCTTTCCTCAAACACTGTTAAGTGCTCAGCCTTGAGACCGAGCTCTAATGCCAATTGAAGGTGCAACCATGAGAAGGGGGGTTGAATTGTGTTTGACTTAACTTGAATACTTTTCCTGTTTTAATACTTTCAAAACAAAACTTGTTGTATAATTAAAACAGAGTTAGCAGCGGATAAAAATAAAAATAAAAACTCACAGATTTTATATTGGTTCACCGTTAACGAGGCTATGTCCAGTCCCTTCGCCTTGAAGGATTTCACTAATTCAACCTTGAATTACAACCTTACTACTGACCCTCCAAGTCAGTCTTCTCAAATAGTCTAACAATCCTAGACTTCTTTGAGGAAAAACAACTCCTGTTCTTCAGCCAATCTGACACCCCAGATTGTAGAAGAATTCACAACACTATGAATCTAATTGCTAAGTACCTTGCTACCCTTTATGAATTCCTCAGTTTGTAGACTCTACTTCAACAACTTAGATACAACTCTATCTAATTGCCAAGTAACCTGCTACCTCTACTGACTCCCTCAGATTGTAGACTCTACTTCAACAACTTAGATTTGCCACAGTGGAAAGAAAATAACACGAGTACTTGCTTCTTGAAAGCTGAAACTCACAATTGACTTATATGAAAATTTGGGAGCGTTTGCTTTGGAAGTGTATGACTCTTTTGTGATTTTTTATTCTGAGTATTCTGCCTTGAGCCTCCTTTTATAGATGCAGATTTGGGCCTCTTCCAAGCTTAATTTCGAGCTGAATCTTGATAGATTCTCTTGCAAAAATAACTTGACCAATTGGGCTTTATTTAAATAAAAAACATATCTTCAGAATTTCTTTCAAAATAACTGGCCAATCAAATCCTTTCATTGCTTCCCGCCACAGCTTCTGACTTCCATGCTACTCCACTTTAATTTATAACAAATCTTTAATAATACTTTGATAAAAATAACATAAGATCTTTACCTTTAATCCCCATGATCATTTCTGCACCCTTGGATCTTCATGCGATATTCCACAACTGGACCAGCCGAATTGATATGTTGTGATCCTCTGATTTCGGCCATTCCTGGACCACTCTTCCTAACCCTCTGATCTTCTGATTTTGGCCTTCCCTGGACGCGCACCTGATATGCTAAAATCCTCTGAATTCGGCCTTTGCTGGACTGTATAGTCTGTCCCTATGATTTCGGCCACCACTGGGCCATGGTCTGATTTTCTGATCTGGACCATCACTGGACCAAATAATTATTTTTGAACCATTGATCTCGAAGTTTTTACTCTGATCTGGACAGATTCTGGACTTTGGTCTGGAACAAACTGAAATTAACTTGAACAAAAAATATTTCAACCTGGACATTTTACCTTAATTTTGGAGCAGGTCTTGATTGATTCTGGAACTCATTTCTTTTGGTCTGGACTTAGTTCCATGCCCTGAATAATGCTATCTTATGGTCTGGGTCAAATCTGGATTGATCTTCTTGTTCTGGACTCATAAACATACCTTCTGGTCAAGTCTAGAACTAGTCTGGACTGTGTAATTTTTCACTGTCAGACCATCTTCTGGTCAGAATAACTTCTGGAATAAAATTGATATTTGATTCCTGTTTGTCTGGAACAACTCTCCTTCTGGCAGGCTTTCCAATGGTATGATCCATGTTTCGTTCTGATTTTTATTCCTTCTGATATGGGCCATCAAAGATATCTTCTGGTCATGTTTTGACATTCCTGGAGAATCTTCTGGTCATTCTAGAATTCATTTTTCTGGAATCATTTGATCACTGCTTCTGATTCCTTCAGTTTCTGGGGCATTTAACTTAATAATTCAAAGTACAAAATAAGTTTACATAGAGTACATTTGTAAGCATCAAAATCTTAAGTACTTAGAACCAACTTGGTTCCAACAATGACAACAGAAATACATAAGTATGCTCACTTATTAAATGTATAACATCTACATTTTTGCAAAACAGTCAATTTGAACATCTCCCTCCAAAAACTACAGAGGAAAATCGCGTCTCTATCCAATACAATTGTAGAAGGAAATCCATGAAGTTTCACAACTTCCCTCACAAACAAAGCTGCTACCTCCTTAGCAGTGTAAGGATGCCCAAGAGGAAAGAAGTGAGCATACTTTGTAAGTCTATCAATGACTAGCAAAATTGTATCCTTGCCTCTAACTCGTGGAAGGCCACCAACAAAATCCATCAAGATATCCTGCCACACTTGGCAAGGAATAGACAAAGGTTGAAGTAGACCCGCAGGTGATAAAGTGGAATACTTGTTCCTTTGACATACATCACACTCTTCAATAAACTTGTCTCCCCTCATGCCTTTCCAAAACAAGAAACTAGATACTCTTTTAAAAGTTCTGAACCATCCTGAATGTCCTCCACATGGTGAATCATGACATTCAGCCAAGATAAGTGGTATTTTGTTAGATCCCTTAGGTAGCACCAATTTACCATTATACAGAAGTCTTCCCTTCTTGAGTTCATAACCAGAATGAGAAGTAGGGGAGACGAGAAGAAAAGAAAGAGTGAAAAGAGAAGGAGTTGAAAAGGAGAAGAAAAAGTCAGTATCAGACTAAGGGGGAGCAATTCAAGTCTTCGAGTTATAAGCTAGCAAAATAAGTTAAGGTTGTCATCATCAAAAAGGGGGAGATTGTTGGAACCAAGTTGGTTCTAAGTACTTAGGATTTTGATGTTTACAAAAGCACTCAATGTAATCTTATTTTGAACCTTGAATTATTACATTAAATTCCACCAAAAAATGAAGTTTCCAGAGGCAGAAGATGAAGACACCAGAAAATGCATCCAGAAGGTACGAGAGGATGCATCCTGGAATTACCAGAGGATATCTTTGCTGGGCCAGATCAGAAGGAATCAAAGTCAGAAGGAGACCTAGACCAGACCAAAAGGAATCCTGCCAGAGGGAGACTTGATCCAGACCAGAAGGAATCATAATTCAAACTTAATCCAAAAGTTATTCTGACCAGAAGATGGCCTGGAAGTGCAATAATAAACAGCCCAGACTTGATCCAAACTTAATCAGAGGATAAGTTAATGGGTCCAGAACAAGAGAATCAATCCAGATTTGACCCAGACCAGAAGATAGCATGGTTCAGGGTATGAAACTAAGTCCAGACCAGAAGAAATGATCTCCATATTTGATCCAGAACTGATCCAAAACAGAAGGTAAAATGTCCAGACTGAAATATTATTTGTCCATATTTAATTTCAGTTTAATCCAGCCCAAGTCCAGAATTGGTCCAGATCAGAGGGAAGATATTCAGATCAATGGTCCAGATTTAAGTATATGGCTTAGTATTGGCGGAGATCAGAAGATCAGACCATGGCATAGTGTTGGCCGAAATCAGAAGGTCAGAATGTGTGGTCCAGCATTGGCCGAGATTAGAGGATCACAGCAGATCAGTTTGCAAGTCTAGGCTGGCTGAGATCAGAAGATCAGAAAGTGTGGTCCAGGGTTGGCCAAAATCAGAGGATCACAGCAGATCACTTAGTATGGTCCAGATGTGGACTAGCGCAGAAGATCAAACGGTCCAGATTTAATCATGAGGATTAACGGTGGAGATTTAATTTAATTTGATCAAAGTATTAAAAGGATTTGTTACAAAAATAAAGTGAAGTCGTATGGGAGTTCAGAAGCTCTTGGCGGGAAGAAACTAAAGACATGATTGGCCAGTTATTTTTGAAAGCAAATCTGAAGCTTAAAAAGATATGTTTTTTATTTAAGTGAAGCCCGATTGGTCAAGATATTTTTGCAAGAGAATCCAGCAAGATATAGCTCAAAATTTGCTTGGAAGAGACCCTAATTCGCATCTATAAAAGGAGGCTCAAGGCAGAATACTTAGCATCGAAAAATCACAGAAGAGTCATACACTTCCAAAAGCAAACACTCAAGTTTTCAGTGAGGTTAATTGTGAGTTTCAGCTTTCCAGAAGCAAGCACTCGCGTTTTTCTTTCCCTTGTGTTAGATCTAAGTTGTTGAAGTAGAGTCTACAATCTGAGGGATTCAGAAGGGGTAGCAGATTACTTGGCAATTAGATTCAAGGCGTTGTTATTCCTTCTACAATCTGGGGTTGTCAGATTGGTAGGAGAAGACTTGACTTAGGAAGTCAAGGTGCTGTATTCCTCAAGAGTCTAGGATTGTTAGACTGTTTGAGAAGACTGGCTTGGAGGGTCAGTGGAACTGTTGTAATTCAAGGTTTGAATTAATGAAATCCTTCAAGGTGAAGGGACTGGAAGTAGCCTCGTTAACGGTGAACCAGTATAAAATTATGTGTTTTTATTTTTACTTTATATCCGCTGCTAACTCTGTTTTATTCATACATCAAGTTTTGTTTTAAAACTGCAAAAACAGAAAAAGTATTCAAGTTAGTCAAACACAATTCAACCCCCCTTCTCGTGTTTGCACCTTCAGTAATTATTTATTTTGGGATAATTGTATATTTTTCCGCACTCTGATAATATTTTGGTGGGTCCAGGATACATTTTCGATGTATTATTATTTTGGTATATTTTGAAGATCAATTTCCCAAAATTATCTTACTTGGTTATAATCATGGTATAATTAATTAATTACTTTTGTCGTTTGAATTTACGACATTTATTTTAAGAAAATGAGTTAATGAAAATTTTATTTTAATTATCTTGAATTAATTCGAGAATTCTTTTATTTATTTTGGTTAAAAAAAATACAAAATACACTCGCGTTGTTTAAAACTCGGAGTGTTACAGGTATCATTAGAGGAACCTGTCAGAGGATATCATAAAAGGATCTTATTAGAATAAATCAAATGAAAAACCTCAACACACTTTTTAAGTTCTCTAGCACCACAAGGAATCTTCAAAGCAATAACAAATGTCTTATCATTAACAAAATGACGACGCGTCGTTTCGCAAAGAATGCTCCAGAATAAATCAATGTTACGAGACTTTGAAACGACGTCGAGGATTTTGTTGAAGGAAATAGGGGAGTGAATGAAATTAGGGTTTTGTTGCGTGACGAGGAAGAAGCGATAAACGGGACCCCATGAATAAGGGAAGTTGTTGCAAACTTGGAGGAAGAATTCGTGGGTGAGATTGAAGTTGGAAGAGGTGAGTTTTGAGTGCAGACGTGAATCAGGTGAGTTTTGTTGTTGGTAGAGAATGGTACAGACGTGGAGGAGTTCGTCTTGGTTTACACGTGAAATTGGGTTGGTGAAATGGCGGCAGAGACGTTGAAGGTTGTTTGAGAATAAAAGTGTTGTTGTTCACCGGAGAAACATCTTCTGTAAAGAATATGCAAAACTAGTTTTAAATTTTAAAACATCCTATAAGTAGGGACGACAATGGGGCACAACGCATGCACTACTTTTCCGTTCAGTATCCCCACCCTTCCACATGTGCGGGTTTTCATCTCAGTTTCATCGCACTCCTCCACATGTTCCAACAAGTCTTTACAGAGATCATCGCTGGGAAGAACACTATATTTTTAAAATTTTAATGTTTAAATAAAAAATATTATATTCAATTGTATATAAGATTTTTAAATTGTAAATTTACAAAAAAATATATTGAGGATCAAACTTTTAACATTATTGATTGACATTTTTAATAATTAAAAATTAATTTTTCAAAATTTAATTTTTTTTTAAAACACTAAATTTTTTAGAATTTAGTTATTATGTTTTGTCGTTTTAAAAAGTTTTATATTGTGAGCACATTGCAAACATCTATAAGTGTGACTTTAAAAGTAATTATGATAAAAGTTAAACTATTTTATTGACAGTGTTAAATATCTTTACATTCGACACATACAAATTAAATCCAAATTTTTACACTATTAATATAATTTTCATAACTACAAGGACAAAAACAATATATATAATTATTAAAATACATTTAAACACAACACGTTGTTTAAGATATCAATATTGACATAGCGTTGATAAAAGATAATGGTTTGATTTGAGAATTAGGCGATCTATTTTAAAATCATGTGAAACTATATTTCAAATCAATAAAGTTCGAATTTATTGGTTTATTTCAACTTAGACTCAAAATTCTCTTGTCCCATGATCAAGAAAGGTCACTCAAAATTGTCTTGTCCCATGATAAAATCAAGGAGAGACAAGAAACCTTTCAAGACTAACAAACCTGGACCCAACCAGATTTGGGTACCAAAAGATAAAATTGTTTATGTTGCAGATTTTCTGAACAACCAAAGTGAAACACCAGTCATAGTGCCTGGTCAATGGATGCTGGCAATATATGAAGGGAAAATGGTTTATGTTCAAACATCTACCAGGCAGAAGCAAAGTAACTCTGGCGGAAGAAGAACTGGTAAATACAATGCCTATCAGAACCAAAACCATAGGAGGAACAGGAAATATCAAAACAGACCGAGAAATCACACATATCAACAAAACTGGAACTACCAGAGGAATCAGAATTATCATCAGTTCCAGAACTATCAGAGGAACTTGATATATTGTAACACCCCGATTATTTTTTTTTTAGCACGAGTGTATTTTTTTCCAAAATAAATAAAAGAAATTTTCAAAATTAATTCAAAAGAATTAAAAGAAATTAAAATTAAACCACTTAAATAAATTGAAATTAAACCATTTCACTATAATATGGCGTCGTAATCCAAAACGATAAAAGTAGTTAAATAATTGCATCATAATTATAGCCAAGTAATTGAATTTTGGGAATTAATACTTTTAATATATCAAAAGGTAGTACATCAACAAAAGTCACTGTCATAATACCTCAAAAATTCGGATCACGGACCCACTAAAACATTATCAGGGTGCGGAATAGATATACAATTATCCCAAAACAAATAAATACATCCACCAAGCACTAGGCCCTATACAACAAGACTAAACTGATCTGATCATGCACTAAACTATAGTAGCACGGTTTCCACCGCATCCTCTACAAGTCTCGTCTTCACTCCAGCTGTCGTCCCTCTGCGCTGTCCACAAATACTCCGTACGTGAAGATCAAGGAAAACTAACAACGTCTCCATCGTTAGTGTATCCATCAATTTCCACAATATTATAAAGGGTCACTGATGTAGGAGGGTTCACGGCCAGAATCGTGGAAGAAACAGCTTTGTGGACAAAAGCAGCAGAAAATGCGGAAAATGATCGTCCGGTGTCAGATTGTCTATTATTATACCTTTCCGAAAAGGGAATCGCACCACGAACACAACTCATGGCTTTTCCATGAAGTATGGGCTCCAGAACCGTTTTGAGCTCGTCTTGGGCCTCAAAATCGCCGTTTTAGTTTTTCCCGTAGTTTCGGGCTTTTCTGTTTTACAGCCATTTTAGTTTTTCCTTTCATTTCGGGATTTTCTGTTTTACCTAATTTTCGTACTAGGGTTTCTATTATCTATTTAAAGACTTTCTATGCTGTAACAAAAGGTATCTTTGAATAAAATAATCAATTTTGAGAGTTTTTCTCTTCTCTGGTGGATTCTAGAACTGGTTCTTTTTTTAGGATTAGCGCTTGCTAACCCTTTGCGATTTCCGACTGCGTCAGTCACCTACCGAAATTAACAATTACCACATAGCAGTTATGTCAAAGATAACAAATACATTCATGGCATGTTCCAATGTTATGACAACAGAAATACATAAGTATGCTCACTTATTAAATGTATAACATCTACATCTTTGCAAAACAATCAAATTTAACATTTAAATCATGTCGTAAGTACAAATACAATCAACAATCACAACAACTCATTTGGCACTTAGAATTCATAAGATACTTGCACACATCGATTTCCACTCATCAACTCATATCAAAGCATGACTCACAGGTCAACCATCCCAATGCAATGTGTATATGCCAATGTGCACAACTCTTGGAATTACCAAGTTGCAGTTTCTCAAGGACCAGCACACGTGCAGTCTCTCACGGACTAGCACGATTTACGGATAGAATGGACCACCACGAACAAGCGGCCATTCCGTAGCCCGGATAGAATAGACCGTCTAATACACGCGGAACTACTCTGAAACCTGGATAGAATAGTGATAGAACTGGTATATTAAAATTGAATGAAATTCTGAAGAAACCTCAAGATTGTATTATCGAAACTGAGAAAAATGTAGAGGTTGCAGTTACAGACAATAACCGAATTGCCTTGCAATTCAGTCCCACCCAACTAACTCTTTAACTGCCTACCTATTGAAGACCCTGTGTCTGTTATTTATATTAGCTATCCTAACTGAATTAGTTAGGATTGACAGCTGGCACAGACTAACATAACAGATTAATAACAGAACTAACTAAACTAACAAATCTAACAGAATACTCTGCTTGACTATCAATCCTCTGATGGAATCCTCAGCTCGACTATCAATCCTCTGATGGAATCCTCTGCTCAACTATCAATCCTCTGCTTGACTAGCAATCCTATCAAATAGACCATCTAATACACGCGGAACTACTCTATAACCCATCAAGGTTACTACATTTACGTGTATTAGGCTCTCACAGGCCCAATACACAGAAGTTAAATCTGTTGAGGAAAAAACCTTTTTGATATATGTTTTAATGACAACAAACCTTTTAAATTAAATGATTAAGTTTTATGAATGGTGGTCTACTAATGATTTCACTTAAGTTTTGTTTAAGGAACATGAATTCATAAGTGAACAAAGCAAGAAACCATTCATGCACAATGTGATCAATTACAAGAAGCCATTCGAATCACTAAGAAAAAGGCCATGAACCAAGCTGCCAAAACAAGACTGAACAGTCTCCAGAATGTCCAGAATTAACAGCATGTTAATGATTCAAGGAAAGCCAAGAAATCAGCATAAAGAGCACTCTTGACACAATCTGGAAAAACATAAGATGTTACCCGATAACATCACCAGAAGATACCTCACCAAGCTGCCATCAGAGGATACCTCACCAAGCTGACATCAGAGGATACCTCACCAAGCTGCCATCAGAGGATACCTCACCAAGCTGCCATCAGAGGATACCTCACCAAGTTGACATCAGAGGATACCTCAACTAGAGGATATCGGAGGATATCTCAACCAGAGTGTAAGACCCTTAATTTGTAATGTTAATTTTGGAATTTTTATCAAGGGTATTTTGGGAATTTTGTAAAATATTTAATATATGTATGTTTTAAGTGAATATATATATATATAAATATTTATTTTGATGTATGAATTAAAATTATTGGATGTAGAATTAAATTAATTTAATTTCAAGTAATTAAATTAATCAGACCATTAAGTAAGGATTAGTGGCTAATTGCAAGACAATTAAAAGCTGGAAATCAGACAAGTGGCAAGTGAGGTGGCACCTTGAGAGCCTATAAATAGGAGTGAGAAGGATGGTGAAGTCAGAACACCATTCCTTCCTCCTCACTGCCCATATTGCATGTACCAACCCCATTTCCCTCTCATTCTGTCTCTGTTCTGCCTAGTTTCCCGAATTCAAATTGAAGAGAGGGAATTCCTCAAGACTCCAGTAACTGAGAATCCAAGCCTCAAACCTGAAAACCTGAAGAGAGGGAATAGCAGAGCACGCTACAAGAGTAAGGGCACCTTCCATCTTTTAGCTGCATTAGGACCACGAATGTGTGTTATTTTAGTTCTGTGTTTAAAAGAAAAACTGTTTTTCGAAAATGACATTTCGAAAGAAAATGCATTTTGTTGATAAGTGATTATTTTGATAGTTGTTGTTGGCTGTTTTACTGGTAAAATATGTTGTTTTACTTCTGTGTGAAGGCTGGAAAATGTTTGCATGCCATTTTAGTTATGATTAAAAACACATGTTATAAAACTGTCTTGAAAATGGCATTAAAATGCAAAATGCATCTTGTTGGTGTTTAGTTGTTCTGTGATGTTTGCATGTCATTCTGTTGTGTTTTGAGAAAACTAAATGCATGCATGTTTGCTTTGGTGTTTTGGGAAAACTGAATGCATGCATGTTTGTTCTGTTGAATGAGAATACTGAAATGTTGCATGATGTTCTGATGGTTGGAAAAGTCTGGATTGATTCTGATGATTGATCATCTGTCTTTGTTTTGGATAAACTGGTGTTAATGGTTCTGATTCTGTTTTATGTTGTGGGATTCTGGTGATGAAAATGACTCTGATTCTGGTTGTTTTGTGTGGTTCTGGTGATGTTGATGATTCTGATTCTGGTTGTTTTGTGTGATTCTGGTGGTGTTGATGATTTCAAAGGAAAAAGGGATTTTAATTGAGGAAAAGTTTTTTTTGAAAAAGTGCAGAATCTGTTTGATATTTGGTTGTCTTTTTTTAAAGAAAACAGTTTGAAAAGGGTTGAACTTTCACTGGTTTTCGAAGGTGTATTCGACTACAACATGTGTGTATTCGAATACAACCTTCCAGGATTCTGTTTTATTTAAAGTTTTCAAACCTGTATTCGAATACGAGCCCCTGTAATCGAATACAGAGGAAAGATTTTTGCTTATGTATTCGCATCTGTATTCGACAACGATCATGTCATATTCGAATACATAAGTGAAATTTTAACACTGTATTCATATCTGTATTCGACTACCGGCATGTTGTATTCGAATACACAATGCTATTTTTCACTGGTTTCAGTTGCTGTATTTGAATACAAGGAATCTGTATTCGAATACAGATTCGTGTTTTTCCAGAAAGCACTGTTTTTAACTTCTGTATTCGAATACAAGGAAGCTGTATTTGAATACAGATTCGTGTTTTCCAGAAAATCAAATTTTAAACTCTGTCAAGTGGATTTTAAAATGTTGAGAAAACTCTAGGAAGGTTTAAATGATTAAAAATGGAATCTGTGAAATGGTTCTAAAGGGGAAGGGATGATGTTTTGAAAACCTTTAAGAACGAGGGAGGAATCTGAACTTTTTCAAGGTTTGGTCTTCTGTATTCGACTACAGACATGGTGTATTCGAATACAAAATGTTAAAACTGCAGTTCATGCTTCTGTATTCGAATACAGGGGGTCTGTATTCGAATACGTATTCGAGTTTCCAGAATTTACAAGTTTTAAGAGTGTTTTGTAAACCCTGAGTGTTTGGGGAATGTTGGGATTGTTGTGGGGAATTCAAATGGAACTTTTGGTGATATATTGAAGTTGTGGTGATGATGTTTTTGAAACTGCACTGATGTAATGAAAGATGTTGTTTGGTGCACTGAGACTGCCCCTGTATTCGAATACCAGAGGGCGGTATTCGAATACAGGGTGTGACTCTGCACTGTTTTTGGCTTCTGTATTCGAATACAGAGGAGGTGTATTCGAATACAGATTCGTAAAATTCCAGAAATCCTCAGTTTTAAACTCTGTAATTGAATTTTAAGAGTCTGGGAAAACTCTTCAAAGTGTTAATGATTAATGGACTGTTTAATCATGATTGTGATGTTGTTATTTATGACTATGCTAAAATTTTTAAACATGATGAAGAGCATGAATTGTCTGATTTTGCATTCTGTTTCTAGAGAAGTGAAACACTGCATATTCATGCATTGCATAGTCAAGTGGTACTCGCGATGGGCCACAGAGTAATGCGCAACCACGTGCTGATCTGTTGAGCGATTGAACGAGTGCTGGACTGTTGAGCGTCTGCACTAAGTACTGATCTGTTGAGCGATTGTAGTTTGGTATATAAGTGCTGGACTGTTGAGCGTCTCCATTGGTACTGGACTGTTGAGCGTCTGTACCCTGAAATGCACAACCCCGTACTGATCTGTTGAGCGATTGCACGAGTGCTGGACTGTTGAGCGTCTGCACTAGGTACTGATCTGTTGAGCGATTGTACCTCGGGTTATGTCAAACGTGTTGGTCTGTTGAGCGACTGCACGATGTGCTGGACTGTTGAGCGTCTGCACCGGTGCTGATCTGTTGAGCGATTGCACCCTGGTCATGAGGGCCGTTAAATTGTGCTGGTCTGTGAGCGACTGTACCTTGGTGACTCCAAGAAAATTTGTATACATGAGCATATACATATTGCATTGAGAGATTGACTGGTGGGTCACGATTGATTATATGATGAATGGTTGGAAATTGATGTGTGTGAGTGCTGTCCAGAATTTGAAATTCTGATTTTAATGACTGTGATTTGCTGAGGTGTTGCTGGTACTTACCACATATATCATAATAATTGGCTGCTATTTTGGAAAAGATATATATGTTATGCAATTTCCAATGAGCATTTTTATTGTCATCATATATTATGCCATGAATACATGTGTTGTTATGAAATATATGCTATGTGAATATTTGTGATTTTCGGTTGGTGACCCCTTGCTATTATATTGTGGACTTTGGGCTTTGCCCTCAGATGCCTCCCAAACCCACGCCGCCCGTGGGTACCCGAACGACGGAAACGTCGTCGAATTTCCTTGATCGCTACTCGCGCAATGCTTCGGCTTTTGACCCCCTCTCAAGCAGAGCGACTTATACGGGGTGGCTGGAGCGGACAAGTAGGACTGACGGAGTGGAAGACTTCGTAGAGCGCACTCATGCGAGCATAGAGTTTCCCGTGCCTTCCCGCCTGGTGCTAGAGGCGCACGGAGTTTTCGACGACGCTGAGGAGTCTGCTGAAAGGGTTGAGACGGAGGCCACTGTAGGGGTGGTGACTCCCAACCCTGTGATTGGAAGAGAGATACATGAGTCTGATGCGGTAGAGAAGCGTGAAGAGCTGAGACCAGTAGCGACTGAGATTCCGGGTCCATCTAGGATCTCCAATGATTGCTACGAGATTCCGGCACCGCCAAAGCGGCCACGAGTGTGTATTGACTTGACTTCTGAGGAGACCGACCCCTCTCTGCACGGGGAGGAGGAGGAGGTTACGTCGAAGCGAGCTGCAGAGTCAGAAGAAACTTGCGTGGGATGCGGAGGGAATCCGTGCTACTGCAGCTTCAGTGCATGATCAGTTAGACTTAATGTATTAGGTTTTGGGTTGAAATTGTAATTTGTCTTATTTTGGAAATACTGTACTATTTTCCGCTGAACCATGTACTCTGATATTTGCTGTTGATGTATTATGACAATGATATTTTGGGATGTATTAATGTTTGAAAAAATAATTTCCAAGATAAGTACTTAGTGATAATCCTGATGAAGTATTTGGTTTACATTCATCGATTAATCTATAACGTACTATTTTACGAAGAACTTTATTTTAATTCTTTTGAAATAATTTTGGGAAAACTCATTTTAATTATTAATTTAAAAAAAAATGCACCCGCGCTGTGTTTTAAACTCGGGGTGTTACAATTGTGGTATCAGAGCATTTGGTTAACTTTTGGGTTTAAGCTCTGATTGAAGTGTTTATTTTGAGTCATTAGCTGATCGTGCATAAGAAGCAAGTAGTTAAAGTTTCAAGTCTTGTGTGAGTTGTGGTGTGACTGAAGTAATGATGGTTTTGTAGGAAACAATGCCTCCAAGAAGAGACGACACCGCAAGGACGAATGTCAGCCGGGAAGATAGGATGGCTGAAGCAATGAACAATATGGCTGCGTCTGTTGCTGCTCAGACGGCTGCCAAGACTCAACGCGACTTAGAGAAGAGAGAACGAGAGATTCGCGCTGCTGAGTCTAGAGGGCTTGAGGACTTTCACCGTCATAACCCTCCCAAGTTCACAGGTGATGAGGGTCCAGAGAGAGCGGACCAGTGGATCCAAGAGATGGATAAGATCTTTAAGATGATTAACTGTCGGCGGAGGTGAAAGTCAAATATGCCACGTACCTGCTGATAGGGGATGCAGAATATTGGTGGAGGAGTACGAGATTGCTGATGGGATCAGCTCAAGAGGAAGTGACCAGGGAGTTATTCAAAAAGAAGTTTCTAGACAAGTATTTCCCAATGAGCACAAGGACCAAGTTGGGGGATGACTTTCTGAAATTGTACCAGGGGAATATGACAGTGGGAGAATACGCCGCTAAGTTTGAGTCGCTATCCAGACACTTCAGATTCTTCCGAGAAGAAGTTGATGAACAGTTCATGTGTCATCGCTTCCAGAATGGATTGAAGTATGAGATCCAAGATTCGGTCCTACCCTTGGGAATACAACGTGTAAGACCCTTAAATTTAATATTAATTTATGGAATTAATATTAAGGGTATTTTGGGGATATTTGTAAAAATATTTAATATATGTATGTTTTGAGTGAATATATATATATATATATATATAAATATTTATTTTGGATGAAGACTAAATTAATTTGATTTCGAGTAATTAAATTAATCAGACCATTAATTAAGGATTAGTGGCTAATTGAAAAAGGATTAAGTGCTGAGAAGTCCAGCTGGAAAATCCAGCATTATTGTATCATTGTTTCAAAGGAGGTGGCACTCAAGTGAGCCTATAAGTACACGTGAGGGGCTGGGCAGAAATCAGAACTCCATACCTCCCATACTGCATGTAATACTGCTGCATGTAACAGTACTTTTCCCTCCCATTCTGCCTCTGTTTTCTGCCTTCCCGTTTCCAGTCACGGTTATAAAAGAAGAAGAGATGGAACTCTTCAAAGCATCATTACTGGAACATCCAAACACTGAAACACCAAAACCCCAGTACAAAAGTTATTCCCCATACCATTACGGAGCTAAAGAACCCAGTTTCGTAGCAGCAAACTCAAGCTGCAGTTTCACCGGTTTTGGACGCGCAAACGGGAGCAGAATCAGAAACGAGAGGAATAGCAGAACACGCAACAAGGGTAAGGGCACCTTCCAACTTTCTAGTTGCATTAGGGCTGTAAATGCATGATATTTCAGTTCTGTTTTGAAAGGAAAACTGTTTTTGAAATGACATCTTGAAAAAAGAAGAAAATGCATTTTTGTTGATATGTGATGATTCTGTGATGGTTGTTGTTGGTTGAATGCATTAATGCTGTTTTACTTGTGTGAGAAAACTGAAGATGTTTTGCATGTTATATTAAAGATGGTTAAAATACATGTTCATAAAACTGTTTTGGAAAATAGTTTTAAAAATGCAAAAATGCATTCTGTTGGTGTTTTGCTGCTGTGTGATGATTTCTGTTTTGGTTGAACACATTAGTCATGTTCTGATGTTTGTGAAAGCTGAAATGCTATGCATGTTATTCTGATGTTTGAGGAAGCTGAAATGCTTTGCATGTTGTTCTGATTGTTTGAAAAGCTGAAATGCTATACATGTTATTCTGATGTTTTGAGAAAGCTGTGATGCTTGCATGTTTGTTCTGATGGTTTAAAAATCTGAATGATTCTGGTGATTGAACATTTTGATTCTGTTCTGTTTTAAGTGATTCTGGTGATGTTGACGATTTAAAAAGAAAAGAGATTTTAAATGAGGAAAGTGTTTTCTGGAAAAATGTAGAGTCTGTTTTGATGTTTGGTTGTCTTTTTTTAAAGAAACCGTTTGAAATGTGTTGCTTCTGATGATTCTAATAATCATCATGTTTTCATGCTTCTGATGATTCTGATCATCATCCTATTTCCTGCTTCTGATGATTCTGATCATCATCCTGTTTCCTGCTTCTGATGATTCTGATAATCATCATGTTTTCTGCTTCTGATGATTCTGATCATCATCCTGATTCCTGCTTCTGATGATTCTGATCATCATTCTGTTGTTTTTGCTTCTGGTGATTCTAGCATGAACCATTTTGTGCTTCTTCTGATCAATTCTGGATGAAGTCTGGGCGAAGTCTGGGTTATTCAAAATTCGATTGTCATGCCATGTTCTGGTCAAAATATATTCTAGATTATTTCTTGCTTTTGACAACTTATAGCCTGGAATAACTCTCCACATGGTAGGCTTCACAATAATATGGTCCAAAGAATCTTCTCATATTTATTCCCTCTGATATAATCCATCAAAGATATCTTCTGGTCACTTCTGGACAAGTATGGACTGTGTTGAAATTACACTGCCAGACTATGTTCTGATCAGTGTAACTTCTTGATTGCTTCTAATATTTGAATCATTCTTGTTTGGAGCAATTCATATTATGGCAGGCTTCCCTCTAGTATTTTCCAGATGTTCTTCTGATTTTGTTTCTGTTTGATATAAGCCTCCAAAGTTATCTTCTGGTCGGTTTTGGACATTCTGGTTTATCTTCTGATAATTCCAGAAATGCATCTTCTGTAAATTCAGAATGTATCCTCTGATACATTCATCTTCTGATGGTTTTTACCGTAGTAATTCAAGTTTAAAATAAGATTCCATCAAGTGTATTTGTACACATCAAAATCCAGATTATTTAGAACCAACTTGGTTCCAACATCATTCTGTGTGGTTTCTGATGATTCTGGATGAATCATTCTGTGTTGTTTCTAATGATTCTGGATGCATCATTCTGTTGTTTCTACTTCTGATGATTCTAGTGTGAATCATTCTATTTTGCTTCTGATGATTCTTGTGTGAATCATTCTGTTTTGCTTCGGATGATTCTTGTGTGAATCATTCTGTTTTGCTTCTGATGATTCTGGTGTGAATCATTTTGTTTTGCCTCTGATGATTCTGGATTGAATCATTCTGTTTTGCTTCTGATGATTCTGGATTGAATCATTCTGTTTTGCCTTTGATGATTTTGGTGTGAATCATTCTGTTTTGCTTCTGGTGTGAGTCATTCTGTTTTGCTTATGATGATTCTAGTGTGAATCATTATGTTCTGTTTTCTGATGTTGATCCTTCTAGTTCTGTTTCTGATGTTGATTATTCTGGTTCTGTTTTTTGATGTTCTGGTGTTGATGATTCTGATTCTAATTCTGTTTCTAATGTTCTGATGTTAATCATTCTGATTATGGTTCTATATTCTGATGATCTGATGTTGATCATTCTGGTTTTGTCTTCTGTATTCGACTACAGGCATGCTGTATTCGAATACAAAATGTTAAAATTGCAGATTTTCACTAGTTTCAGCTTCTGTATTCGAATACAAGGGATGTGTATTCGAATACAGATTCGTGTTTTTCCAAAAACTCAGTTTTAAACACTGTTTTATGAATTTTAAGAGTTTGGGGAACAATGGAAAGACTTGAGATGATTAAGTATGGAATTTGTGAGATAATGTGAATTGTTAATGATTGCTTGACTGTTTAATGATTGATGTGTTGAATGATGAAATTAATTGTGTTGAGATGTTTTGGGGGAAATGCTTGAAAGGCTGAGTTTTTCTGTTATTGCATACTATTTTCAGTGAAGAGAAAACATTGCATGTTCATGCATTGCATAGTCAGATGGTACCCACGATGGGCCACAGAGTAATGCGGTCACCGTGATGGTCCGCGAAGTTAAGTAGTAACCGTGGGTTATAGAATAGTTCTGCGTGTATTAGACGGTCTGTTCTATCCGGGGTTAGAGTAGTTCCACGTGTATTGGACGGTCTATTCTACTCAGGCTACGGAATGGCCGCGTGTTCGTGGTGGTCCATTCTATCCGTGCGAGGATTTAACTTCTGTGTATTTGGCCTGTGAGAGGCTAATACATGTGAATGTAGTAACCGTGATGGGTTGTAGAGTGGCCGCGTGTTCGTGGTGGTCCACTCTATCCGGGTTCAGAGTGGCCGCGTGTTCGTGGTGGTCCATTCTATCCGGGCTACGGAATGGCCGCGTGTTCGTGGTGGTCCATTCAAATATGTGCAACCACGTGCTGATCTGTTGAGCGATTGCACGAGTGCTGGTCTGTTGAGCGACAGCACTAAGTACTGATCTGTTGAGCGATTGTACTTTGGTATATAGGTGCTGGTCTATTGAGCGACTGCACTGGTACTGGACTGTTGAGCGTCTGTACCCTGAAATGCGCAACCACGTGCTAATCTGTTGAGCGATCGCACGAGTGCTGGTCTGTTGAGCGACTGCACTAAGTACTGATCTATTGAGCGATTGTACTTTGGTATATAGGTGCTGGTCTGATGAGCGACTGCACTGTACTGGACTGTTGAGCGTCTGTACCCTGAAATGCGCAACCACGTGCTAATCTGTTGAGCGATTGCACGAGTGCTGGTCTGTTGAGCGACTGCACTAGGTACTGATCTGTTGAGCGATTGTACCTTGGTATATGTCAATCGTGCTGGTCTGTTGAGCGACTGCACTGGTACTGGTCTGTTGAGCGAC
Source organism: Cicer cuneatum (assembly GCA_037974295.1). Classification (NCBI taxonomy): domain Eukaryota; kingdom Viridiplantae; phylum Streptophyta; class Magnoliopsida; order Fabales; family Fabaceae; genus Cicer; species Cicer cuneatum. The sequence continues at coordinate 71,352,552 of JBBPBO010000001.1, read as the reverse complement.
TATACCTTGGTCTGGGTAAATCGTGCTGGTCTGTTGAGCGATTGGACGTTTGCTGGTCTGTGAGCGACTACACCTTGGTAATTCCAAGAAGCTGAGTACATGAGCATATGCATATTGCATCTGGGTGTTTGACCGGTGGGTCACGTTTTGGATATTGTTGATGATTGGAAAATTGATGTGTGTAAGTACTTGTTGAAATATGAGTTTTCTGATGAATGTTTGTCATTACTGAAGTGGTGATTGTACTTACAACATGTTTTTCCATATTAATTGTTGCTGTTTTGAAAAGGCATACATGTCATGAAATTTCAAAATGAGCATCTTTTCATCATTATTATACAATATGCCATGAATGTATGTGTTGTTGTGAGATATATGCTATGTGCTTATTTGTTAATTTTGGTCGATGACCCTTTACTATTATTGTGGACTTTGGGCTTTGCCCTCAGATGTTACCTGAACCCGTCCTATCGACGGATACACTAACGACGGAAACGTCGTTAGTTTCCCCTAATTTTTCACATACGGAGTATTCGTGGACGACGCAGAGGGGCAGACAACTGGCTGAAGAAGATACTTGTAGGGGATACGGTGGAGACCGTGCTACTGTAGCTTAGTGCATGATCAGACTAGACTTTTGTATAGGGTCTTGAGTTTTGGGAAATGTAATTTTATTTTGGGAATTAATGTATTACTTTTTCCGCTGTATTTTTCCGCACTCTGACACTGATTGGGTGATAACCTTTGAAATGAACTGATTTTATTTTAATTCCCTTGATATTAATTTTGGAAAACTCATTTTAGTTATTTATTGAAAATAAAAATGCACCCGCGCTGTGTTTTAAACTCGGGGTGTTACACAATGTTTCCAAGTGCTAGTGGAAAAGTGTAGATAGGTGGAAGAGATGAAGAATAAGAGGGCCAACAGAGGTGGTCACTTTAATTCAGGAGGGCCTAGTCGGATGAATAACCAGAACAATAAAGGGAAACAAGTTACCAAGCCGTATAACCGGCCACAGAACAACAGGAGGGGCCAGAATCGGCCGGGGAATCAGACTTTTGGACGGCAATTAGGACAAGGAGTCCGGTGTTATCGTTGTGGGAAGGAATGACATATTGCAACTACTTGTACCACAAGGGATCTTTTGTGTTTCAATTGCCAGAAGCCAGGACACGTGGCGAGGGATTGTCGGGTTCCGAAGGTGGAGCCAACCGTGAACGCGACTAGGGCTACCCGCCCTACTGCTAGAGGCCGCGTCTATCACATGGGTGCTGAAGCTGGAGGTCAAGCCCAAAATTTAATCTAGCAAGATTGTGAGATTGCAGGTAACACCCTAACTGCACTTTTTGATTCGGGGGCAACCCACTCTTTCATTGCTATGGATTGTGTGCATCGTTTGAAGTTGTCTATATCTGCTTTGCCTTTTGATTTGGTTGTTACTACGCCTGCTAAGACTTTGACTGTAGACTCTGCATGTTTACACTGTACGGTAACAATTCAAAATAGGGACTTCTTGGTTAATCTAATATGTCTACCGCTACAATCCCTCGAGATCATTCTCAGCATGGATTGGATGTCCTATAATTACGTAGTTTTGGATTGCGCTCGAAAACTGGTTCTTTTCCCCGAACCTGGAGTCGCTCGATAATTGACTGCTAACCAACTCGGAGTATCGCTGAAAGAAGGAACTCAAGAGTTCTTATCATTGGCTAACATGGAGACCAAGATGGATGTAAATATAGAAGATGTGATTTTAGTCAAGGAATACCCAGACGTATTTCCATCTGAGATTCCAAGATTACCCCCGGTGAGAGAGGTGGAGTTCTTCATTGACTTACACCCAGGAACTGGACCTATCTCAATTGCACCATACTGAATGTCGCCATTGGAATTAAGCGAGCTTAAGGGTCAGATTGAAGGCTTGTTGGAGAAAGGATTTATCAGACCAAGTGTGTCGCCATGGGGAGCACCGGTATTGTTGGTTAAGAAGAAGGATGGAAGTTCGCGTCTATGTGTGGATTATCGACAACTGAATAAGGTGACCATCAAGAATCGTTACCCTTTACCGCGCATCGACGATTTGATGGACCAATTGAGGGGTGCAGCAGTGTTTTCAAAGATCGATTTGAAGTCAGGATATCATCAGATTCAAGTAAGAGAGGGAGATATTCAAAAGACTGCTTTCAGAACTCGTTACAGACATTATGAATATCTCGTTATGCCTTTTGGAGTTACAAATGCACCAGCAATTTTCATGGGTTACATGAATAGGATCTTCAGCCCGTTTCTGGATAAGTTTGTGGTGGTATTCATCGACGATATTTTGATTTATTTAGAGGATGAAGAAGAACACGAAGAGCACCTACGCCAAGTTCTTGACGTCTTACGCGAGAAGCAGCTGTATGCCAATTTGTCGAAGTGCGAATTTTGGCTAGACAAAGTGACTTTCTTGGGACACGTAATAACCAAAGAAGGAATCGCTATGGATCCGGCAAATATCAAGACAATTCTTGCTTGGAAACAGCCTCAGACTGTCACAGACATAAGATGTTTTGTCGGATTAGCAGGGTACTACAGAAGATTCATTGAAGGATTCGCTAAGATTGTAGCTCCTCTGACACAACTAACCAGAAAGAATCAGCCGTTTGCATGGACGGAGAAGTGTGAAGAGAGTTTTCAGTTGCTAAAGGAGAAATTGACAACCTTACCAGTGTTAGTTCTGCCACAGCCAGAGGAACCATATGAAGTTTACTGTGATGCATCTCACCAAGGTCTGGGATGTGTTTTGATGCAGCACAAGAAAGTTGTAGCTTATGCCTCAAGGCAGTTGAAGACTCACGAACGGAACTACCCTACCCATGATTTAGAGCTTGCTGCTGTAGTGTTTGCGTTAAAAGTCTGGAGACACTACTTATATGGATGCACATTCACGGTGTTTAGTGATCATAAAAGCTTGAAGTATCTGTTCGACCAGAAGGAATTGAACATGCGTCAGAGAAGATGGATGGAGACTCTCAAGGATTTTGACTTCTCATTGCAGTACCACCCTGGAAAGGCCAATGTGGTGGTTGATGCATTAAGTCGGAAGAGTGTGTCAGTATCTTCAATGATAATGGCCAGACAACAAGAATTGTGGGAAGCATTTAGAGACCTACACTTGGACGTGAAGTTTGCACCAGTAGTGTTAAAGTGTAGGATGATAACAATTTCGAGTGGATTACTTGAGGAGATTGCAAACCTGCAAGATGATGCATTGCTCCAAGAAAAGAGGAATTTGATAGCGCAAGGGCAGACAACTGAGTTCAGCGTCGGAACAGATAATATTCTGAGGTGTAATGGAAGAATTTGTGTACCAGAAGTTACAGAGATGAGAAGAATGATTTTGGAAGAAGCTCATAAGAGTAAGTTGAGTATTCATCCTGGAGCAACCAAGATGTACCAGGACTTAAGGCAGAATTTCTGGTGGCCAGGAATGAAAAGGGATGTGGCAAAATATGTATCAGCTTGTTTGACTTGTCAGAACGCGAAAGTGGAACATCAACGACCTCCTAGAATGCTGCAACCTTTGGACATACCGGAATGGAAGTGGGACAACATTTCCATGGATTTCATAACAGGACTGCCCAAGACAAGGAAAAAGAATGATTCAATTTGGGTAATAGTGGACCGTTTGACAAAGTCCGCACACTTCTTACCAGTAAGGACCACTTATAAGGTAGATAAGCTGACGGAAATCTACATCGCTGAGATTGTGAGGTTACACGGCGTTCCATCAAGTATAGTATCGGACCGTGACCCAAAGTTCACATCTCATTTTTAGGGAGTGTTGCATGAAGCTTTGGGGACGAAACTGAAATTGAGTTCAGCCTACCATCCGCAAACAGACGGACAGACTGAGAGAACAAATCAGTCCTTGGAGGATCTATTAAGAGCATGTGTGTTGGATGACAGAGGAAACTGGGATGAGGTGTTGCCATTGATTGAATTCATTTACAACAACAGTTTCCACGCAAGTATCGGAATGGCACCCTATGAGGCCTTGTATGGATGCAAGTGTCAGACGCCTTTATGCTGGTATAAGGATGGAGAGAGTATGATTGTTGGACCTGAGATGGTGGAACATACCACAGAGAAAATCAAGAGAATACAAGAGAAAATGAAGGCTTCACAAGATCGTCAGAAGAGTTATGCGGACAAGCGTCACAGACCCTTGGAATTCGAGCAGGGTGATCATGTATTTCTCAGGGTTACACCTACAACTGGTGTTGGTAGGGCTATTAAGTCAAGAAAGTTGACTCCGAAATTTATTGGACCATACCAGATTACTGCGCGTATTGGACCATTGGCCTATCGGATTGCTTTACCTCCAATACTGTCCAATATTCACGATGTATTTCATGTGTCGTAGCTAAGGAAATACATTGCAGACCCGTCACACGTAATCGAGCCAGATACAATTTAGCTGAGGGATAACCTGTCTTTTGAAGTATTGCCTGTAAGGATTAAAGACAGGAAGATTAAACAGTTGAGAAATAAGGAAGCCCCACTAGTCAAGGTAATTTGGAATCCGACTACTGGTGACGCAACGTGGGAACTGGAGAGTAAGATGAGGGAACAATATCCTCAATTGTTTATGGACATGTAGTTTCGAGGACGAAACTAATTTAAGGGGGTAGTATTGTAAGACCCTGAATTTGTAATGTTAATTTTGGAATTTTTGTCAAGGGTATTTTGGGAATTTTGTAAAATATTTAATATATGTATGTTTTAAGTGAATATATATATATATAAATATTTATTTTGAAGTATGAATTAAAATTATTGGATGTAGAATTAAATTAATTTAATTTCAAGTAATTAAATTAATCAAACCATTAAGTAAGGATTAGTGGCTAATTGCAAGACAATTAAAAGCTGGAAATCAGACAAGTGGCAAGTGAGGTGGCACCTTGAGAGCCTATAAATAGGAGTGAGAAGGATGGTGAAGTCAGAACACCATTCCTTCCTCCTCACTGCCCATATTGCATGTACCAACCCCATTTCCCTCTCTTTCTGTCTCTGTTCTGCCTAGTTTCCCGAATTCAAATTGAAGAGAGGGAATTCCTCAAGACTCCAGTAACTGAGAATCCAAGCCTCAAACCTGAAAACCCCCAGTAGTAAAGTTAATCCCCATCTCAATACGAAGATAAAGAACCCAGTTTTGCAACAGCAAACTCAGGGAACAGCTTCGCCGTTTTTAGACGCAGAAAAGGGAACGCAGCAGGAACAAGAGAAATAGCATAGCACGCTACAAGAGTAAGGGCACCTTCCATCTTTTAGCTGCATTAGGACCACGAATGTGTGTTATTTTAGTTCTGTGTTTAAAAGAAAAACTGTTTTTCGAAAATGACATTTCGAAAGAAAATGCATTTTGTTGATAAGTGATTATTCTGATAGTTGTTGTTGCTGTTTTACTGGTAAAATATGTTGTTTTACTTTTGTGTGAAGGCTGGAAAATGTTTGCATGCCATTTTAGTTATGATTAAAAACACATGTTATAAAACTGTCTTGAAAATGGCATTACAATGCAAAATGCATCTTGTTGGTGCTTAGTTGTTCTGTGATGTTTGCATGTCATTCTGTTGTGTTTTGAGAAAACTGAATGCATGCATGTTTGCTCTGGTGTTCTGGGAAAACTGAATGCATGCATGTTTGTTCTGCTGAGTGAGAATACTGAAATGTTGCATGATGTTCTGATGGTTGGAAAAGTCTGGATTGATTCCGATGATTGATCATCTGTCTTTGTTTTGGATAAACTAGTGTTAATGGTTCTGATTCTGTTTTATGTTGTGGGATTCTGGTGATGAAAATGACTCTGATTCTGGTTGTTTTGTGTGGTTCTAGTGATGTTGATGATTCTGATTCTGGTTGTTTTGTGTGATTCTGGTGGTGTTGATGATTTTAAAGGAAAAAGGGATTTTAAATGAGGAAAAGTTTTTTTTGAAAAAGTGCAGAATCTGTTTGATATTTGGTTGTCTTTTTTTTAAAGAAAACAGTTTGAAAAGGGTTGAACTTTCACTGGTTTTCGAAGGTGTATTCGACTACAACATGTGTGTATTCGAATACAACCTTCCAGGTTTCTATTCTATTTAAAATTTTCAAACCTGTATTCGAATACGAGCCCCTGTAATCGAATACAGAGGAAAGATTTTTGCTTCTGTATTCGCATCTGTATTCGACTACGATCATGTCGTATTCGAATACATAAGTGAAATTTTAACACTGTATTCGCATCTGTATTCGACTACAGGCATGCTGTATTCGAATACACAATGCTGTTTTTCACTGGTTTCAGTTTCTGTATTCGAATACAAGGAATCTGTATTCGAATACAGATTCGTGTTTTTCCAGAAGCACTGTTTTTAGCTTATGTATTCGAATACAAGGAAGCTATATTCGAATACAGATTCGTGTTTTCCAGAAAATCAAATTTTAAACTCTGTCAAGTGGATTTTAAAATGTTGAGAAAACTCTGGGAAGGTTTAAATGATTAAAAATGGAATCTGTGAAATGGTTCTAAAGGGGAAGGGATGATGTTTTGAAAACCTTTAAGAACGAGGGAGGAATGCTGAATTTTTTCAAGGTTTGGTCTTCTGTATTCGACTACAGACATGTTGTATTCGAATACAAAATGTTAAAACTGCAGTTCATGCTTCTGTATTCGAATACAGGGGGTCTGTATTCGAATACATATTCGAGTTTCCAGAATTTACAAGTTTTAAGAGTGTTTTGTAAACCCTGAGTGTTTGGGGAATGTTGGGATTGTTGTGGGGAATTCAAATGGAACTTTTGGTGATATTTTGAAGTTGTGGTGATGAAGTTTTTGAAACTTTACTGATGTAATGAAAGATGTTGTTTTGTGCACTGAGACTGCCCCTGTATTCGAATACCAGAGGGCTGTATTCGAATACAGGGTGTGAATCTGCATTGTTTTTAGCTTCTATATTCGAATACAAAGGAGCTGTATTTGAATACAGATTCATAAAATTCCAGAAATCCTCAGTTTTAAGCTCTGTTATTGAATTTTAAGAGTCTGGGAAAACTCTTCAAAGTGTTAATGATTAATGGACTGTTTAATCATGATTGTGATGTTGTTATTTATGACTGTGCTGAAATATTTAAACATGATGAAGTGCATGAATTGTCTGATTTTGCATTCTGCTTCTAGAGAAGTGAAACACTGCATATTCATGCATTGCATAGTCAAGTGGTACCTGCGATGGGCCACAGAGTAATGTGCAACCACGTGCTGATCTGTTGAGCGATTGCACGAGTGTTGGACTGTTGAGCGTTTGCACTAAGTACTGATCTGTTGAGCGATTGTACTTTGGTATATAAGTGCTAGACTGTTGAGCGTCTGCACTGGTACTGGACTGTTGAGCGTCTGTACCCTAAAATGCGCAACCCCGTGCTGATCTGTTGAGCGATTGCACGAGTGCTGGACTGTTGAGCGTCTGCACTAGGTACTGATCTGTTGAGCGATTGTACCTCGGGTTATGTCAAACGTGCTAGTCTGTGGAACGACTGCACGATGTGCTGGACTGTTGAGCGTCTGCACCGGTGCTGATCTGTTGAGCGATTGCACCTTGGTCATGAGGGCCGTTAATTTGTGCTTGTCTGTGAGCGACTGCACCTTGGTGACTCCAAGAAAATTTGTATACATGAGCATATACATATTGCATTAGATTAACCGGTGGGTCACGATTGATTATATGATGAATGGTTGGAAATTGATGTGTGTGAGTGCTGTCTAGAATTTGAAATTCTGATTTTAATGACTGTGATTTGCTGAGGTGTTGCTGGTACTTACCACATATATCATAATAATTGGCTGCTGTTTTTTAAAAGATGTATATGTTATGCAATTTCCAATGAGCATTTTTATTGTCATCATATATTATGCCATGAATACATGTGTTGTTATGAAATATATGCTATGCGAATATTCGTGATTTTCGGTTGGTGACCCCTTGCTATTATATTGTGGACTTTGGGCTTTGCCCTCATATGCCTCCCAAACCCACGCCGCCCGTGGGTACCCGAACGACGGAAACGTCGTTGAATTTCCTTGATCGCTACTCGCGCACTGTTTGGGCTTTTGACCCCCTCTCAAGCAGAGCATCTTATACAGGGTGGCTGGAGCGGACAAGTAGGACTGACGGAGTGGAAGACTTCGTAGAGCGCACTCATGCGAGCATAGAGTTTCCAGTGCCTTCCCGCCTGGTGCTAGAGGCGCACGGAGTTTTCGACGACGCTGAGGAGTCTGCTGAAAGGGTTGAGACGGAGGCCACTGTAGGGGTGATGACTCCCAACCCTGTGATTGGAAGAGAGATACATGAGTCTGATGCGGTAGAGAAGTGTGAAGAGCTGAGACCAGTAGCGACTGAGATTCCAGGTCCATCTAGGATCTCCAATGATTGCTACGAGATTCCGGCACCGCCAAAGCGGCCACGAGTGTGTATTGAGTAGACCGACCCCTCTCTACACGAGGAGGAGGAGGAGGTTACGTCGTGGGATGCAGAGGGAATCTGTGTTGCTGCAGCTTCAGCGCATGATCAGTTAGACTTAATGTATTAGGTTTTGGGTTGAAATTGTAATTTGTCTTATTTTGGAAATACTGTACTATTTTCCACTAAACCATGTACTCTGATATTTGCTGTTGATGTATTATGACAATGATATTTTGGGATGTATTAATGTTTGAAAAACTAATTTCCAAGATAAGTACTTAGTAATAATCCTGATGAAGTATTTGGTTTACATTCATCGATTAATCTATAACGTACTATTTTACGAAGAACTTTATTTTAATTCTTTTGAAATATTTTTGGGAAAACTCATTTTAATTATTAATTTAAAAAAAAATGCACCCGCGCTATGTTTTAAACTCGGGATGTTACACAGAGGATATCAGAGGATACCTCAACCAGAGGATATCAGAGGATACCTTAACCAGAGGATATCAGAGGATACCTCAACTAGAGGATATCAGAGGATACGTCAACCAGAGAATACCAGAGGATACCTCAACCAAAGAATACCAGAGGATATCTCCAGAAAACGATATCAGAGGATATCTCCAGAAAATACATTCAGAGGAAGAACCAAGTCTGTTCTTGAACATCAGAATGTCCTGAATGATCAGAACAGTCTCCAGAATGATCTTCTATCAAGAATGATCATCAATCTCTAGGAATGATCATTAGTCTCCAGAAATAATCATCAATGTCCAGCATGTTAACAATCCATCTCCAGCATGTTAACATTAATCTCCAGTATGTTTAACATCATATCATCAGTCTCCATATTGATAAACAATCTCCAGGATTCTGTTCACTTCATCAAGACTGTTTGAACCTGATTTTTATGCAAGGAAAAATCATGTTTATCTTAAACGGATTTCCAGTACATCATCATGAGATATGAAGCTTTAAAGATTGTTAATTATGATTCTAAGTATATTGTTAATTTAACTTGTGCTTTTGAGTGTGTTAATTCAAAGATAGGTTTCAAAAGAATCAAAGAAAACAGCAGCAGAGAATATTCTTCACATTCTGGAAAACGGAGAATGTTCGCCAGGCTGTGACAGCATAAAGACCCAACTTTCTCCATCACTTAATTGAAGTTGTTGGCTCTGGAAGTTACATGAATATGATCACTACATGGCAGAGAACACATAGGATCTATTCAAATCAAAGAGGACGTTCAAATTGCAAAAGAAAAAGACTGTCAAACAAGCCTGTCCAGACAGTTCTAGAAATGACTGTCAAGACTGTTAAAACAATCTTGAAGTCAAGTCAATTTCCAATATGGCCACAAAAACGTCCAGATTGATTATCAGTCTCCAGGATACTTAAAAGTACAAAAGTCTAGAATGATCATCAATCTTCAGTCAGTTTTAGCAGCTTCAGTACAAGCTTCCTACATCAAGTTTTCATGATCGTTTTCAATCTGTTTTTATTGATCCAAAGCTTCAGTTCAAGCCAGCAATGTTACCACTTATCAGAAGCATTAGAGGATCATTAATTATTCAAGAAAGATTGATTCAAAACGCAGCATACAGCTCAGCCTGAACAGAAAAGAAAAATAGTCAAAAGTTGGATTATTTTTATTCAGAAATAATGCCTCTGGTCAAATCAAATAAATGCATTAACAACGGCTATATTGTGTTGGAACCAAGTTGGTTCTAAGTGAAGGTGCAAACACGAGAAGGGGGTTGAATTGTGTTTTTCAAACTTAATTTCTTTTGCTGTTTTATTAAATATTGATTTGAATTATTCGATAAGTAATTAATCAGATTCAGCAGCGGATTAATAATAACATAATAACACAGCAATTTATACTGGTTCACCGTTAACTAGGCTACGTCCAGTCCCTTCCTCCAGAAGGCCTTTTACTAATTCAAACTCCTTTGAATTACAACACCACTGACCCTTCAAGTCAGTCTTCCCAAACAGCCTGACAACCCTAGACTTTTGAGGAACAACAACACCTTGACTATACCTGCCAAGTCTTCTCAAACAGCCTGACAACCCCAGACTTTTGAGGAATAACAACACCTTAGCTAAACCAGCTAAGTCTTCTCCTACCAATCTGACAACCCCACTATAATAAAGGTTTAGAACTTTGGGAAAGCTGTTTGTTGCACTGTATTTCTCTCTCGAAAACACTTAGAAAATATTGCTCTTGTTCATTTGTGTTTCTCTCTTTTGAACTCTCAGATATCTTTGAATTGAAGCTTGAGTTCTTGTGTTTATCGATAATTTATTCTTCAGCATTAAGTCTCTATTTATAGTTGAACTTTAGAACTTCACTGATGTTTTACTTCTGTAGCATATTTAGATTAATCTGTTTTGAGAATATTCTGGAGTAATTTGCTCAGATTCTATTTTGAGCCTTTTGCTCAGATTCTGTTTGAGCCTTTTTCTCCAATTCTATTTTGAACGTTTTTCTCAGATTCTTTAATCCTCATGATCAAATCTGCACCCTTGGATCTTCATGCAATATTCCACAACTGGACCAGCCGAATTGATATGCTGTAATCCTCTGATTTCGGCCTTTGCTAGACTGCACAGTGTCCCTCTGATTTCGGCCACCATTGGGCCATGGTCTGATTTTCTGATCTGGACCATCACTGGACCAAATAATTATTTCTGAATCATTGATGTGGAAGTTTTTACTCTGATCTGGACAGATTCTAGACTTTGGTCTGGAACAAACTGAAATTAACTTGAACAAAAAATATTTCAGTCTGGACATTTTACCTTTAATTTTGGACCAGGTTTGGATTGATTCTGGAACTCATTTCTTTTGGTCTGGACTTAGTTCCATGTCCTGAATCATGCTATCTTATGGTCTTGGCCAAATCTGGATTGAACCTCTTGTTCTGGACTCATAAACATACCTTCTGGTCAAGTCTGGAACAAGTCTGGACTGTGTAATTTTTCACTGCCAGGCCATCTTCTGGTCAGAATAACTTATGGAATAAAATTGATATTCGACTCCTGTTTGTCTGGAACAACTCTCCTTCTGGCAGGCTTTCCAATGGTATGATCCATGTTTCATTATGATTTTATTCCTTTTGTTGTAGGTCACCAAACATATCCTCTGGTGATGTTTTGACATCCTGGAACATCTTCTGGAAATTCCCGAATTCATTTTCCTTTGATCTCTGCTTCTGTTTCCTTCAGTTTCTGGGACATTTAACTTAATAATTCAAAGTACAAAATAAGTTTACATTGAGTACATTTGTAAGCATCAAAATCCTAAGTACTTAGAACCAACTTGGTTCCAACAATCTCTCCCTTTTTGATGATGACAAAACCTTAACTTATTTTGCTAACTTATAATTCGAAAACTTGAATTACTCCCCCTCAGACCAATTTCTCCCCCTAAGTCTGATACTCTCCTTTTCAACTCCTTCTTTTTCATTCTTTCTCTTCTTCTCTTCTCCTCTCCTTTTCAACTCCTTCTTTATTCTCTCTTTCTTTTTCTCTCTTCACGCTTCCTCTCCTTTTCAACTCCTTCTCTTTTTCACTCCTTCTTTCTTTTTAACTCTCCTTTTCTACTTATTTCTATTTTTTCTCTCTCCCTTTCTCCCCCTTTTTGTCATCAGCCAAAAAGTGGTCCTGCTATTTTTGTATTTTTTGATTTTTTCTTTACAAATTACAAAAAGTAAAAGCTGAAAATAAAAGACATAAAATAAAATTGCAGAAATTTAAAATGCAGAAATTTTTTCTTTACAAATTGCAGAAATTTTGATTGGTGAATGAGTATACCTGATTTGCCTTGGTGAATCTGAATTCCCAGGAAGAACTTAAGTTCTCCCATCATGCTCATTTGAAACTCCTTCTGCATTAGGTCAGAAAACTCTTTGCACAAATTGCCATTAGTGGATCCAAATATGATATCATCAACATAGACTTGAATAATCAGAATATCATGTTTAATTGATTTCCTAAATAGTGTATTATCAATCTGGCCTCTATTAAAATCATTCTTAAGCAGAAAGTTACTAAGTCTGTCATACCATGCCCTTGGTGCTTCTGTTTGAAAACATGGTCTGGAAAATCAGAATTTTCAAAACCAGGGGGCTGTTTGACATAGACTTCCTCACTTATGTAGCCATTTAAGAATGCACTTTTAACATCCATTTGATACAGCATTATATCATGATTAGCAGCAAATGATAAGAGAATTCTAATTGCTTCTAACCTGGCCACTTCAACACAAGTCTCAGTGTAATCTATACCTTTCTGTTGACTGTATCCCTGAGCTACAACTTCACCCTTTTCATTGAATTTGTTTATGAACACCTACTTGGTTCCAATAATGTTTTTGTTTGGTCTGGATACCAGATCCCAAACATCATTCCTTTGGAATTCATTCAGCTCTTCTTGCATTGCAAGTATCCAATCTTCCTCTGCCAAAGCTTCATCAACATTGCTTGGTTCGCATCGGCTTTTGATTCTGTAACAGCTTCAGATTCTGGTAAATATCCAGATTTCTCTTCTGACTTATCTTGGCTGTTTCTGACTTGATCAGATTTATCTTTTGAAGATTTATCATGTGTTGCTGACTTGCTTTTATCCTTTACCTTTCCAGGTACTTCTGTTTCTTGTGCTTCTGCTCCCTGCACTATTTTTATCTTGCTTTGATTTGTTAAGATCAAGCAGTTTGTCATTTTACATAATGCAAATCAAATAAGTTAAAATTTAACTCAATACAGCCAAACCATTCGTTCTGCTTCTGCTTCTGCTCGCTTTGGTTCTGATGAACCTGTACTATCTTTATCTTGCTTTGATTTGTCAAGCAGTTTGTCATATACCATAATATAAATCAATTAATTTAAAAATGAACTTAGTACAGCCAAACCATTAATTCTACTTCTGGTGGTTTCTGTTTGTTTTTGAAACCACAGGAATGTTGTTTCTTCTGAGTGTTCAATTCGTGTGAATCACCTGGTTCCTCTGATGTTTTGAAAACCTGCAGAATACTTATCTAGCTTTGATTTGTTAAGATCAAGCTTCTTGTTATCACAATAAATATTAAATAATAATAGTATTTACAGCAAGATGTAGCCTCAGGTTTACTCTGAAAATCCTCTTGCTTCTGATTTTCATATTCCTAATCTATATGTTCTGAGATTACATGGTTTGGATGAGGGAATTTGAATTCCCTTCCAGGTTTGTAGTCTTGATGAATCTCACTGGAGAGTTTGAAGAACTCTCTTGATTCTGGTTCTTTAATTTCTGTTTTGGCTCACACACCATATTCCTCTGGTGATTCTGGAACTTATGGTGGTTCTAGTAATTATACTGATTTTGATAATTAGAGTAGTTCTGATGATCATACCTCAACCTTTGATACTGATACCTGTTCAGGTTCTGGTACTGATTCTGATTCTGATTCTGGTTCCAGTGTTGATTCTGGTTCCAGTTTCTGTGCCTCCAGTTCTGGTTCTGGTTCCAGTTCCTGTACCTCTGATACTGGTTCCAGTTTTGGTTCTGGTTCCAGTTTCTGTGCTTCTGGTACTGGTTCCAGTTCTTGTTCTGATACGAGTGATATCCATGATATTTCCTGTTCCTCCTATAATTCTGGTTCTGGTTCTGATAGGTACTTGTGTTGACCAGTTCTTCTTCTACCAGAGTGACTTTGCTTCTGTTTGGTAGATGTTGGAACATAAACCTTCTTCTGCTTGTGCGTTGCCAACATCCATTGTCCAGGCACCATTGTTGGTGTCTCCTTCTGGTTGCTCAGAATATCTGCAACATAGACAATTTGATCTTTTGGTACCCAGAACTGATTGGGTCCAGGTTTGTTAGTTGTAACAGCTCTCTGATCTTGTTCAGATTTTACCATTGGACAAGATAATTCAGAGTGACCTTTCTTGGCACAAACACTACATAAAACATCAGAATGAACAGCTTTATTTTTAGTAATTGTTTCTGTAAAACCAAGACCTCTTTTTCCAGAATTACTGTTTCCATAAATCATAGATGCATTTTTACTTGTTTCCATTCCATTGGAAATAAAGTTTTGAAAAACTTGCTCATGCATATCAGATTTACAAACAATTTCAGAAGTGGAACAATTATTACTTTTCAGAGTTTGGTTTTCAGATTTGAGTCTTGCAACATTAGTTTTAAAATTTTTGTTTTCAGTTGCATACTCATAATTTCGATTCTTTAAAACTTGGACTTCTTTGGTTAGATTTTCCTTATCTTCCCTAAGAGTTTTCAGTTTTAAAGACCTTTTATTGTTTGCATTTAACAAGTCTTTTAAAGTCTCAATTAATTCAGATTTAGACAGATCAGAAAATACCTCATTGTCTTCATCTTCTGATTCTGTTCCAGAGCCTGAGCTATATTCAGAACTTGAGTTGGTATGAGCCATCAGAGACAGAATTTTTTCCTCTGATGTGCTTCCAGATTTGCCAGAATGATTGCTTCGATCATTCTTCCTTCTGCCTGTTTTCCTTCTGGAATTCCTGCCTTTATGAAGTCTAGAAGCAAACTTGATGTGAGCTATCTTTGCTGTTTCTGCCTCTTCTTCATCAGAAGATTCTTCCTCTGATTCTGATACATCCCAGGCAGCCATCAGACCTTTCTTTCTGTATCTGGAACTCTTCTTGTGATGTTTTCCTTTTTCCAGATTTGGACATTCTGACTTGATATGTCCAGGTTCATTGCATCCATAACAGATGATGTTCTTCTTGTCAGATTCTTCCTTGCTGTTATGTTTCTTCTGGGAACCTCTCCTCTTTCTGTTTTCCCAGATTTTAACCATCTTTTTGGTTAAGTAAACCATATCATCACAGTCACTGTCACTATCCTCTGATTCTGATACTACCTTTGCAGCTTTCTTCTGTTTCGATTTCAAAGCCAGATTCTTGTTCTTCTTAGGTTCATCTTCTTCCAGTTCTATTTCATGAGACCTGAGTGAGCTGATCAGATCTTCCAGCCTCTAGGTACTCAGATCCTTAGCTTCCTGAATTGCAGTAACCTTTGGTCTCCACCTTTTTGGTAGACTTCTCAGAATTTTCCAGACATGATCTTCAGTGGTATAGCTTTTGTTTAATACTTTCAGTCCTGATACCAAAGTTTGGAATCTACAGAACATTGTGTCAATGTCTTCATCCTCTTCCATCTTGAACAGCTCATACTTTCTGACCAATATGTTAGCCTTTGTTTGTTGAACCTGCTTGGTTCCTTCATAGGTCAGAACCAGACTATCGAATATACTCTTTGCTGTTTCTTTATTTGTGCATCTATCAAATTCCTTGAATGTGATTGCACTAACCATGATGGTTTTGGACTTGTGATGAAGTCTGTGTAGTCTGATCTGATCTGGTTTCATATCATCCAAGTCTAGCTTCTTAGTTGGATCTTCTGGATCAGTAGGTGCAGTGTATCCTCTGACTATCATCTTCCATAATTCAAGATCTTGAGATATGACAAAACTTCTCAGTCTGTCCTTTCAATACTCAAACCTTTCTCCATCAAATATTGGTGGTCTGTTGATGTTGCCTCCCAATTCTTCTGACATATTGAACCCCTTGAACCTTTCCTCAAACACTGTTAAGTGCTCAGCCTTGAGACCGAGCTCTGATGCCAATTGAAGGTGCAAACACAAGAAGGGGGGTTGAATTGTGTTTGACTTAACTTGAATACTTTTCCTGTTTTAATACTTTCAAAACAAAACTTGATGTATAATTAAAACAGAGTTAGCAGCGGATAAAAATAAAAATAAAAACTCACAGATTTTATACTGGTTCACCGTTAACGAGGCTACGTCCAATCCCTTCGCCTTGAAGGATTTCACTAATTCAACCTTGAATTACAACCTTGCTACTGACCCTCCAAGTCAGTCTTCTCAAATAGTCTAACAATCCTAGACTTCTTTGAGGAAAAACAACTCCTGTTCTTCAGCCAATCTGACACCCCAGATTGTAGAAGAATTCACAACACTATGAATCTAATTGTTAAGTACCTTGCTACCCTTTCTGAATCCCTCAGTTTGTAGACTCTACTTCAACAACTTAGATACAACCCTATCTAATTGTCAAGTAACCTGCTACCTCTACTGACTCCCTCAGATTGTAGACTCTACTTCAACAACTTAGATTTGCCATAGTGGAAAGAAAATAACCGAGTACTTGCTTCTTGAAAGCTGAAACTCACAATTGACTTATATGAAAATTTGAGAGTGGTTGCTTTGGAAGTGTATGACTCTTTTGTGATTTTCGATTCTAAGTAATCTGCCTTGAGCCTCCTTTTATAGATGCAGATTTGGGCCTCTTCCAAGCTTAATTTCGAACTGAATCTTGCTGGATTCTCTTGCAAAAATAACTTGACCAATTGGGCTTTATTTAAATAAAAAACATATCTTCAGATTTTCTTTTAAAATAACTGGCCAATCAAATCCTTTTATTGCTTCCCGCCACAGCTCCTGACTTCCATGCTACTCCACTTTAATTTATAACAAATCTTTAATAATACTTTGATAAAAATAACATAAGATCTTCACATTTAATCCCCATGATCAAATCTGCACCCTTGGATCTTCATGCGATATTCCACAACTTGACTAGCCGAATTGATATGCTGTGATCCTCTGATTTTGGCCTTCCCTGGACCACACTTCCTGACCCTCTGATCTTCTGATTTCCGCCATCTTGGATGTGCACTTGATATGCTATAATCCTCTGAATTCGGCCTTTGCTGGACTCTACATTTTGTCCCTCTGATTTCGGCCAACACTGGGCCATGGTCTGATTTTCTGATCTGGACCATCACTGGACCAAATAATTAATTCTGAACCATTGATCTGGAAATCTTCCCTCTGATCTGGACTAATTCTGGACTTTGGTCTGGATTAAATTGAAATTAACTTGAACAAAAAATATTTCAGTCTAGACATTTTACCTTTAATTTTGGACCAGGTCTGGGTTGATTCTGGAACTCATTTCTTTTGCTCTGGACTTAGTTCCATGCCCTGAATCATGCCATCTTATGGTCTAGGCCAGATCTAGATTGATCCTCTTGTTCTGGACTCATAAACATACATTCTGGTCAAGTCTGGAACAAGTCTAGGCTGTGTAATTTTTCACTGCCAGGCCATCTTCTGGTCAGAATACCTTCTAGAATAAAATTGATATTTGATTCGTGTTTGTCTTGATCAACTCTTCTTCTGGAAGGCTTTCCAATGGTATGATCCATGTTTCCTTCTGAGTTTTCTGCCTTCTGATATAGGCCTGCAAAGATATCTTCTGGTGATGTTTTGACATCCTGGAACATCTGGAAATTCCAGAATTCATTTTCCTTTGATCTTTTGCTTCTGATTTCTTCATATTCTGGTTGTATTTAATTTAATAATTCAAGGTACAAAATAAGTTTACATTGAGTGCTTTTGTAAACATCAAAATCCTAAGTCTTAGAACCAACTTGGTTCCAACAATATCTGTGTTTGATATCTCTTCCCTTATCCCTATTTACTTTCAGTCTGTTAATTATCAAGTTAGATAGATAAACTGAACTGTTGATTTCAACTAACCAAGAACGTTCTCTATTTTCTGGTGAAAACCAAGAACGTTCTCTGTTTTCTGTTTTCACAACCAAGACCAATCTTGAGTTATTTTCTTAAGTTTTTAACAGAAATTTTAAAAGGGCGGATTTACAATTCAAACCCCCCTTCCTTGTAAATCGATATTGCTACTTCAAAATCCTCGCACGGACAGAATGGACCATCTAATACATGCGGAACCACTCCGTAGCCCGGATAGAATAGACCGTCTAATACACGCGGAACTACTCTATAACCCATCACGGTTACTACTTAACTTCGCGGCCCATCACGGTCACTGCATTGACTCTATGGCCCATCGCGGTCACCACCTGACTATGCAATGCATGAGCATGCTATGTTTCTCTTCACTGAAACCAGTATGCAAATGTAATATGTGTTGGCCGAAAATCTAGCTCGGGTGTCTACTTTAGGGATTAATTGTCAGTTTAATTATAAGTTTAATTGTTGATTTAATTGTTTAGTCTGATAATAAACGTGGCAGAGAATAGGTTAGCTTAATTAGATTTCAATTTGGTTGTTAGGAGACCGAGTAAGAAGGCGCGGAATTCTGCCTCTGATCGCGTTTTCTGCTTCTGGTTAGTGTGTTGACGTATCGTCTGGTATACTGTACCGGTTCATCTGGTAATTATGTTTTCTGTATTTCTGGGTATTTAAAGCTCCAGTTTTAATTAATAAGATAAGCATTCCATTTCCTTACATTGAGATCTTTAATTCTAGCACTTTAAAAATTGGTATCAGAGCTTCGAAAGAGGCCTGATAATCGTGAGAGTGAGTGTGGACAAGTGAAGTCCAGAACAAACACGGGAGTTTGAGTGTGTGAGTGAAACACAAGAGAAATCATCATGTCAACCTCAGAAAGGTTCGTGCAGCCGTCTATTCCCAAGTTTGATGGCCATTATGACTACTGGTCAATGACAATGGAGAATTTGCTTAGGAGCAAGGAAATGTGGAATCTGGTAGATGAAGGAATTCCAGCACCAGCAGTTGGAAATACACCAACAAGTGAGGCTCAGAGAAAGAGTGTGGAGGAAGCCAAACTCAAAGACCTAAAAGTGAAAAATTATCTGTTTCAAGCTATTGACAGAGAAATACTGGAGATGATACTTAACAAGGAAACATCAAAAGCAATCTGGGACTCAATGAAACAGAAGTATCAAGGGTCCACAAAGGTACAAAGAGCACAACTTGAAGCCTTGAGGAAAGAATTCGAGTTACTGGCCATGAAAGAAGGAGAGAAAGTTGATAACTTCTTGGGACGGACTCTAGCCGTGGTCAACAAAATGAAAACAAATGGTGAGGTGATGGAACAAAGTACAGTGGTTAGTAAGATACTCAGATCATTGACCTCCAAATTTAACTATGTTGTCTGCTCAATTGAGGAGTCAAACGATCTAAGTGTCTTAACCATTGATGAATTACATGGTAGTTTGCTAGTTCATGAACAGAGGATGCTGGGACAACAGGAAGAAGAACAAGTGCTAAAAGTAACATATGATGAAAGATGAGTCAGAGGCAGATGCATGAATAGAGGAGGAAGAGGTAGAGGACGAGGCAGACAAACATTCAACAAAGCTACAGTTGAATGTTTCAAATGTCACAGACTGGGACACTTTCAAAATGAGTGCCCAGAATGGGACAGAAGAGCCAATTATGCTGAACTGGATGAGGAGGAAGAACTTCTGTTGATGTCCTATGTTGAGTTCAACAACTCAAAAAAGGAATAAATATGGTTTCTTGATTCTGGTTGCTCAAATCACATGACAGGAAACAAACAATGGTTCGTGGAGTTGGATGAACAATTCAGTCATTCTGTAAAACTAGGAAACAATCTCAGAATGCCAGTGAAAGGGAAGGGCAACATCAGACTTGAAGTAGAAAGAGCAACTCAGGTAATCTCTGAAGTGTACTATGTTCCTGAGTTGAAAAACAATTTGTTGAGTATGGGTCAACTACAAGAAAAAGGGTTAACTATCCTCATACAAAATGGAGGATGCAAACTTTATCATTCTAAAAGAGGACTAATCATGCACACACGCATGACCTCTAATAGAATGTTTGTTGTTCGAGCCAATATTCTGATGGATACATCTTCTGCATGTCTGAATGTGAGCAGTGATGATACTGGTGACTTGTGGCTCAAGAGATATGGTCACCTCAGTATTACCAGTCTGAATTTACTACACCAAAAGGAACTTGTCAGAGGACTTCCCAAGTTCCAGATGTCAACATATGTATGTACAAGCTGTATGAAGGGAAAACAACATTGGAATATCATTCCAAAGAAAAGCAAATGGAGAGCAACTCAGAGGCTACAACTTATACACTCAGATATTTATGGACCCATCACTCCAAAGTCATATGGTAACAAAAGGTATCTTCTGAACTTTATTGATGATCTGAGTCGTAAGCTCTGGGTTTACTTTCTGAATGAAAAGTGTGAAGCTTTCACAACATTTAAAAGCTTCAAAAATATTGTGGAGAAGGAGTCTGGTCTATCCATTTGTGGACTAAGAACAGACAGAGGAGGGGAGTTCACCTCCAAAGAATTCACAGAATTCTGCAGACTCGAAGGTATCAAGAGACAACTGACTACAGCCTATACTCCTCAACAAAATGGAGTTGCAGAACGTAAAAATCGTACCATACTTAACATGGTGCGATGCTTGCTAGAAGACAAGAAGATGCCAACTCCATTCTGGCCAGAAGCTGTGAAAACGACATGCCACATTCTCAATCGAAGCCATACTTCTGCTGTAAAGAACAAAACACCAGAAGATGGAGTGGAGTTAAACCTAATGTTGATCATTTCCGAGTGTTTGGATGTATAGGAAATGTACATGTACCAGATGCAAAGAGGTCAAAGTTGGATGCTCAAAGTCAAGAGTGTGTGCTGATAGGGTACAGTGAAGAGTCTAAGGGATACAAAATGGTCAACCCGACCACAAAGAAGGTGATAATTAGCAGAGATGTTGTGTTTGAAGAAAGAAAAAGCTGGGACTGGAAAAAGACGGAAGGAGAAGCCAAGAATGACATTCTTGACTGGGGAGAAGTTGATAATGATACATATGAAGGTGCAAACATGAGAAGGGGGGTTGAATTGTGTTTGACTTAACTTGAATCTTTTTCTGTTTTTATACTTTCAAAACAAAACTTAATGTATAATTAAAAACAGAGTTAGCAGCGGATAAAAATAAAAATAAAACTCACAGATTTTATACTGGTTCACCGTTAACGAGGCTACGTCCAGTCCCTTCGCCTTGAAGGATTTCACTAATTCAATCTTGAATTACAACCTTGCTACTGACCCTCCAAGTCAGTCTTCTCAATAGTCTAACAATCCTAGACATCTTGAGGAAAACAACCTTGTCTTCAGCCAATCTGACAACCCCAGATTGTAGAAGAAATCACAACACTATGAATCTAATTGCTAAGTACCTTGCTACCCTTACTGACTCCCTCAGATTGTAGACTCTACTTCAACAACTTAGATTTGCCACAGTGGATAGAAAATAACACGAGTACTTGCTTCTTGAAAGCTAAAACTCACAATTGACTTCTATGAAAATTTGGGTGTTTGTTGCTTTGGAAGTGTATGACTCTTTTGTGATTTTCGATACTTTATTCTTTAGCATTAAGTCTCTATTTATAGTTGAACTTTTAGAACTTCACTGATGCTTTACTTCTGCAGTAAATTTCAATTAATCTGTTTTGAGAATATTCTGGAGTAGTTTGCTCAGATTCTGTTTTGAGCCTTTTGTTCACTGATCTGTTTTGAACATTTTGCTCCGCTTCTGTTTTGAGCATTTTTCTCAGATTCTTTAATCCTCATGATCAAATCTGCACCATTGGATCTTAATGCGATAGTCCACATCTAGACCAGCCTATTTGATATTCTGTGATCCTCTGATTTCGGCCATTCTTGGACCACACTTCCTAACCCTATGATTTCGGCCACCACTGGGCCATGGTCTAATTTTCTGATCTGGACCAAATAATTATTTCTGAACCATTGATCTGGAAATTTTTACTCTGATCTGGACAGATTCTGGACTTTGGTCTGGAACAAACTGAAATTAACTTGAACAAAAAATATTTCGGTCTGGACATTTTACCTTTAATTTTGGACCAGGTCTGGATTGATTCTGGAACTCATTTCTTTTGTTCTGGACTTAGTTCCATGCCCTGAATCATGCTATCTTATGATCTGGGCCAAATATGAATTGATCCTCTTGTTCTAGACTCATACACATACCTTCTGGTCAAGTCTGGAACAAGTCTGGACTGTGTAATTTTTCACTTCCAGGCCATCTTCTGGTCATAATAAATTCTGGAATAAAATTGATATTTGACTCCTGTTTGTTTGGAACAACTCTCCTTCTGGCAGGCTTTCCAATGGTATGATCCATGTTCCGTTATGATTTTTATTCCTTCTGTTCTGGGCCACCAAACATATCCTCTGGTGATGTTTTGACATCCTGGAACATCTTCTGGAAATTCCAGAATTCATTTTCCTTTGATCTCTGCTTCTGTTTTCTTCAGTTTCTGGGGCATTTAACTTAATAATTCAAAGTACAAAATAAGTTTACATTGAGTACATTTGTAAGCATCAAAATCCTAAGTACTTAGAACCAACTTGGTTCCAACAACATATGCCTCCAGTGATGAAGAAAGTGAAGAAGATGCAGAATCTGATCAAAGTAGTACTGCCAGTGATACTGCTTCTGGTCACAGTAATATCTCTAGTGACACTACCACACCTACACTTCCAGAAAGAAGAATCCCTCGAGCTCCAAACTATCTTCAAGACTATATAAGTGGAGAAGGACTATCAGAAGAAGATGAAGAGGTACAAAATCTAGCACTGTTTATATCCTCTGATGATCCTGTTTATTATGAAGCAGTAAAATTGAAAAGATGGAGGGATGCAATGGATATGGAGTTCAATGCTATTGTAAAGAATGAAACCTGGGAGCTTGTTGATGCACCAAAGGAGGCCAAAGTAATTGGTGTAAAATGGATCTACAAAACTAAATTAAATGAGAAGGGTGAAGTAGATAAGTGTAAAGCTCGTCTTGTGGCTAAGGGATATGCACAAGATAAAGGAGTAGACTACAATGAAGTTTTTGCTCCAGTAGCTAGATGGGATACTATTAGAACAGTGATAGCTCTGGCAGCAAGAAATGGTTGGACAATTTTTCAGCTTGATGTCAAAAGTGTCGTTCTTCATGGTGAGCTGAATGAAAATGTTAACATTACTCAACCTCCAGGGTATGTGATCAGTGGGGCAGAGAAGAAAGTATATAAATTGAAGAAAGCACTCTATGGTCTAAAGCAGGCACCAAGAGCGTGGTTCAGCAAAATTTAAAGCTACTTCATTAAGGAAGGGTTTGAGAAAAGCAGCTATGAGCACACGTTGTTCATCAAAAGAGAAGAAAAGAACAAGATCCTAATTGTAAGTCTATATGTTGATGATCTCATTTTTACTAGTAATGATTCTGTTATGATAAATGAGTTCAAAAAATCCATGAAAAGGAAGTTTGAAATGACTGATCTGGGCAAGATGAAATATTTTCTGGGAGTTGAAATACGGCAGAACTTCAATGGTATTCACATTGGTCAGAAGAAATATGCTGAAGAAGTTCTAAAAAGGTTTGGTCTGGAAAATTGCAATGGAGTCAAGAATCCCATGGTTCCAGGAAGCAACAGACTGACAAAACAAGAAGATGGTAAGAAGGTAGATGCAACCCTATTCAAGCACATGGTGGGAAGTCTGATGTACATGACTGTTACAAGACCTGATTTAGCCTACAATGTTTGTCTAATAAGTCGTTTTATGGTCAACCCGATGGAGTCTCACATGATGGCAGCTAAGAGAATTCTAAGATACATCAGTGCTACTACTGAGTTTGGTGTATTCTACAAAAGAGGATGTAAAGATGAGTTGCTTGCCTACACGGACAGTGACTATGCAGGAGATCTGGATGATCGAAAAAGCACCTCTGGGTATGTTTTCATGCTAAGTGGAGGAGCAGTAGCTTGGTCATCAAAGAAGCAGCCAGTTGTGACACTTTCAACCACAGAAGGAGAATATGTGGCTGCTGCTTCTTGTGCATGTCAGTGTATTTGGTTGCAACAAATACTTAAACAGATTGGAGGCACAAAGAGTACAAGTGTCAAGATACTATGTGATAATTCTTCCACCATAAAACTTGCAAAGAGTCCAGTCTTCCATGGTAGGAGTAAGCACATTGATGTTAGGTTTCATTTTCTGAGAAATCTCACTAAGGATGAAATAATTGACATGGAATATTGTGGTACAAGTGAGCAGTTGGCTGACATTATGACTAAACCAATGAAACTGGAAGTGTTTGAGAAGCTCAGAGAGGCACTTGGAATGAAGTCAGCTGAAGAAATAAACTGAAATGCTTCTAACATGTTCAGTTTAGGGGAGCGATTGTTGGCCGAAAATCCAGCTCGGGTGTCTACTTTAGGGATTAATTGTTAGTTTAATTATAAGTTTAATTGTTGATTTAATTGTTTAGTCTGATAATAAACGTGGCAGAGAATAGGTTAGCTTAATTAGATTTCAATTTGGTTGTTAGGAGACCGAGTAAGCAGGGACGGAATTCTGCGTCTAACCGCGTTTTCTGCTTCTGGTTAGTGTGTTGACGTCTCGTCTGGTACACTGTACCGGTTCATCTGGTAATTATGTTTTCTGTATTTCTGGGTATTTAAAGCTCCAGTTTTAATTAATAAGATAAGCATTCCATTTCCTTACATTGAGATCTTTAATTCTAGCATTTTAACAATATCTTTAATGCTTCTGATAAGTGATAATATTGCTGGCTTGAACTGGAGCTTTGGATCAATTAAAACAGATTGAAAATGATCACTCTTGCTCGCGTCGTCACTGCCAAAGTTGGTTCTCTAACACCGTAACGATGAGAGGAACAACTTTTCTGCTTGACACTTTCTGTTTCGACGCTTGGATTTCCAAGTAATTTGAGTTTTGAGGAGAAGAAGAAGGGTACACGGCTGGTGAGGGAGGATCTGATGTGTACCATTCTATTTTCTGATCTGGACAGTGTAACCTTCTGATCTGGACTATGTAATATTCTGATCTGCATCATTTATTTAAATCTGGACCGTATGATCTGATGTGTACCATTCTGTTTTCTGATCTGGACAGTGTAACTTTCTGATCTGGACCATGTGATCTTCTGATCTGAACCAAGTGATCTTCTGATCTGAACCAAGTCTGGACCATGTCTTCTTTTCTGGACCATGTTTCCTTCTAGTCTGGACCAAGTCTCCTTCTGATCTGGACCAAGTGATCTTCTGATTTGAACCAAGTCTGGACCATGTGTTCTGTTCTAGACCATGTTTCCTTCTGGTCTGGACCAAGTCTCCTTCTGTTCTGGACCAAGTCTGGAACATGTCTTCTGTTCTGGACCATGTTTCCTTCTGGTCTTGACCAAGTCTCCTTCTGGACATGCTTCCTTCTGGTCTGGACCAAGTCTCCTTCTGGACAATGTTTCCTTCTCGACAAACTTCCTTCTGGTCTTGACGAAATCTCCTTCTGGACCATGTTTCCTGCTGATCTGGGCCATGAATAATATCCTCTGACAATGTCATTGTTTCTTCCCTCTGATGATATTCTCTGATGTTTGCCTTTGATGACATCCTCTGATTATTGCTTCTGATGGTATCCTCTGGAGGTATCTTCTGGTATCCTCTGGTGATATCTTCTGGCCGTATCTTCTGTTGGCATTTTTATCTTTTGGTGACGTCATCCTCTGATGACATACTCAAGTTTCTATAATGATATTAAAACTGTCAACAATTTTCTTCATGATAGTTTTAGAGATGCATGTTTTGCAATGAGATTCTTTGATAATGACAATGAATATATTTAAGCAATTAAAGAAGCAAAAAATTAAGGTTCATGACATTTTTTAAGAAAACTATTCGTCACCATGCTTCAATCAAATACAATTAATAGGCCATATGAAGTGTGAAAACAAACATGACAGTGGTTTCCAAATTTCATCCTACACCATCAAAGACAAGCTGTAAATAAACAAGGTATATTAAATTTACATATAATTTTTTTTTATATTCATTTATCTATGTTTATTATTTCTAACATATGAATTGTCTCAATAGATTTTCAATTATTTGATAAAGAGATTCAAAATTTAACATTGATTGAAATTGAACAACTTCTACAAGCTAATCTTAGGAGTTTAAAAGAATTTATGTGAATGCCATATCCCAAAGATTTTGCAGTAGTTGAGTTTGGAAATAGACTTATCTAAGATGAACTCAACTATGATATTAACATCCAGCAAGAACAATTTCAGAAAATGGTTGACTCACTTGAAGCCAACTTAAAATTGTTTTGACTGTTGCTTCGAGTAGGATAGCTTCTTTAACATAATTCAAAGTTCAAGATACCCTTTTAAACATTTGAAAACTCCAACTGCAACATTGCAAAGGAACTAAACTGGCTCAATTATTAGTTCTAACAGACCTGATAATTTGGGATGAAGCTCCTATGGCACAAAAGTTCTACTTTGAGCCTTTGGACAAAACTTTTAAAAATATAATGAATGATCATGGCCATGGCAATTCCTAATGAATTGCTGATAAGTGAATATGAAGATCCAATCTGTTTTATGGTTTTGAGTAATTATCCTAATTTGACAAGTCAATATATGAATCAAGATTTCCTTTTGAGTCAGGCAATTCTAGCCTCAACAATTGAGATTGTTGACTACATCAATGTGTGTGTGTTAAACATGATTCCAGGTATAGTTCATGAAAATAATATCTATGTTTTTATATTTTTATTGAAAATAAAGTGATGGTTGTTAATATTGTATAGGAGAAGAAAGAGAGTATCTGAGTTTAAAATGGATAAATAGTGATCCATATGATGTTTTTACACCTGAATTCCTTAACTCTTTTAGAACTTTAGGACTCCCGAATTATAGCATCAAATTAAAGGTTAGAACTCATATCATGCTTTTAAGAAATCTGAACCAATTTGAGGGATTGTACAATGGTACAAGATTGATTGTAACAAAATTGGCTAATCATGTACTTGAAGCAAAAATAGTTTATGAAAAAAATATTGGCAACAATATTTACATTCCAAGGATGTGAATGTCCCATGACAATAAATAAGTCTCAAGTCCAATTACTTGATTAGCCATGCTTCTCAAATTTGGAATCCATATTAAAGACTCTTTAATAAGCCTAGCATGTCATCATTAACATATGGCAACTAAGATACTCCAAATCTTTTGCTTAGGTTTCAACCATATCTATTCAGCACTTTTTATCATGAATAAAAACATCTTCACATTGGGTCCTTATTTATAACCAATATGCAAGGCTTCCATTACTGATTAGGTATGCTAATTCTCAATATCACTTTATATCTCCGCCTCTAAGTTAGAGTAGTCGAGCACACTTTCAATCCCACACTTATAAATTTTGTTATGTTTTTTCTTCTATGAAGATAATTTCTTTAACAATTGATATTGACAAGTGTTTTTCTATGTTGCATCACTTATGAATTTAAACTTGTCCCTGATTTCAAATTGATTCGGATCTTAACAAATGTAAAATGCAGCCAACATAATAAGTGTAAAAGGTCTTAATGATTTTATAAACAATAGTAAATGGCCTTTTGTAAATAGTGTGTAAAAAGTCTTTCCAACATTATGTTGGAACTGGTTAGTACATAATTGAAATGGGAAACTGAATTCTTTATTGAATTTAAACAGAATGTGTGTTTACAATTCTGTTTAGGCATAATTGATAAACTTGTTACAGAATTATCCACTCCAAGAATTTGAGAGCTTGGTCTCTCCCTTCCCAATAACCACTCAGAATTTTCCTCCCTTCCTTTTTCTCATTTTCCTACTTTTATTTGCATCATAACTGCTCTAGAGCAGCAGTTACTGCCTGATTTACAACTTAAACTGACACAATAACTGTCTACATAACAAATAACTGCCATACAAATTGAGTTCCCACTTAAAATTCTAACTCTTGACCCTCCTCTTATAATATTTAGTTATAAGAGGCCTAACAATACTCCCTCCCAAAAGAGTCACCTTGTCCTCAAGGTGAAAAGAAGGGAATTGCTCCATAATTGTCTCAATAGGTTCCCATGTTGCTTCAAAATCTGGTAGGTCCTTCCACTGAATCAACACTTCTGCTATGCCACTGGGAGCATTGCGGACATCTTGTACAGCAGCTGGAGTAACTTGCAATTCTAGTTCCTTTGAGAGCATAGGTGGCAAAGGTTGAGGGGTAACTGAAGAAGAGATGGCCTTCTTAAGTAGGGACACATGAAACACGGGATGTATCTTACTCTCTGGTGGAAGAGCTAACTCAAATGCAACTGCTCCAATCTGCTTTGAAATCTGATATGGTCCGTAAAAACGAGGACTTAATTTCTCATTTCTTTCTTAGCCAAGGACCACAATCTGTAGGGCTGTAATTTCAAATAAACCCAATCTCCAACCACTAGGGAAAAAGGACGCCGGGACTGATCAGCATACTTTTTCATCTAATTCTGAGCTATGACCAAATTGCTTTTTAGAGCATGCAACATTTGGTCCCTATCTTGTGTCATGATGTTAACTTCTTCAACAACCGAAGGAATAGTAGTCCCTTTTAGGAGATGAGGTGGGTCTCGACCATATAGTGCCTTAAAGGGGGTTAATTTTAGAGAGCTATGATAATTGGTATTAAACCAAAAGTGCTAGAAAATGAGCATTTTAGTCAATCTGTCCACCACTACGAGAATGACATTTTTACCTTGAACCTTAGGTAATCCTTCAATGAAATCCATAGATATATCAGCCCAAACCTGATTGGGTATAGGTAGTGGTTGAAGAAGGCCTGCAGGAGACAAAGCTTGATACTTGTTCAGTTGACACACCTCACAATTAGCCACATGCTGCTGGATATCTTTTCTCATGCCCTCCCAATACACAACCTCAGAAATTCTTTTATAGGTTCTGAAAAAACCAGAGTGTCCCCCCACTGCGGAGTTGTGAAATTCTTGTAGCAAAATGGGAATCCTTGAAGATCCTTTCGGTAGTACCAATTTCCCCTTATATAGCAATTTTTTATTTTGAAATGTATAGCCTGGATGAGCATTATGATCTTGGATAAGATCATGTATCAATTTTTGTAACTTAGGATCTCGATAAGTTTCCAACTCCCAATCTTCCACCTCTTCAAAGTGAACTGAAGACGAAGCTGCAAATGTCATCTTTCTAGAAAGTGCATCAGCTATGCCATTTTCTTTTCCAGGCCTATAATGGATTTCAAAGTCCAGTCCCATGAGTTTTGAAGTCCACCTGAAATATTCTTCACCCATTACTCATTGTTCTGTTAGAAATTTGAGGATTTTTTGATCGGTGATGATGACAAAATGCCTCCCTAGCAGGTAATGTCGCCACTTTTGAACAGCCATCACAATAGCCATCAGCTTTCGTTCATAAACTGACTTAGATTGTGCTCTGTCGGATAATGTTTGGCTAAGAAAAGCCACTGGTCTCCCCTCCTGCAATAAAACTGCACCCAAGCCCTTGTTAGATGCATCAGTTTCTATGGTAAAAGTTTTAGTAAAATCTGGAACAGTTAGTGTTGGTAATGAAGTAGCAATATCGATTTACAAGAAAGGGGGGGTTTGAATTGTAAATTCGCCCTTTTAAAATTCCTGTTAAAAACTTAAGAAAATAACTCAAGATTGATCTTGGTTGTGAAAACAGAAAAAGGATAACGTTCTTGGTTTTCACCAGAAAACAGAGAACGTTCTTGGTTAGTTAAAATCAACAGTTCAGTTTATCTATATAACTTGATAATTAACAGACTGAAAGTAAATAGAGATAAGGGAAGAGATATCACACACAGATATATCCTGGTTCACCCAACCCGGGCTACGTCCAGTCCTCACAACGGTGAGATTTTCCACTAAGTGTTTAAAACAAGAACCTTCTTGGTTTTACAGCACCTAGCTTAGATCAACCTTGATCTTTGTTACAGACTTTAATCTAATTCCATCCAGAAAGAGATTAATCAAATCACCTACCAACCTTGATAGTGAGAGCATATTTCTTTCTGAGCTTTTGCCTTCCTTTTATAGGCGTGAGAGCATATAATGATGGTCAAATAGAGCCGTTGGTAGTGCTCTTGTCAGGCTTGACCAAAGGCATTATTTCTGAATAAAAATAATCAAACTTTTGACTATTTTTATTTTCTGTTCAGACTGGGCTGTGTGTTGCGTTTTGGATCAAATTTACTTGAGTGATTACTGATCCTTTAACACTTTTGATAAGTGATAATATTGTAGGCTTGAACTGGAGCTTTTGAATCACTTAAAACATATTAAAAACGATCACAAAGCTTTGTTGCAGAAAAACTGTATTTGCTGGAGATTGATGATCAATCTGGAGCTTTAGCTTTTGGGTTTCCTGGAGATTGATAATCAATCTGGACTGATTTCTGAACATACTGGAAGCTGTCTTGATACATTGTATATTGTTAAGATTGTTTATCAATCTTGACAGCAGAACTGGAGTTTTGATTATGTCAAAACAGCTTGGAGAATGATGATGAACTTCTGCAGAATGTTAATGAAAATTCTGGAGATTGATAATCAATCTGGAGTCCTAGTATTTGAACTTTCTGGAGATTGATAATCAATCTGGAGGTTCAGTTTTGATCATTCTGGATGTCTTCCTGATCTTTTCTTGGATCTATTTTGATGTAAACATACTTCAAGATCGTTCAACGTTCTTGGCAGTCAAGCTGGAGAATGATGTTCAGTATGCTGGAGAATGATTGTATCATTCTGGACTAATGGTAAACTGTTGGAGAATGATGTTAAACATGCTGGAGATTTGATTGTTAACATGCTGGAGATTGATGTTTGATCATTCTGAAGATAGTTGTTAATCATGCTGGAGAATGATAATCATTCTGGAGATTGATGATCATTTCTGGAGACTAATGATCATTCATAGAGACTGATGATCATTCTTGATAGAAGATCATTCTGGAGACTGTTCTGATCATTCTGGACATTCTGATGTCCAAGAACATACTTGGTTCTTCCTCTGAATGTATTTTCTGGAGATATCCTCTTATATCGTTTTCTGGAGATATCCTCTGGTATGCTCTTGTATTCTTTGGTTGAGGTATCCTCTGGTATTCTCTGGTTGAGGTATACTCT
This sequence comes from Cicer cuneatum, assembly GCA_037974295.1. Taxonomy (NCBI): domain Eukaryota; kingdom Viridiplantae; phylum Streptophyta; class Magnoliopsida; order Fabales; family Fabaceae; genus Cicer; species Cicer cuneatum. The sequence goes on along the minus strand of JBBPBO010000001.1, from coordinate 71,321,164 downwards.
GGTTAAGGTATCCTCTGGTTGAGGTATCCACTGATGGCAGCTTGGTGAGGTATCCTCTAATGGCAGCTTGGTGAGGTATCCTCTGATGGCAGCTTCGTGAGGTATCCTCTGATGGCAGCTTCGTGAGGTATCCTCTGATGTCAGCTTCGTGAGGTATCCTCTGATGACAGCTTCGTGAGGTATCCTCTGATGGAAGCTTCGTGAGGTATCCTATGATGTCAGCTTCGTGAGGTATCCTCTAATGACAGCTTCGTGAGGTATCCTCTGGTATCCTCTTCTTGAGGTATCTTCTGGTGATGTTATCGGGTAACATCTTATGTTTTTCCAGATTGTGTCAAGAGTGTTCTTTATGCTGATTTCTTGGCTTTCCTTGAATCATTAACATTATGTTAATTCTGAACATTCTGGAGACTGTTCAGTCTTGCTTTGGTAGCTTGATTCATGGCCTTTTTTCTTTGTGATTAGAATGGTTCCTTTTGATTCTAATTGATCACATCTGTTCCTTATCATGTACTCTCAGTACTGATGTAAATTCCAGATGCAATAACTTTAATTAAGTGGTGGAGAAAGTTTGGTCTTTATACTATCACAGTCTTGCGAACATTCTCCGTTTTCCAGAATATGTCAAGAATGTTCTCTGCTGCTGTTTTCTTCGATTCTTGCTTTGTTCACTTATGCATTTATGTTCCTTAAACAAACTTAAGTGAAATCATTAGTAGACCACCATTCATAAAACTTAATCATTTAATTTAAAAGGTTTGATGTCATTAAAACATATATCAAAAAGGTTTTTTCCTCAACAGGTAATTCTGCCACCAATCTCTTGAGTTGTTCCAAGGCAGCTTGGGCTTCACTATTCCATTGGAAATTGTCTTTCTTCAAAAGTTGGGTCAAGGGCCTAGCTATCTTGCCGTAATCTCTGACAAATCTTCGATAATACCCTGTCAGCCCCAAAAATCCTCTTAAGGCCTTGATGTCCTTGGGTGTTGGCCAATCTAGCATAGCTTCAATCTTCTTTGGATTTGTTGCAACTCCACCGGCTGAGATGATATGACCCAAATACTCTAATTGAGTTGCCCAAAAGTGCATTTTTTCTTGTTGGCAAATAATTGATTCTCTTTCAACAAAGCTAGGACAACCCTTAAATGTCTTTGGTGCTCCTATTCATCTGTACTGTAAACCAAGATGTCATCGAAGAAAACCAACACAAACTTTCTCAAGTACGGCCTTAACACTTCATTCATAAGGGATTGAAAAGTAGAAGGAGCATTCGTAAGTCCAAAAGGCATGACAATAAACTCATAATGCCCCTCATGAGTTCTAAAAGTTGTTTTTGGAATGTCTGTTTCCCGCATCCTAATTTGATGATACCCTGATTTCAGGTCCAATTTTGAAAAGATCACTGCACCTCCCAATTCATCAAGCAGCTCATCAATAATAGGAATAGGGAACTTATCTGGTATGGTTATCTTATTCAAAGCCCTGTAATCTACACAAAAGCGCCGCCCGCCATCTTTTTTTTTCACTAAAATGATTGGGCTAGAATAGGGGCTCACACTTGGTCTAATAATACCATAATTCAACATATCATCTACTAATCTTTCTATTTCATTTTTTTGATAGTGAGGGTACCTATAAGGCCGTATATTGGGAATATTGGCACCTTCCTTCAAGATAATAGCATGGTCTTGCCTTCTAGTAGGGGTAGCCCTTGAGGTTCTTGAAAAACATCACCATATTCTTCTAAAATAGCTGCTGTCCATTCTGGATTGTCATCTGTAACTTCAGTTTTGGCTTGTAGTTGATGGTATTCCACTAAGAATCCTTGGCCTTGATCATTTAACGCTTTCAAAAGGGACTTTAGAGATGCTACAGCTCTAGTTAAATCGGGGTCCCCTTTCAAAGTGTGATAACCATTTCCAATAGGTCTTTCAATTCTTCCTCCACTTCCACTAGATTCGATTCCTGCAATTCACAGTTCTCATCTTCCTCACCCAAAACCAGCACGTGCAACTGCTTGTTAACACACACATGGCCTGGACTAAACCTCTCATCACAGTGAAAACATAATCCCTTTCGTGATTTCTCTTGCCTTTTAGCCTCGGTTAACCTTTTGAATCCTCTGCCTCTGAAAGTTCCAGCGGGCTTTGCAACACTTCCTTCCCTTGAAGAACTTCCAACTCATGACGTTGTAGTTTGCGTTTGTTGCTTTACCCCTGGTTCCCATGTCACCGTTCTAGTATTATTGAAAGTTCTCATTGGTTTACCGCCAGAAGACGCGGAACTGCTCCCCTTGTTGATTAAATTGTTCTTCTCATCAACTCTCTGAGCGAAGTCCATTAATTCCGCAAGAGTCTCCACTGGGTGTAATTTTAATTATGCCCTTATCACTTCCTTAAGTCCATTCAAAAAAATTCCTTTCAAATATGCTGGTTCTGCACATTTGAGTGGGCCTGCGTATAGTTCAAACTTTTCTCGATACTCTTCGACTGACCCTGTTTGTTTGAGACTTAGTAACAATTCAAAAGGGCTTTCAACCATAGATGGTTGGAAATGCTTAATCACAGCAGCACGAAAATCATCCCAAGTAGGATGTTGAGCACAAAATTCCCACCATTGGTACCATGTCAAAGCCTTTCCCTCCATAGCCACCATTACCGCTTGCAACTTCTCTGCCCCAGACATTCCTTTCAGATCAAAGTATCTTTCCACCCTAGTCGTCCATCCATACGCATCTTCACCATCAAAGACGGGTATTTCTAATTTCCTCCACCTTTCGACCCTGTTTCGCGAGTCTAGGTTCTGGCCTCTCTCCACACAACGCAGCGCGACTCCCATCGCTAGAATCATCTTCCTGCCTCACGTGAATTAGCCTGACAGCATCAGCCAAGTCATTCAATTGGCACCTGGCTTCCAACCGCTCCACCCCCCTTGTTCCATATGTTTTTCCCATGTTTCACGCAAAGCCAGCAACCCTTCAAACCCTCGCTCCATAACTTCCATACTGCGTGCTTCCATATTGCGCGTAAATACCATGAATTTCTCCTGGATTTTTGTTGCTTTGATACCAGTGTTGGAACTGGTTAGTACATAATTGAAATGGGAAACTAAATTCTTTATTGAATTTAAACAGAATGTGTGTTTACAATTCTGTTTAGGCAGAATTGATTAACTTGTTACATAATTATCCACTCCAAGAATTTGAGAGCTTGGTCTCTCCCTTCCCAATAACCACTCAGAATTTTCCTCCCTTCCTTTTTCTCATTTTCCTACTTTTATTTGCATCATAACTGCTCTAGAGCAACAGTTACTGCCTGATTTACAACTTAAACTGACACAATAACTGTCTACATAACAAATAACTGCCATACAAATTCAGTTCCCGCTTAAAATTCTAACTATTGACCCTCCTCTTATAATATTTAGTTATAAGAGGCCTAACACATTAGTATAGGGAGATGCAAAATTACATTACTTGACACTCAAAATCAACAAATAAAATCAATCATAAATAATAAATTTACATACACTTAGAAATTATATCCTTTCTATCCTATCTTAACATTGAATTAAATGAATTATTTGTGTTTACTGCTATATCCATCATAAAGAATTTGGTAGCACTATTAAATAGAATCTCTGTAAGGTTTTATATCAGATTTGAGAAAATTCTTGAACCACAATCTGGATTGCTTTTGATGTCTTGTCAAACCATTTTTATAATCTACATAGGTCATTCCAAATCTTACGGTATATCCATGGTGCCATTCAAAATTATCCAACAAAGACCATGCAAAGTAACCCTTTACATTCACACCAGCCCTGTAATTCCATTAGAACACAAATAATATCTGTTAAATTCCATGAAACAAAATGATAGGTATTGATACTAAAAAATACTTCAATAAATTACTAACTCAATTGCTTTTTGAAGATAAACAAGATGACGATAATGATAATCAGTTCGATAGGTATCCATAATGATATTCAATTACTTCAATTTTTTTAAAATTACTACTAGTGTCTACTTGTCGATGTCAATGTCATGTTCGTATCTGCATTAGTGCTACATAGATAGATTATGGATTCACAGAAACTACCACATAATTGAAGAGAAAGAGAAAAAGAAACTTACCTCCAACTATACATAATATAACACTGAAAATCCAATTACAGTACAAATACATATATACCTCTTGCAAGTTTGATTTCTCCACTGTCACTAACCTTAAAAACGTTGTTCTTTCATCATTCATTCATATACTTCATTTTTAACCAACTTTAATTTTTCTACAAAAATTTATATAATATTTATATCTACATACCGTGTTTATCAGTCATTACTCATTACTAGAATCTTCAATTATTGGAAATCTTTTCCTCCTCCTATCTCTAGTTGTCATCTTCTGTCCATATCTCTCAAGTATATCAGCCAAATCAACCAACCCTACTTCCCTCAGCTTCTTTCCTACCTCTTCAAACATTACCACACCTTCTTCATTTGAAAAATAATGCAAAAATTTGTTATAATCAAACCTTGGCACTTCCATCCCTCTATTCATCACCCTCTCCACATACTTAATACCTTCCCTTGACTGTCCAACTTTCACCAAACCACCAACAAAAATAGTATCAAAATTCACAAGAGGATCACTTCCTTTCCTTCCTCTTCTCCCCAAATGACCCTGCAACAGCATTATATAGGTATGCATATTCGGTTCGCAACCTTTCTTTATCATCTCCCTAAACACTTGTGTAGCTTCGCTTGCCCTTCTCAACTTCAAAAGCCCTTTTATCAATCCATGATAAACACGTATATCCACCACATCAATTCTTTCCACAATTTGATAAGCCTCTCTAACCCTATGCTTTGCTAAAAGCCCATAAACAACATATCCCAATGTCAAGTTATCGACCCTAATACCTCTCTTGCGCATTTCGTCGAACACTTCCAGTGCATGAGAAACCATCCCCTTTTTACACAACCACTTAATCACAACTCTATAAGTCGAAACACCAAGTTCATCAATTCTCTTTAATCTCATTGTTTGAAAAAGCTTCAAACCCTCACCAAATTGATTAACCTTAAAAAACGTCTCCATAAACTTCTCAACAACATCAACATCAGGTTCAAAACCCTCATCCACCATCAAATTCCAAATCTTGGAAGCTTCAATTAAATGACCCTTATCACAAAACCCACTAATCAAATGCTTATAAACAACACCATCAACCTTAACAAAATCTTTCAACTTGAAAACAACAAACTTTGCTTCTTCAACAAGCTTAACCCTACACATTTCCTCAACAACTTTACTCAATCTCTCAACACTATAACTATACCCATTTGAATTCATCAAATGAAAAACCTCAGCACACTTTTTAAGTTCTCTAGCACCACAAAGAGTCTTCAAAGCAATAACAAACGTCTTATCATTAACAAAATGACGACGCGCCGTTTCGCAAAGAATGTTCCAGAATAAATCAATGTTACGAGACTTTGAAACGACGTCGAGGATTTTGTTGAAGGAAACAGGGGAGTGAATGAAATTAGGGTTTTGTTGCGTGAAGAGGAAGAAGCGATAAACGGGACGCCATGAATAAGGGAAGTTGTTGCAAACTTGGAGGAAGAATTCGTGGGTGAGATTGAAGTTGGAAGAGGTGAGTTTTGAGTGGAGACGTGAATCAAGTGAGTTTTGTTGTTGGTAGAGAATGGTACAGACGCAGAGGAGTTCGTCTTGGTTTACAGGTGAAATTGGGTTGGTGAAGTGGCGGCAGAGACGTTGAAGGTTGTTTGAGAATAGAAGTGCTGTTGTTCGCCGGAGAAACATCTTCTGTAAAGAATATGCAAAACTAGTTTTAAATTTTAAAACATCCTATAAGTAGGGACGACAATGGGGCGCAACGCATGCACTACTTTTTCGTTCAGTATCCCCACCCTTCCACATGTGCGGGTTTTCATCTCAGTTTTATCGCACTCCTCCACATGTTCCAACAACTCTTTACGGAGATCATCCCTGGAAAGAACACTATATTTTTAAAATTTTAATGTTTAAATAAAAAATATTATATTCAATTGTATATAAGATTTTTAAATTGTAAATTTACAAAAAAAATATATTGAGCATCAAACTTTTAACATTATTGATTGATATTTTTAATAAATAAAAACTAATTTTTCAAAATTTAATTTTTTTTCAAACACTAAATTTTTTAGAATTTAGTTATTATGTTTTGTCGTTTTAAAAAGTTTTATATTGTGAGCACATTGCAAACATCTATAAGTGTGACTTTAAAAGTAATTATGATAAAAGTTAAACTATTTTATTGACAGTGTTAAATATCTTTACATCTGACACATACAAATTAAATCCAAATTTTTACACTATTAATATAATTTTCATAACTACAAGGACAAAAACAATATATATAATTATTAAAATACATTTAAACACAACACGTTGTTTAAGATATCAATATTGACATAGCGTTGATAAAAGATAATGGTTTGATTTGAGAATTAGGCGATCTATTTTAAAATCATGTGAAACTATATTTCAAATCAATAAAGTTCGAATTTATTGGTTTATTTCAACTTAGACTCAAAATTCTCTTGTCCCATGATCAAGAAAGGTCACTCAAAATTGTCTTGTCCCATGATAAAATCAAGGAGAGACAAGAAACCTTTCAAGACTAACAAACCTGGACCCAACCAGATTTGGGTACCAAAAGATAAAATTGTTTATGTTGCAGATTTTCTGAACAACCAAAGTGAAACACCAGTCATAGTGCCTGGTCAATGGATGCTGGCAATATATGAAGGGAAAATGGTTTATGTTCCAACAACTACCAGGCAGAAGCAAAGTAACTCTGGTGGAAGAAGAACTGGTAAATACAATGCCTATTAGAACCAAAACCATAAGAGGAACAGGAAATATCAAAACAGACAGAGAAATCACACATATCAACAAAACTGGAACTACCAGAGGAATCAGAATTATCATCAGTTCCAGAACTATCAGAGGAACCTGATATATTGTAACACCCCGATTTTTTTTTGTTTTTTAGCGCGAGTGTATTTTTTTTCAAAAATAAATAAAAGAAATTTTCAAAATTAATTCAAAAGAATTAAAAGAAATTAAAATTAAACCACTTAAATAAATTGAAATTAAACCATTTCAAAATAATAATGCGTTGTAATCCAAAACGATAAAAGTGAAGTAACTAGAATATTCAAGGTTTTAAAAATTCTGTTTCAGTTTTAAACTACTGTCCTCTTTCAGATGATGATTTATCATATGATGTAAAGTTGAGAGAGAGAATAATGACTCGCGGATTTTTATACTGGTTCACCCAATGAAGGCTACGTCCAGTCCTCACACTCTAGTGAGTTTTTTACTAAGTATCAAAAGCTATCAGCCTCTCACTAAGGTTGATTACAAACTGTGTATTCTTTAGCTTCACCAAGCTTACAATTCTTTCCTTCTGATTTCTCTTCAAGTGTTACTCACTTGAAGGTCTAAAGATGATATGAAGTAGTTTGATAGGAATTACTTTCTACAAAGATGAAACAAAGATCTAGTGTAAGATTATAGAAAGCTTGAAAGGAGATTGATAATGCTCTTGATAGCCTCTTGATATTTTTCTGTTTTTTGCTCGTGTAGTTCTTATTTTGCTGAAGAAGAGCAGCCTTCCTTTTATAGAGAGAAGGAAACTTTCTCTTCAAAAAAATTTTCCTTTCTGACCATTTTTCCAAGATGTAATGAACCTCACTGTTGTTTTGAATTTACAGCCTTGCCATTCTGTCCTTTTACAGCCTGGCACTTGGGAGGTTACTTCTTTATTTGGCTTTCCAGGAGGTTAGATCATTCCAAATGTTTTTAACAACTGGCCAATGCTCTTTTCTGGTTCCAAGATATGACCCTTCTCTAGTCGTGAATGATGCAGCTTTTGATACTTTGGAACTGTTAGTTGTTCTTAATGTAAGAGGATGAATGAGCAGCTAGAATTTATCCTCTGGTAATTTCCTTTTGGTGTCTGAAGTTCACTTTATGGTATTCGTCTTCTGATGTTTACCTTCTAGAGTTCATCTTCTGATATTTATCTTCTGATGTTTATCATGTGAAGTTTGTCTTCTAAATTTTTATCTTCTGGTGCGTATCTTCTCGTATTCATTTTTGGATGTTTATCATGTGAAGTTTGTCTTCTGAATTTTATCCTCTGATGTTCATCTTTTTATCCTCTGATTTGTTTCTTCTGAAATTCATCTTCTGATGTATATCTTCTGATATTCATTTATGATTTTTATCTTCTGATGTCGGCCAACCTGGACTAGTAAACTGGTCTGTTGAGATCCTCTAATCTCAGCCAACACTGGACCATTCATTCTGACTTTCTGATTTCGACCAATATTGGGCCATGGTCTGATCTTCTGATCTTGGTCAACACTGAACTGGGTCTGGATTAATTCTGAACAAACGATATTTCAGTCTGGACCTTTTAGCTTATCTTCTGATTAATTCAGGGCTGTTTTTCACTTCACTGTCAGACCATCTTCTGGTCATAATAACTTCTTGAATAAGTCTGACTTATGATTTCTTCTGGTCTGGATCCAGTATTCCTCTGGCAGGGTTCCTTCTGGTCTGGTCCATGTCTCCTTATGACTTTGTTTCCTTCTGATATGGGCCAACAAAGATATCCTCTGGAGATTTCAGGATGCATCCTCTTGTACCTTCTGCATGCACTATCTGGTGTCTTCAACTTTCAGGTTTTCTGCTTCTGGAATTCTGCTTCTGGTTTTCTGTTCTAGATGTTTTGCTTATGGTTTTCTGTTCCAGATGTTTTGCTTCTGTTTTCCAGATGTTCTGCTTCTGGTTTTCTGTTCCGATGTTTTGCTTCTGTTTTCCAGATCTTCTGCTTCTGGTGTTTTAACTTCAGATTTTCTGCTTCAGGAATTAACGGCTTTGTTTCCTGCATGCATCCATTCTTCTGGACAGGAGATTGCGATCTTTGGATCTTGTTCCTTTCTTTGTACAATACTTAAATGCACGCATTAGTGTAATCATAATCTTAAGATAATTTTGTTATCATTAAAAGAGATTTTTTCTCAACAAAAAGTAGTTAAATAATTGCATCATAATTATAGCCAAGTAATTGAATTTTGGGAATTAATACTTTTAATATATCAAAAGGTAGTACATCAACAAAAGTCACTGTCATAATACCTAAAAAATTCGGATCACGGACCCACTAAAACATTATCAGAGTGCAGAATAGATATACAATTATCCCAAAACAAATAAATACATCCACCAAGCACTAGGCCCTATACAACAAGACTAAATTGATCTGATCATGCACTAAACTACAGTAGCACGGTTTCCACCGCATCCTCTACAAGTCTCGTCTTCACTCCAGCTGTCGTCCCTCTGCGCTGTCCACAAATACTCCGTACGTGAAGATCAAGGAAAACTAACAACGTCTCCGTCGTTAGTGTATTCGTCGGTGGCACGGGTTTGGGTATCATCTGAGGGCAAAGCCCAATTTCCACAATATTGTAAAGGGTCACCAACCGAAATTAACAATTACCACATAGCAGTTATGTCAAAGATAACAAATACATTCATGGCATGTTCCAATGTTATGACAACAGAAATACATAAGTATGCTCACTTATTAAATGTATAACATCTACATCTTTGCAAAACAGTCAATTTGAACATCTCCCTCCAAAAACTACTGAGGAAAACCGCGTCTCTATCCAATACAATCGTAGAAGGAAATCCATGAAGTTTCACAACTTCCCTCACAAACAAAGCTGCTACCTCCTTAGCAGTGTAAGGATGCCCAAGAGGAAAGAAGTGAGCATACTTTGTAAGTCTATCAATGACTACCAAAATTGTATCCTTGCCTCTAACTCGTGGAAGGCCACCAACAAAATCCATCAAGATATCCTGCCACACTTGGCAAGGAATAGACAAAGGTTGAAGTAGACCCGCAGGTGATAAAGTGGAGTACTTGTTCCTTTGACATACATCACACTCTTCAATAAACTTCTTGATGTCTCCCCTCATGCCTTTCCAAAACAAGAAACTGAAAGTGCAAACACGAGAAGGGGGGTTGAATTATGTTTGACTTAACTTGAATACTTTTCCTGTTTTAATACTTTCAAAACAAAACTTGATGTATAATTAAAACAGAGTTAGCAGCGGATAAAAATAAAAAAATAAAAACTCACAGATTTTATACTGGTTCACCGTTAACGAGGCTACGTCCAGTCCCTTCGCCTTGAAGGATTTCACTAATTCAACCTTGAATTACAACCTTGCTACTGACCCTCCAAGTCAGTCTTCTCAAATAGTCTAACAATCCTAGACTTCTTTGAGGAAAAACAACTCCTGTTCTTCAGCCAATCTGACACCCCAGATTGTAGAAGAATTCACAACACTATGAATCTAATTGCTAAGTACCTTGCTACCCTTTCTGAATCCTTCAGTTTGTAGACTCTACTTGAACAACTTAGATACAACCCTATCTAATTGCCAAGTAACCTGCTACCTCTACTGACTCCCTCAGATTGTAGACTCTACTTCAACAACTTAGATTTGCCACAGTGGAAAGAAAATAACCGAGTACTTGCTTCTTGAAAGCTGAAACTCACAATTGACTTATATGAAAATTTGAGAGTGGTTGCTTTGGAAGTGTATGACTCTTTTGTGATTTTCGATTCTAAGTAATCTGCCTTGAGCCTCCTTTTATAGATGCAGATTAAGCCTCTTCCAATCCTTAAATTCGAGCTGAATCTTGCTAGATTTTCTGGCAAAAATATCTTGACCAATTGGGCTTCAATTAATTAAAAAACATATCTTTTTTAAGCCTTAGATTTCTTTCAAAAACTTACTGGCCAATCAAATCCTTTCATTGCTTCCCGCCACAGCTCCTGATTTCCATGCTACTCCACTTTATTTTTATAACAAATCTTTTGTAATACTTTGATAAAAATAACATAAGATCTTCACCTTTAATCCCCATGATCAAATCTGCACCATTGGATCTGTTGGAACCAAGTTGGTTCTAAGTACTTAGGATTTTGATGCTTACAAATGTACTCTATATAAACTTATTTTGTACTTTGAATTATTAAGTTAAATGCCCCAGAAACTGAAGGAATCAGAAGCAGTGATCAAAGGATTCCAGAAAAATGAATTCTGGAATGACCAGAAGATACTCCAAGAATGTCAAAACATGACCAGAAGATATTTTTGATGGCCCAGATCAGAAGGAATAAAAATCAGAATGAAACATGGATCATACCATTGGAAAGTCTGCCAGAAGGAGAGTTGTTCCAAACAAACAGGAATCAGCTTCATGCGATAGTCCACAGCTGGACCAGCTTGATTGTTATGCTATTGTCCTCTGAATTCGGCCATTCCTGGACCATACTTCCTAACCCTCTGATCTTCTGATTTCGGCCTTCCCTGGACGCGCACCTAAATGCTAAAATCCTCTAAATTCGGCCTTTGCTGGACTGCACAGTCTGTCCCTCTGATTTCGGCCACCACTGGGCCATGGTCTGATTTTCTGATCTAGACCATCACTGGTCCAAATAATTATTTCTGAACCATTGATCTGGAAGTTTTTACTCTGATCTGGACAGATTCTGGACTTTGGTCTGGAGCAAACTGAAATTAACTTGAACAAAAAATATTTCAGTCTGGACATTTTACCATTAATTTTGGACCAGGTCTGGATTGATTTTGGAACTCATTTCTTTTGGTCTGGACTTAGTTCCATGCCCTGAATCATGCTATCTTATGGTCTGGGCCAAATATGGATTGATCCTTTTGTTCTGGACATATAAACATACCTTCTGGTCAAGTCTGGAACAAGTCTGGACTGTATAATTTTTCACTACCAGGCCATCTTCTGGTCAGAATAACTTCTGGAATAAAATTGATATTTGATTCCTGTTTGTCTGGAACAACTCTCCTTCTGGCACGCTTTCCAATGGTATGATCCATGTTTCATTCTGATTTTTATTCCTTCTAATCTGGGCCATCAAAGATATCTTCTGGTGATGTTTTCACATTCCTGGAGTATCTTCTGGTCATTCCAGAATTCATTTTTCTGGAATCCTTTGATCACTGCTTCTGATTCCTTCATTTTCTGGGGCATTTAACTTAATAATTCAAAGTACAAAATAAGTTTACATAGAGTACATTTGTAAGCATCAAAATCCTAAGTACTTAGAACCAACTTGGTTCCAACAATCTCCCCCTTTTTGATGATGACAAAACCTTAACTTATTTTGCTAACTTATGACTCGAAGACTTTTAATTACTCACCCTCAGACCAATCTCTCCCCCTAAGTCTGATACTCTCCTTTTCAACTTCTTCTTTGTTCTCTCTTTCTTTTCTTCTCTTCTCCTCTCCTTTTCAACTCCTTCTTTTTGCTCTCTTTCTTTTTCTCTCTTCACATTTCCTCTCCTTTTCAACTCCTTCTGTTTTCACTCTTTCTTTTTCTTTCTTTGTTTTTCTCTCTCCCTGTTTCCTCTCCTTTTCAACTCCTTCTGATTTCACTCTTTCTTTTTCTCTCTCCCTGATTCCTCTCCTTTTCAACTCCTTCTCTCTCTCTCTCTCTCCCCCTTTTTGTCATCAGCCAAAAAGTGGTCCTACTATTTTTGTATTTTTTGTTTTTCTTTACAAAGTACAGAACATAAATTAAAAGACAGAAAATAAAATAACAGGAAATTTAAAAACTCCTAAGATGACTACTTGAGCTAGTCAGATATGGAGGTAATGCTGAGATGCTTCTTAATGAACTCGAACCTATCTTCTGGTAATGCCTTGGTGAAGATATCAGCCCATTGATGATCAGTGTCCACAAACTGTGAATTGCATCCTGCTGCTGATATATATTCAGCTTCAGCTGTTGACATGGCAATGGTGCTTTGTCTTTTGCTTGACCAAGAGATTTGATTATCACCTAAGAAAGTGCAGTTGCCACTTGTACTTTTCCTTTCCAGCTTGTCTCCAGCATAATCAGAATCAAAAAAACCTTTGAGTTTGTAGGTGGGGGTTTTCTTGTATAACAAGGTAAGGTTTGTGGTTCCTTTGAGGTATCTTAGAATTCGTTTGACAGCAGTTAAATGGGATTCCCTAGGGTCAGCTTGAAATCGGGCACAAACACAAACACTAAACATAATGTCAGGTCTAGAAGCAGTTAAATAGAGAAGGGATCCAATCATACCTCTGTATGTTTTCTGGTCTACCTTTTAGCTGGTTTCATCTTTTTCAAGTGAGCAGGTTGGGTGCATGGGGGTGGCCATAGGCTTACAGTCACTCATCTTGAACTTTTTGAGAAGTTCTTTAGTATATTTTGATTGGTGAATGAGTATACCTGATTTACCTTGGTGAATCTGAATTCCCAAGAAGAACTTAAGTTCTCCCGTCATGCTCATTTGAAACTCCTTCTGCATTAGGTCAGAAAACTCTTTGCACAAAGTGCCATTAGTGGATCCAAATATGATATCATCAACATAGACTTGAATAATCAGAATATCATGCTTAATGGATTTCCTAAATAGTGTATTATCAATCTGGCCTCTATTAAATTCATTCTTAAGCAGAAAGTTATTAAGTTTGTCATATCATGCCCTTGGTGCTTGTTTTAAACCATATAAAGATTTTTTAAGTTTGAAAACATGGTCTGGAAAATCAGAATTTTCAAAACCAGCGGGCTGTTTGACATAGACTTCTTCACTTATGTAGCCATTTAAGAATGCACTTTTGACATCCATTTGATACAGCATTATATTATGATTAGCAGCAAATGATAAAAGAATTCTTATTGCTTCTAACTTGGCCACTGGAGCAAAAGTCTCAGTGTAATCTATACCTTCCTGTTGACTGTATCCTTAAGCTACAAGTCTGGCTTTGTTCCTTACCACTTCACCCTTTTCATTGAGTTTATTCCTAAAAACCTACTTGGTTCCAATAATGTTTCTATTTGGTCTGGATACCATATCCCAAACATCATTCCTTTGAATTTCATTCAGCTCTTCTTGCATTGCAAGTATCCAACCTTCCTCTGCCAAAACTTCATCAACAATGCTTGGTTCGCATCAGCTTCTGGTTCTGTAACAACTTCTGATTCTGATGAATCAGCTTCTGGTTCTGGTGAATCTGTAACAGCTTTAGATTCTGGTAAATATCCAGATTTCTCTTATGACTTATCTTGACTGTTTCTAACTTGATCAGATTTATCTTTTGAAGATTTGTCATGTGTTGCTGACTTGCTTGTATCCTTTACCTTTCCAGGTACTTTTGTTTCTTGTGCTTCTGCTCCCTGCACTATTTTTATCTTGCTTTGATTTGTTAAGATCAAGCAGTTTGTCATTTTACATAATGCAAATCAAATAAGTTAAAATTTAACTCAATACAGCCAAACCATTCGTTCTGCTTCTGCTTCTGCTTCTGCTCCCTTTGGTTCTGATGAACCTGTACTATCTTTTGAAGGTGCAAACACGAGAAGGGGGGGTTGAATTGTGTTTGACTTAACTTGAAACTTTTCCTATTTTAATACTTTCAAAACAAAACTTGATGTATAATTAAAACAGAGTTAGTAGCGGATAAAAATAAAAATAAAAACTCACAGATTTTATACTGGTTCACCGTTAACGAGGCTACGTCCAGTCCCTTCGCCTTGAAGGATTTCACTAATTCGAACTTGAATTACAACCTTGCTACTGACCCTCCAAGTCAGTCTTCTCAATAGTCTAACAATCCTAGACTTCTTGAGGAAAAACAGCTCCTGTTCTTCATCCAACCTGACACCCCAGATTGTAGAAGAATTCTCAACACTACAAATCTAATTGCCAAGTAACCTGCTACCTCTACTTACTCCCACAGCTTGTAGACTCTAATTCAACAACTTAGATTTGACAAAGTGGAACGAAAACAACAAGAGTACTTGCTTTAAAAACTAAGACTCAACAATTGACTTATATGAAAATTTGAGAGTGTTTGCTTTTGAAGTGTATGACCCATTTGTGATTTTCGATGCTAAGTAATCTGCCTTGTGCCTCCTTTTGTAGATGCTGATTTGGGCCTCTTCCAATCCTTAAATTCGAGCTAAATATTTCTGGATTCTCTGGCAAAAATATCTTGACCAATTGGGCTTTATTTAAATAAAAATCATATCTTTTTAAGCCTTAGATTTGTTTCATATCTTAACTGGCCAATCAAATTTGTGCATTGCTTCCCGCCACAGCTCCTGACTTCCATGCTACTCCAATTTAATTTATAACAAATCTTTTATAATATTTTGATAAAAAAAATCATGAGATCTTCACCATTAATTCCCATGATCAAATATGCACTATTGGATCTTCATGCGATAGTCCA
This sequence comes from Cicer cuneatum, assembly GCA_037974295.1. Lineage (NCBI taxonomy): Eukaryota > Viridiplantae > Streptophyta > Magnoliopsida > Fabales > Fabaceae > Cicer > Cicer cuneatum. The sequence continues at coordinate 71,305,759 of JBBPBO010000001.1, read as the reverse complement.
CAGCTGGACCAGCTTGATTGCTATGCTATTGTCCTCTGAATTCGGCCATTCCTGGACCATACTTCCTAACCCTCTGATCTTCTGATTTCGGCCTTCCCTGGACACGCACTTGATATGCTACAATCCTCTGAATTCGGCCTTTGCTGGACTACACATCCTGTCCCTCTGATTTCGGCCATTGCTGGGCCATGGTCTGATTTTCTGATCTTTACCATCACTGGACCTCAAAAAATTATTTCTGAACCATTGATCTGGATATTTTTATTCTGATCTGGACAGATTCTGGAATTTGGTCTGGAACAAACTGAAATAAACTTGATCAAAAAATATTTCAGTCTAGACATTTTACCTTTAATTTTGGACCAGGTCTGGGTTGATTATGGAACTCATTTCTTTTGTTCTGGACTTAGTTTCATGCCCTAAATCATGCTATCTTATGGTCTGGGCCAAATCGGGATTGATCTTCATGTTCTGGACTCATAAACATACCTTCTGGTCAAGTCTGGAACAAGTCTGGGCTGTGTAATTTTTACTGCCAGGCCATCTTCTGGTCATAATAACTTCTGGAATAAAATTGATATTTGATTCCTGTTTGTCTTGATCAACGCTCCTTCTGGCAGGCATTCCAATGATATGATCCATGTTTCATTCTGAATTTTATTCCTTCTGATATAGGCCTGCAAAGTTATGTTCTGGTTCAGTTTTGTCATCCTGAAACATCTTCTGGAATTTCCAGAATTCATTTTCCTTTGATCTTCTGCTTCTGATTTCTTCAGTTTCTGATGACATTTAATTTAATAATTCAAGGTATAAAATAAGTTTACATTGAGTGCTTTTGTAAACATCAAAATCCTAAGTCTTAGAACCAACTTGGTTCCAACATCTTTATCTTGCTTTGATTTGTCAAGCAGTTTGTCATATACCTGAAGTAGCAAAATTGATTTACAAGGAAGGGGGGTTTGAATCGTAAATTTCCCCTTTTAAAATTTCCAGAAAAACTTCAGTTTTAAACACAAGAAAGTTCTTGGTTAAGGAAGCAAAAAAATGGTGAACGTTCTTGGTTTGAATAGAAAACGGAGAACGTTCAGATTAGTGTTTAAAACATAAAATAGTTTTGTATTTTAATCTTTGAAGCACGATTAAACTGAATAAAGAGATAAGGGATAAGAAATACCACACGCAGATATATCCTGGTTCACCCAAACTTGGGCTACGTCCAGTCCTCACGAAGTGAGATTTTCCACTAAGTGTTTAAAACAAGAACCTTCTTGGTTTTACAGCACCTAGTCTAGATCAACCTTGATCTTTTGTTTTCAGAACTTAAACTAATTCCTACCCAGAAAAAGTTTAACCAAATCACCTATCAATCTTGATAGGATTTCTTACAATCTACCCAAACTATCTTTTACTCTTATAGTTTGAGTTTACAATGGTGATGAGATTTATTTTGTTTAGAATCTGTGAATTCTCAACTCTTGTTTGAGATTCGATTCTTTACAGATAAATCAGAATATATATCAGAGTAAAACAATTTAACTAAAAACTGATTCTGTAAGTGATTTTCAGAACTTCAAGTATGAATGTGAATGATTGTGATAGCTGTGTTAGCACTTGAACTTCTTATTTTTCCTTGAGCTGTGGCCTTCCTTTTATAGGCTTGAAAGCAGTGAATAAAGGCCAATATAGCTGTTGTAAAGGCCTTGTGTCAGACTGGTCCAGTGACTTTATTTCTAATTAAAAATAATCCTTTTATTTTCCTGATCAGTCTTGAGCTGTAGTGTTTTGGATCAATCTTTCTTGAGTTGTTAATGATCTTCTGAAGCTTCTCATAAGTGGCAATATTGCTGTCTTGATCTGAAGCTTTGGATCAATAAAAACAGATTGAGATCAATCACGAATAGGTTGATGTAAGGAGCTTGTACTTAAGCTTCTGAAACTGCCTGGAGATTGATGATCGTTCTAGACGTTTGTTCTTTAGGTATCCTCTGTTAAATTCCATAATGTATCCTCTGGTAATTTCCAGAATGTATCTTCTGGTAATTTACTTCATGAGGTATCTTCTGGAGTCTGATACCTATTGTTTCCAGAACAGTCTGGACAGGCTTGTTTGAGAGTCTTTATCTTTCTCAATTCGAAAGGTCTCTTGATCTGAATTGATCCTATGTGTTCTCTGCCATGTAGTGATCATATCCATGTAACTTCCAGAGCCAACAACTTTAATTAAGTGATGGAGAAAGTTGGGTCTTTATGCTGTCACAGTCTGGCGAACATTCTCCGTTTTCCAGAATGTGAAGAATGTTCTTCTGATGCTGTTTTCTTTTGAAACCTGTCTATGATTTAAAACACTCAAAAGCACAGGTTAAATTAACAATACATTTAGAATCATAATTAAACAATCTTTAATTAACCTTTGTTTGTTTTCATCAAAACATTAAATTTGAGAGTTTGTCTTAACAATACCATAATATAAATCAATTAATTTAAAAATGAACTTAGTACAGCCAAACCATTAATTCTACTTCTGGTTGTTTCTGTTTGTTTTTGAAACCACTGGAATGCTGTTTCTTCTGAATGTTCAATTCGTGTGAATCACCTGGTTCCTCTGATGTTTTGAAAACCTGCAGAATACTTATCTAGCTTTGATTTGTTAAGATCAAGCTTCTTGTTATCACAGTAAATATTAAATAATAATAGTATTTACAGCAAGATGTAGCCTCAGGTTTACTCTGAAAATCCTCTTGCTTCTGATTTTATGATTCCTAATCTATATGTTCTGAGATTACATGGTTTGGATGAGGGAATTTGAATTCCCTTCCAGATTTGTAGTCTTGATGAATCTCACTGGAGAGTTTGAAGAACTCTCTTGATTCTGATTCTTTAATTTCTGTTTTGGCTCATACACCATATTCCTCTGGTGATTCTGGAACTTATGGTGATTCTGATAATCATACTTATTTTGATAATTAAAGTAGTTCTGATGATCATACCTCAACCTTTGATATTGATACCTGTTCAGGTTCTGGTTCTGGTATTGATTCTGATTCTGATTCTGGTTCCAGTGTTGATTGTGGTTCCAGTTTCTGTGCCTCCAGTTCTGGTTCTGGTTCCAGTTCCTATACCTCTTATACTGGTTCCAATTTCTGTGCTTCTGGTACTGGTTCCAGTTCTGATTCTGGTTCCAGTTCCTGTTCTGATTCGTGTTATATCTTTGATATTTCCTGTTCCTCCTATGATTTTGGTTCTGGTTCTGATTGTGTTGATCAGTTCTTCTTCTACTAGAGTCACTTGGCTTCTGTTTGGTAGATGATGGAACATAAACCTTCTTCTGCTTGTGCGTTGCATTTCTACAGTAAAAACCATCAGTGGATTTTGATGTGTACAAATACATTGATGGAATCTTATTTTGAACTTGAATTACTACAGTAAAAACCATCAGAAGATGAATGAATCAGATGATGCATTCTGAATTTACAGAAGATGCATTTCTGGAATTATCAGAAGATAAACCAGAATGTCCAAAACCGACCAGAAGATAACTTTGGAGGCTTATATCAAACAAAAACAAAATCAGAAGAACATCTGGAAAACACTAGAGGGAAGCCTGCCATAATATGAATTGCTCCAAATAAGAATGATTCAAATATCAGAAGCAATCAAGAAGTTATACTGACCAGAACATAGCCTGGCAGTGTAATTTCAACACAGTCCAGACATGTCCAGAAGTGACCAGAAGATATCTTTGATGGACTATATCAGAGGGAATAAATATCAGAAGATTCTTTGGACCATACTAATGTGAAGCCTGCCATGTGTAGAGTTGTTCCAGGCCATAAGTTGTCAAAAGCAAGAAGTAATCTAGGAGATAATTTGACCAGAACAAGGCATGACAATCGAATTTTGAATAACCCAGACTTCACCCAGACTTCATCCAGAATTGATCAGAAGAAAAACAGAATGATTCGTGCCAGAATCACCAGAAGCAGAAAACATGATGATTATTAGAATCATCAAAAGCAGAAAACATGATGATTATCACAATCATCAGAAGCAGGAAACATGATGATTATCAGAATCATCAGAAGCAGGAAACATGATGATTATCAGAATCATGAGAAGCAGGAAACATGATGATTATCAGGATCATCAGAAACAGGAAACATGATGATTATCAGAATCATCAGAAGCAAAACAGAATCAGAATCAGAAAACAGAAATCCTTCCTCTGTATTCGACTACAGCGGCTCGTAGTCGAATACAAGTTTGAAAACTTGAGTAAAACAGAAGTTTGACAGGTTGTATTCGAATACACTCATGTTGTATTCGAATACACCTTCGCAAACAGTAAAATTTTCCTAAGACTTCAACACATTTCAAACTGTTTTCTTTTGAAAAACCAACCTAACACCAGAATCATAATTACCCCTCTTTAGAAACCTCAAAACTCAGAACATTTTCATTAAACAACAACAACAGATTTTTCAGAAATAACACTTCCACCATTTTAAATCCCTTTTCTTTTGAAACCATCATCAACACCAGATTCTTTAACAAAACACATCAAAAACACAGAATCACTAAAACCAGAAAGTCAACCACAAAACAGTCCCACACAAACTAACTCAAGCATTTGGATCATCTACAATACAACACCAACAAAGTCATCATTCAAACACAACAAAATGATTTCTTACTCAACACAACAAACAATACATCATCAACAAAGCAACACAATAAGTTCCTTCACTGAAAACAGCAGGAACATCAAAACAGTTTGATTTCCAAAACATAACACAATAATTTTCACAACATAACCCAATAATCATTCATCACACATGCATTTACAGCCCTAAATGCAAATCTAGAAAGTTGGAAGGTGCCCTTACCTTGGTTACGTTCCCTTAACTCGTACGCTTCTGCGACAAAAGTCGACGATACTCCCGTTTCGCGTTCGCCGCTACGAAAGTTAGTTCTTTAGCTCCGTAACGATTAGAGGAATGACTTTCGTACTCGAAACTTTCTGATTCGACACTCAGTTTTTCAAGAAAATGGCTTTTGAGTAAACTGTTTTTCTTCACCAACACTCAGAAATATCAAAAGAAGAAGAAAACAATAAAGCAGAACTGGTGCCGTAGAGGAAAGAAGAAAGAGTTTCTCACTTAAATATCCACATAAATGCTGACTGACACAGCAGAGGAAAAGGAGGAATTGTTTCTTTCCTCACAAATATCTACGCCACCTCACCCAACTCTTATATTAAAATAACTTTTGATCCTCCAGCACTTAACCCGTCTCGTCGAAATTAGCAGAGAATATCTTAATTAACGGCCCGATAATTTAATTACTCGAAATTAAATTAATTCATCCATTATCCAATAATTTTAATTCCACCTCCAAAACAAATACATATATATATATATATATATATTTACACAAAACATATATATATATATATTGAATATTTTACAAATATTCCCAAATACACTTAAAATTAAATCTGAATTTAATTATAAAATTAAGGGTCTTACACTAAAGACATACTGTGGAGTGATGTACAAGTAATTAACTTTTTTACTCCACTTTTTTGTTACTTAATTATAATTTTTTCCATTGAAATACTTTTATTCAAACTCTTTATTTATTTGGTTTTCAAAGCGCTTTTAACATTGAAGATGTGCGTAAAAATTACGTACTTAGAGTTGCCTGTAAAATTCACAGAGGATTTAGATCTCATATGTCGAATTGTTACCTAAGAGACAAGTGTGGAAATGTGAATGTTGAAGCTCCAAACATTTACAAACACTACATAACACCTGAAGAGTGGACCTCTTTTGTTGCTAAACGCTCAGACCCCGCATTTGTGGTAACATTTATTTTATTAGTATGTGTGTTTTATTCATATTCATATCTTATATTTTTTACACGATCGTTATTTTTTTATATTTATATATAGAATATAAGTACAACAAATCGGGAGCAAGCAAAAAACTCAGTGCATCCATACAAAAGATTGCGTATGGGGTATGCGCGTTTAGAGCAAAAAATTGTAAGTAAACATCACTTTTATACATTGTGGTAGATTATAAACTATAGTTTATAACTAATATTTTGTTTATGTCTTAACGAACAGCTGCAAGAGACGAAATCCGATCAACCATTGGGTTGTCATATCTTGTATAAGGAGGCTCGCGTAAATAAAGATGGAATAGTGGATAACGAAAATGTTCAACAAGTTGTTCAAAAATGTGTAAGTATACTATCACTCTAATATTTTTTAATATTGCCTTTTAAAATTGATATTGAACTTATCTTTTTAATACTACATGTATTTTAGGAAAATTTGGAACAATGTCTTGAAAATCAAGATGGAAATAAAGAAGTTAACTGCAGGGACATTCTCGGCAAGATATTCAATGTTCCTGAATATTCTGACCGTGTGAGGGATAAGGGATTTGGTGTGACTCCCAAAAGTTATTTTTCACATGAGAAGCGCACAAATCCCTCAAATGATCAAGTATTAGAAGCATTGAAAACCCTATCGGAGCAAGTTTCATACTTGGTTAAAAAAGATAAGGAAAAGCAACTTCAACGTGAAATGCAAATAGAAAGTGAAGATGGAAGTTGCAACATTGGTCATAAAAGTCTACCGAAGGTAATTAATTACTTAACGAAATAAGAAATTCATTCAACCTAATTGTTTCACATACTTATGTATTAACTGTTGTTTTAATTTAGGGTGTTTCACATTGCTGCCTATACTTGTCTTCCCCTACCCGCATAGTTGGGAAATGAAATTGTACAATACTTTGGGAGAAGTATTGCACAACAAAAATGTCTCTACCGACCATGTTAAAGTGTCACCTGTGGTGGCTTTAGAACCACTTGCACCGTTGCCTATCCCCGACAACGACGAAGATATGAAACTTTTGGGAGAAGTAATAGGTAGCTATGTGGCATGGCTGAAACATCTTGTTGGCACTGATTAGGAGGTATGTTTTAATTGCTATCACTACAAATTGCGGCAGTTACAACCGCCTCCACTGTTAGATTGCGACGGTTCATCAACTGTCGTAGATTCGTGCCTCGCGAGGCGTTTTTGCGACGGTTCTGAAAACCATCGTTTCAACCGTCGCCAACTTTGCGACGGTTCTGAAAACCTTCGTTTCAACCGCCTCAATTTTCCTTTTTTTGCTACGGTTTAAACCGTTGCAAAACACGTTAATCTTTTTTTTTTGAAGTTTCGCGACAGTTATCAATCGTCGCTATATTCATTTTGAAAAATTTGATCCAAAACATTGCGACAGTTATCAACCGTCGCTATACTCATTTTCAGACAATTTGAACCGTCGCAATCCTAATACTTTAAATTTAAAAATTATTATACAATTTTTTTCCGATTTTTTATTAATTAAAATAAAAAATATTTATAAATTAATATCATCCACATAATTTAAATACACAATTAAATAACTATTGTAGCTAAATTCAATTTATATAATTTTTTTCAAAATAAATAACACCAATTCATACATTGAACTTAACTAAAATAATAAAATCCAATCGTACTTGGATCTTCCATATATTCATTAAAATAATAAAATCCAACTGGCATATGATCCATCCCTTTGATCTTGAAAGCAGTGGTGGAGTAGTCATTTACTTCTACTTTGCTGAATAGCTCCTTTTCAATATCATTAGAATCCATCACTTCGGCTTCACAATCTGCCACAAGACTTAACCTCATCAGGTATCTATATATATGGCTGAAGCAATCAACAAACATAATATGTAAATATGGAGCAATTAGAAGTTTGCATACCTATGCAAGTTGAAGGCGATGATCTATAAGTTCTTCCATATTTTAATGGAAAGTTACCAAAGACTATGATCTTATCAAATTCCATAGTTTCAAATTCATTTGAGCTCTTGACATTAACAGCGACAATATCAGAATTCTGCCTTATTGCCAAGACTTCGGTGTTACAGTGAAGTTTTATAGGAAGTGATTCAGCAATCTTCTACCAAAGACTCGTATATCAACCTTTAAATCATCGAATTTTTCCAGCCATGAACTTTCTGGTAAATTCATGAACATAGGCATAAGGCATGTCTTGTATGAATCCATATCCTGAAGCAATGTAACCATAAGCAACAGATTTAGGAACTGATTTGAGTCCATGATGCTCAAGATATTTCGGAGTTAAGTCTGCAGCAATTTCGCTGACAGCATGGACCCCAAATCGACCAGAATTCTTCACCTTTTCCTGTCAATACCACCAAGAAGAATTAACATCATTCCATTTTGTATTTTTAAGCTCATAAGAACTAAATGATTTTCTTTATGTGTCTGTGTACAAGAAATTAACAGAAGACTAACTTGGATTTTCAATGAGTGACATAACAGATACATAATCATCAACAACTTTAATATCTTGGTCTTTTCCTGAGGAACTGTCAATAACAGAAAGCTTGTGCGAGTCCAATTCTTCTAGTGCTGACCCTGTCTCTTTTGCCAAATGAAAGATGACAGGAGCACTGCTTGCAACCAGAACTTGTCCACCCAGATCATAAACTTTTCCTGCATAAACATATTAAGTTAAATTTGTAGTCAATTGAAACCAATGTTTAAAAACCGGACTGGAGATTGAAATCGTGAGACATTCGTATCATGGTTCAGTTGGTTCAATCGTTTCAACCATGGTTCAACTAGATGAAAAATACATATATTAAAAATTAAAGAAGTATTAAAATAGTGGAAAATAAAAATAAAATAAACAAATAGATAAATGAAAAAAAATGAAAACCATCAACTTTAGTTCAATCCGGTTCAACCAGACTATGGTTTTACTGGGGTCAAACCAACCAGCAAACTAGCAGGTTCCCGGATCAACCGATTGAACCAGCAGGTTCGGTCCAATTTTTGATTGATATAGCTAGAGAGTAGAGAGTGTTGTTATGATATAGCTAGTGTACCTTCAATTTCTACAGATTCACACATGCCACCAACTACATGGTGTTTCTCCAAGACAATGATATTATTATAACCAAGCCTTGCCAATGCATAAGCAGCTGATATTCCACTTGGACCAGCACCAACTATTCCAATTCTGGTATTCCAATTAGTGCAATTAGAAAGTTGTAAACTTCTTTAAAGCTGTTTTTAAGTAGCATGTGGACAATTTTTCTTGCCTCTTACATTTTCAAAGTATCTTTTAGCGGTTACATAGATAATTCTTGTAATGTTTCCTGTAAACAACACCTTTAATTCGAAAAGATTGATGGGAACAAAGCAGATTATTATAAAAGTACAAGAACTCAATTATTCTTGTTAATGTCATAGGAACAACATCAAAACAAATATATCACACTAATTTTTAAGACAACAAAATCATCTTAATCCTAACCATGCCTTTACAGATAACATTTCCAAGATAAAAAAGTAATGGGCATTGGCAATGGTTTAAAAGCATGTAGAAATAAAATAAAAAACAGATACATACCTTGCGCTTTTTATCCCTTTTACCAATTCTTTCCCCTAAAACCAGTTACATTACATGCAGGTATTTAATGAACATGTAGACAAAATCTCCAACAATTAGAGAAAATCATATAGCAGTTGTAAATAGCTAGCATGTATAATTCTCAATTAACAGCACATGGTTAAACAAATTTTTGGAAATAGCTTTACAGTTTTAGTTTATTCATCCGGTAGTTACATCAACATTTTTGGACTAACATGTCTGTTTTGGACTAACTATGCATAAAGATAAATACATATTAAAATTTAAAGAAACTAATTGAAAAAATAATAATTTAAAGGGCTTTTTGCAGAATTTGAATCTAACTTAAAGGATGACTAACATAACTTAAAGGAGCTATTGGTATTTGGTACCCTTACCTGCATTGCACGATTTGCAACATAGTTTTCAGCTGGACTTATACTCACTATTTGATCAACTATTGTTGCTCCCTGGTATAAAGACAATAAAAGTTTCACTCTCACAAGCCACAAAGTGTAGAGGCTTATATAACACAAATAAGTTTCAAATTCAATATCAATACTTGATCATGTCAAAATATAATAGGTGAGAAACAAAAAGCTATGGACTCAATAATACTACTGAAAGATATAAAAAAACACAGATAAGGAATTATTGCTCTTGTTCTAATGTGAAAAAAAGTTAGACTCTAATATGTAATTTTAAGCGCAAGAAATCTGTCCTATTAATTTACTAAAACACAAAAGAACTTCTTTGTACTTGCAAGCTACAGAAAAGTAGCTGTAAAATGACATCTAGATTCTTGAGGATTTCAATCTCAAAAAAAGTTAAAAGGATTCACTTCAGTCCAATTATCCTTAAAAAATATGCAATGAAACATTTTTTCAACATGAAGAACAAAAATAAACTATACACCAAATGAAAACATGTACCCTTTGTTGACATAGTCATTTTCATAATGACTAAAACCCAGTTTAGATTAGCCTCTGCCTAATGGGAGCTTCTCAATTGAGATAAGTATTTAACTCTTAAGAAACAGTAAATGCCCTTTTAAGTTTAGGTTATGAAGAAGTCGGATAATAGAGCTTCTGAAAACGTTGAGATACAGACAATAATTTCAACTTATGCAAAAAGCAATTAGTTAGAAGACTCATAATCATATGATAGGATCATTTCAACTTCACTTCCAAACAAGCTTTTATTGAAAAATTTATCCAAAGATGACTCTAAAAATCAAACTTGACAATAGACACAGCACCACTGACAAAATTATAGAAAGAGAAGAGACATTACCGAACAATAATGCAATTTCAAGCGCTCTAGGATCTTTAAATGTCACAAATGCAGTCTTTGGTTTCCCATATTCACTGCAACAAGCATACACAAAAGATGTAACCATTATATGGATTTAACTTCTCTCAACAAACAAGTAAAAAATAAATTTAAAAAACTGCAAGTTTCAAGAGCTAAATTCAACACACAGATTCTTTCAATTCAAAACTATAGAACATAAATATAATGCTAATGTTAATCAATAGATTCTCACAGAAGACATATATGACCAACAAACAAGTTATCAAATGTCAACCACAAGATTCACAACAACCATACTTAAATTAACCTCTAAAGCACTAACAATGTACCATAATCATAACCAGAAACCTTATAAACAAAATCACAGTGGCTCTACAAATAGATGTTCTAGTAAACACAAACTCAGGAGCTGCAAACACCAAACAAACAGCAAGTATGCCCTGAAGGTGCAAACACGAGAAGGGGGGTTGAATTGTGTTTGTCAAACTTAATTTCTTTTGCTGTTTTATTAAATATTGATTTGAATTATTCGATAAATAATTAATCAGATTCAGCAGCGGATAATAATAACATAATAACACAGCAATTTATATTGGTTCACCGTTAACTAGGCTACGTCCAGTCCCTTCCTCCAGAAGGCCTTTTACTAATTCAAACTCCTTTGAATTACAACACCACTGACCCTTCAAGTCAGTCTTCCCAAACAGCCTGACAACCCCAGACTTTTGAGGAACAACAACACCTTAACTAAACCAGCTAAGTCTTCTCCTACCAATCTGACAACCCCAGATTGAAGAAGGATTCTACACCACTATAATAAAGGTTTAGAACTTTGCAACGTTGCTTCTGGAAAGCTGTTTGTTGCACTGTATTTCTCTCTCGAAAACACTTAGAAAATATTGCTCTTGTTCATTTGTGTTTCTCTCTTTTGAACTCTCAGATATCTTTGAATTGAAGCTTGACTTCTTGTGTTTTTCCATACTTTATTCTTCAGCATTAAGTCTCTATTTATAGTTGAACTTTAGAACTTTACTGATGCTTTACTTCTGCAGTATATTTAGATTAATCTGTTTTGAGAATATTCTGGAGTAATTTGCTCAGATTCTATTTTGAGCCTTTTGCTCAGATTCTGTTTTGAGCCTTTTTTCTCCAATTCTGTTTTGAACGTTTTTCTCAGATTCTTTAATCCTCATGATCAAATCTGCACCCTTGGATCTTCATGCGATATTCCACAACTGGACCAGCCGAATTGATATGCTGTAATCCTCTGATTTCGGCCTTTGCTGGACTGCACAGTCTGTCCCTCTGATTTCGGCCACCACTGGGCCATGGTCTGATTTTCTGATCTGGACCATCACTGGACCAAATAATTATTTCTGAACCATTGATCTGGAAGTTTTTCGTCTGATCGGGACAGATTCAGGACTTTGGTCTGGAACAAACTGAAATTAACTTGAACAAAAAATATTTCAGTCTGGACATTTTACCTTTAATTTTGGACCAGGTCTGGATTGATTCTGGAACTCATTTCTTTTGGTCTGGACTTAGTTCCATGTCCTGAATCATGCTATCTTATGGTCTTGGCCAAATCTGGATTGATCCTCTTGTTCTGGACTCATAAACATACCTTCTGGTCAAGTCTGGAACAAGTCTGGACTGTGTAATTTTTCACTGCTAGGCCATCTTCTGGTCAGAATAACTTCTGGAATAAAATTGATATTCGACTCCTATTTGTCTGAAACAACTCTCCTTCTAGCAGGCCTTTCAATGGTGTGATCCATGTTTCATTATGATTTTTATTGCTTCTGTTCTAGGTCACCAAACATATCCTCTCGTGATGTTTTGACATCCTGGAACATCTTCTGGAAATTCCAGAATTCATTTTCCTTTGATCTCTGCTTCTGTTTCCTTCAGTTTCTGGGGCATTTAACTTAATAATTCAAAGTACAAAATAAGTTTACATTGAGTACATTTGTAAGCATCAAAATCCTAAGTACTTAGAACCAACTTGGTTCCAACAATCTCCCCCTTTTTCATGATGACAAAACCTTAACTTATTTTGCTAACTTATGACTCGAAAACTTTGAATTACTCCCCCTCAGACCAATCTCTCCCCCTAAGTCTGATACTCTCCTTTTCGACTCCTTCTTTGTTCTCTCTTTCTTTTCTTCTCTTCTCCTCTCCTTTTCAACTCCTTCTTTTTGCTCTCTTTCTTTTTCTCTCTTCACATTTCCTCTCCTTTTCAACTCCTTCTGTTTTCACTCTTTCTTTTTCTTTCTTTGTTTTTCTCTCTCCCTGTTTCCTCTCCTTTTCAACTCCTTCTATTTTCTCTCTTTCTTTTTTTCTCCTTCTTTCTTTTTATCTCTCCTTTTCTACTTATTTCTCCTTTCTTTCTCTCTCTCTCTTTCTCCCCCTTTTTGTCATCAGCCAAAAGGTGGTCCTACTATTTTTGATTTTTTTTTTTTACAAAGTACAGAACATAAATTAAAAGACAGAAAATAAAATAACAGGAAATTTTAAAAACTCCTAAGATGACTACTTGAGCTAGTCAGGTATGGAGGTAATGCTGAGATGCTTCTTAATGAACTCGAACCTATCTTCTGGTAAAGCTTTGGTGAAGATATCAGCCCATTGATGATCAGTGTCCACAAACTGAATGTTGAGTACTCCTTTTTGAACATAATCTCTGATGAAGTGGTGTTTGATTTCAATGTGTTTGGCTCTAGAATGTAGGATAGGATTTTTGGTTAGGCAAATTGCAGAGGTGTTATCACAATAGATGGGTATGTTGGATTCTAATATTTTGTAGTCTTCAAGTTGATGCTTCATCCAGAGTAGTTGAGAGCTGCAGCCAGTTGCTGAAATGTATTCAGCCTCTGCTGTTGACATGGCAATAGTGTGTTGCCTCTTACTGGACCACGAAATTAAATTGTCTCCTAAAAAGGTACAATAGCCACTGGTGCTTTTTCTTTCAAGTTTATCTCCAGCATAGTCAGAATCACAGTATCCACTCAGTTTGTATGTAGGAGTTTTCTTGTAAAACAATGTAAGGTTGGTGGTTCCTTTAAGGTATCTCTGGATTCTTTTAACAGCAGTTAGATGAGATTCTCTAGGATCAGATTGAAATCGAGCACTTACACACACATTAAATATGATATCAGGTCTAGATGCAGTAAGGTAGAGTAATGATCCTATCATTCCTTTGTAGATTTTCTGGTCTACCTTTTTACTGGTTTCATCTTTCTCAAGTGAGCAGGTTGGGTGCATGGGGGTGGCCATAGGCTTACAGTCACTCATCTTGAACTTTTTAAGAAGTTCTTTGGTGTATTTAGATTGGTTAATGAGTATACCTGTTTTACCTTGATGAATCTGCATTCCCAGGAAGAACTTAAGTTCTCCCATCATGCTCATTTGGAACTCCTTCTGCATTAGATCAGAAAACTCTTCTTGTTGACTGTATCCTTGAGCTACAACTTCACCCTTTTCATTGCATTTGTTTCTGAACACCTACTTGGTTCCAATAATGTTTTTGTTTGGTCTGGATACCAGATCCCAAACATCATTCCTTTGGAATTCATTCAGCTCTTCTTGCACTGCAAGTATCCACCCTTCCTCTGCCAAAGCTTCATCAACATCAGCTTCTGGTTCTGGAAGATCTGTAACATCTTCTGATCCTGATAGATCAGCTTCTGGTTCTGGTGAATCTGTAACAGCTTCATATTCTGGTAAATATCCAGATTTCTCTTCTGGCTTATTTTGGTTGTTTCTGATTTGATCAGATTTATCATTAATTCTGCTTCTGGTGGTTTCTGCTTGTTTTTGAATCCACTGGAATGTTGTTTCTGCTGAGGTGTTCAATTCATGTGAATCACCTGGTTCCTCTGACAATTTGAAAACCTGCAGAACAATTATCTAGCTTTGATTTGTTAAGATCAAGCTTCTTGTTATCACAGTAAACATAAATATTAAATAATAACAGTATTAACAGCAAGATGTAGCCTCAGTTCTGAAAATCCTCTTGCTTCTGATTTTCAGATTCCTAATCTATATGTTCTGAGATTACATGGTTTGGATGAGGGAATTTGAATTCCCTTCCAGGTTTTGATGAATCTTATTGGAGTGTTTGAAGAACTCTCCTGATTCTGATATTTCTGCTTTGACTCATATACCATGTTCCTCTGGTGATTCTGGAACATGTAGTGATTCTGGTAATTATACTTATTCTGATAATTAGAGTAATTCTGATGATCATACATCAACCTTTGATACTGATACCTGTTCAGGTTCTGGTTCTGGTACTGATTCTGATTCTCATTCTGGTTCCAGTGTTGATTCTGGTTCCAGTTTCTGTGCCTCCAGTTCTGGTTCTGGTTCCAGTGTTGGTTCTGGTTCCAGTTCCTGTACCTCTGATACTGGTTCCAGTTTTGGTTCTGGTTCCAGTTTCTGTGCTTCTGGTACTGGTTCCAGTTCTGGTTCTGGTTCCAGTTCCTGTTTCCTCTTATACTAGTTCTAGTTCTGATTGTGTCGACCAGTTCTTCTTCTACCAGAGTCACTTAACTTCGGTTTGGTAGATGTTGGAACATAAACCTTCTTCTGCTTGTGCGTTGCCAACATCCATTGTCCAGGCACCATTGTTGGTGTCTCCTTCTGGTTACTCAGAACATCTGCAACATAGACAATTTGATCTTTTGGTACCCAAAACTGATTGGGTCCAGGTTTGTTAGTCTTAATAGCTCTCTGATCTTGTTCAGATTTTACCATTGGGCAAGATAATTCAGAGTGACCTTTCTTAGCACAGACAATACATAAAACATCATAATAAGCAGTTTTATTTTCAGTACTTGTTTCTTCAAATCCTATACCTCTATTTCCGTTCCTACTGACTCCATAAATCATAGAAGCATATTTGCTTCTTTCCATACCACTGTCAAGAAATTCTTGAAGAACTTGTTCATGCATATCAGAATTACTTGTGGTATTTTCAATTGCTGTTGAATTATGATTATTTTTCAGATTCAAACTTCCATCTTTAAGTTCATCAAAACTGTTTTTCAAGCATACATTCTCTGTTTTCAATTCTGCAATATCAGTTTCAAGAATAACACTTTCTGTTTTAAATTCTGCAATCTGATTTTTTAAAACATTAACTTCTTCTGTTAGATTTGTATTTTCTTTCTTAAGAGTTTTCAGTTTTAAAGATAATTTGTAATTACAGTTTAAAAAATCATTCAGAACAGTAATCAAATCAGATCGAGTGAATTCAGAATATACCTCAGTTTCATCATCTTCTGATTCTCTTCCAGAATCAGATTCTGTGTTGGATCCAGAGTTGGTGTGAGCCATCATAGCCAAATCTGCTTGTTCATCTTCAGAAGATTCATCAGAATCATCCCATGTAGCCATCATGCTTTTCTTCTTAGTTCTGAAATCTTTCCTCTGGTGCTTCCCTTTCTCCATATTTGGACATTCTGACTTGATATGTCCAGATTCATTGCATCCGTAGCAGATGATACCTTTCTTGTCATGTGTATCATCACTTCCTTTGTTAGACTGATTGGAATATCTCTAGGGAAATTTATTCCTTCTGTTATGCCACATCTTTCTGAACTTCCTGGATAAGAAAGCAATTTCTTCTTCTTCTGGGTTCAGACTTTGATCATCTGAATCACTATTTTCTGATGTTGCTTTCAAAGCCTTCTTCTGCTTGGATTTCAGGGCTAGGGTTTAGTGTTGGAACCAAGTTGGTTCTAAGTACTTAGGATTTTGATGCTTACAAATGTACTCAATGTAAACTTATTTTGTACTTTGAATTATTAAGTTCAATGCCCCAGAAACTGAAGGAAACAGAAGCAGAGATCAAAGGAAAATGAATTCTGGAATTTCCAGAAGATGTTCCAGGATGTCAAAACATCACCAGAGGATATGTTTGGTGGCCCAGAACAGAAGGAAGAAATATCATAATGAAACATGGATCATACCATTAGAAAGCCTGCCAGAAGGAGAGTTGTTCCAGACAAACAAGAGTCAAATATCAATTTTATTCCAGAAGTTATTTGGACCAGAAGATGGCCTGGCAGTGAAAAATTACACAGTCCAGACTTGACCAGAAGGTATGTTTATGAGTCCAGAACAAGAGGATGAATTCAAATTTGGCCCAGATCATAAGATAGCATGATTCAGGGCATGGAACTAAGTCCAGATCAAAAGAAATGAGTTCCAGAGTCAATCCAGACCTGGTCCAAAATTAAAGGTAAAATGCCCAGACTGAAATATTTTCTGTTCAAGTTAATTTCAGTTTGTTCCATACCAAAGTCCAGAATCTGTCCAGATCAGAGTAAAAATTTCCAGATCAATGGTTCAGAAATAATTATTTGGTCTAGTGATGGTCCAGATCAGAAAATCAGACCATGGCCCAGTGGTGGCCGAAATCAGAGGGTTAGGAAGTGTGGTCCAGGAATGGCCGAAATCAGAGGATCATAGAATATCAAATAGGCTGGTCCAGATGTGGACTATCGCATTAAGATCCAATGGTGCAGATTTAATCATGAGGATTAAAGAATCTGAGAAAAATGCTCAAAACAAAAGCGGAGCAAAATGCTCAAAACAGATCAGTGAGCAAAAGGCTCAAAACAGAATCTGAGCAAAATACTCCAGAATATTTTCAAAACAGATTAATCTAAATATACTGCAGAAGTAAAGCATCATTGAAGTTCTAAAGTTCAACTATAAATAGAGACTTAATGCTGAAGAATAAAGAATCGAAAATCACAAAAGAATAAATCCGCTGTTGAATCTGATTAATTATTTATAGAATAATTCAAATCAATATTTAATAAAACAGCAAAAGAAATTAAGTTTGACAAACACAATTCAACCCACCCTTCTCGTGTTTGCACCTTCATTTTGTTCTTCTTCTTAGGTTCATCTTCTTCCAATTCAATTTCATGTGATCTGAGGGAGCTGATTAATTCTTCCAGCTTTAGAGTATTCAGATCTTTAGCTTCCTGAATAGCAGTAATCTTTGGTCTCCACTTGATTGTCAAACTTCTAAGTATTTTCCTTACATGATCAGCAGTATTGTAGCTCTTTTCTAGTACCCTTAATCCTGATACTAGAGTCTGGAATCTGGAAAACATAGTTTCAATGTCTTCATCTTCTTTCATCTTGAATAACTCGTACTTCTTGACTAGAATGTTAGCCTTTGCTTCTTGGACTTGCTTACTGCCTTCGTAAGTCAGAATCAGACTATCATAGATTTGTTGTTTCTCTGTTAGTGCATTTGTCGAACTCTTTGAATGTGATTGCATTGATCATGAACGTTCAGGATTTGTGATGCAACTTGAACATCTTCTTCTGATCAGCATCCATATCTCTTCTGGAAATTTTAATGCCATCAGCATCTTCTGGAGCAGTATAACCATCTTCCACCAAGTCCCAAAGTTCAGGATCTTGTGAAATAAAGAAACTTCTCAGCCTGTCCTTCAAGTATTCAAATCGTTCTCCATCAAACAGAGGTGGTCTGTTCATGTTTCCTCCAGTAGCTTCTTCATTGAATCCGGACATGTTGACCCCTTGGATCTTTCCTCAAACACTGTAAAGTGCTCAGCCTTGAGACCGAGCTCTTATGCCAATTGAAGGTGCAAACACGAGAAGGGGGGGTTGAATTGTGTTTGTCAAACTTAATTTCTTTTGTTGTTTTATTAAATATTGATTTGAATTATTCTATAAATAATTAATCAGATTCAGCAGCGGATAATAATAACATAATAACACAGCAATTTATACTGGTTCACCGTTAACTAGGCTACGTCCAGTCCCTTCCTCCAGAAGGCCTTTTACTTCTGCAGTATATTTAGATTAATCTGTTTTGAGAATATTCTGGAGTAATTTGCTCAGATTCTGTTTTGAGCCTTTTGCTTAGATTCTGTTTTGAGCCTTTTTTCTCCAATTCTATTTTGAACGTTTTTCTCAGATTCTTTAATCCTCATGATCAAATCTGCACCCTTGGATCTTCATGCGATATTCCACAACTGGACCAGCCGAATTGATATGTTGTAATCCTCTGATTTCGGCCTTTGCTGGACTGCACAGTCTGTCCCTCTGATTTCGGCCACCACTGGGCCATGGTCTGATTTTCTGATCCGGACCATCACTGGACCAAATAATTATTTCTGAACCATTGATCTGGAGTTTTTACTCTGATCTGGACAGATTCTAGACTTTGGTCTGGAACAAACTGAAATTAACTTGAACAAAAAATATTTCAGTCTGGACATTTTACCTTTAATTTTGGACCAGGTCTGGATTGATTCTGGAACTCATTTCTTTTGGTCTGGACTTAGTTCCATGTCCTGAATCATGCTATCTTATGGTCTTGGCCAAATATGGATTGATCCTCTTGTTCTGGACTCATAAACATACCTTCTGGTCAAGTCTGGAACAAGTCTGGACTGTGTAAATTTTCACTGCCAGGCCATCTTCTGGTCAGAATAACTTCTGGAATAAAATTGATATTCGACTCCTGTTTGTCTGAAACAACTCTCCTTCTGGCAGGCCTTTCAATGGTATGATCCATGTTTCATTATGATTTTTATTCCTTCTGTTCTGGGTCACCAAACATCTTTGACATTCTGGAACATCTTCTGGAAATTCCAGAATTCATTTTCCTTTGATCTCTGCTTCTGTTTCCTTCAGTTTCTGGGGCATTTAACTTAATAATTCAAAGTACAAAATAAGTTTACATTAAGTACATTTGTAAGCATCAAAATCCTAAGTACTTAGAACCAACTTGGTTCCAACATGCCTTACCACAACAATGAATGCATATGAAATCAAAGCAATAGGGTTCGAGCTGGGGTTCGAGCTAGGGTTCGAAGTCAAGTGCTTCTCTATTTCTGATCAGTACTCAATTTTAAGGGACAAATAGTTAAAGGAAGTGTCAACAACAAAGAAGATGAGAGCTTTACCTTATATAGCACAGCAAGATAAGAGACGAAGGGAGGCCGCAAATAGAGACGAAGGGAGGACGGAGGAAACAGAGATGGAAATTAGTGTTGAAGTAGCAAAATTGATTTACAAGGAAGGGGGGTTTGAATTGTAAATCTCCCTTTTTAAAATTTCCAGAAAAACTTCAGTTTTAAACACAAGAAAGTTCTTGGTTAAGGAAGCAGAAAAATGGTGAACGTTCTTGGTTTGAATCGAAACCGGAGAACGCTCAGATTAGTGTTTAAAACATAAAACAGTTTTGTATTTTAATTTTTGAAACACGATTAAACTGAATAAAGAGATAAGGGATAAGAAATACCACACGCAGATATATCCTGGTTCACCCAAACTTGGGCTACGTCCAGTCCTCACGAAGTGAGATTTTCCACTAAGTGTTTAAAACAAGAACCTTCTTGGTTTTACAGCACCTAGTCTAGATCAACCTTGATCTTTTGTTTTCAGAACTTAAACTAATTCCTACCCAGAAAAAGTTTAACCAAATCACCTATCAATCTTGATAGGATTTCTTACAATCTACCCAAACTATCTTTTACTCTTATAGTTTGAGTTTACAATGATGATGACATTGATTTTGTTTAGAATATGTGAATTGTCAACTCTTGTTTGAGATTCGATTCTTTATAGATAAATCAGAATATATATCAGAGTAAAGCAATTTAACTAAAAACTGATTCTGTAAGTGGTTTTCAGAACTTCAAGTATGAATGTCAATGATTGTGATAGCTGTGTTAGCACTTGAACTTCTTATTTTTCCTTGAGCTGTGGCCTTCCTTTTATAGGCTTGAGAGTAGTGAATAAAGGCCAATATAGCCGTTGTAAAGGCTTTGTGTCAGACTGGTTCAGTGGCTGTATTTCTAATTAAAAATAATCCTTTTATTTTCCTTATCAGTCTTGAGCTATAGTGTTTTGGATCAATCTTTCTTGAGTTGTTAATGATCTTCTGAAGCTTCTGATAACTGGCAATTTTGCTGGCTTGATCTGAAGCTTTGGATCAGTAAACACAGATTGAAAACAATCACGAAAGCTTGAAGTAAGAAGCTTGTACTGAAGCTTCTAAAACTGCCTGGAGATGGATTGATCGTTCTGGACGTTTGTTCTTTAGGTATCCTCTATTAAATTCCATAATGTATCCTCTGGTAATTTCCAGAATGTATCTTCTGGTAATTTACTTCATGAGGTATCTTCTGGAGTCTGATACCTGTTGTTTCCAGAACAGTCTGGACAGACATCTTTGAGAGTCTTTATCTTTCTCAATTCGAAAGTTCTCTTGATCTGAATTGATCCTATGTGTTCTCTGCCATGTAGTGATCATATCCATGAAACTTCCAGAGCCAACAACTTTAATTAAGTGATGGAGAAAGTTGGGTCTTTATGCTGTCACAGTCTGGCGAACATTCTCCATTTTCCAGAATGTGAAGAATGTTCTTCTGATGCTGTTTTCTTTGATTCTTTTGAAACCTGTCTATGATTTAAAACACTCAAAAGCACAGGTTAAATTAACAATACATTTAGAATCATAATTAAACAATCTTTAATTAACCTTTGTTTGTTTTCATCAAAACATTAAATTTGAGAGTTTGTCTTAACAAGTGTCGCGTCTTTGGGGAAAACGAAATGGAGGAGGGAAGGTTTAGTGTCGCGTCTTTGGGGAAAACAAAATGGAGGAGGGAAAATGCAACCTGAAACACGTATTGGAGGGATAAGGTGTTTTAGGGCGGCGGCGGTTAACAAAAACCGCCGCAAGAACCGTCGCAATTTCGTGATTAGGGCAGTTGTTCAGGAACCGTCGCAAACCAAGTGTCGCAAAACTGAAATTTTCTTGTAGTGTATGTATGTTTAGTTGTATGATTATGATTGATAATATGTAATTGCTGATTTTTCCGCTTTTATATTTCGCATTTATTTAGATTATTGATAAAGGGAATGATAATATCCCTCACAACGAGTCTGTCACTTCACCTGAAAAGGACCAGAAAAGGCAGAAAAGGTTTGACATATACATCAATTATTTATATGAAATGATTAGTGTAACATCCTCTAAATTTATTATTTAAAATAATTAAGACTTATAAATATATATATTTCATTATTAATTTAGGTGTGATAATTATTTGTCTTGTTCGACTTATTGTAGTTGATAAAATTATTAGTAAGAATTATTTAATCAATGGAAAAGTTTTATATAATTATATATATATATATGTGTTTTTTTAGTACAAGAAGAATTTGAGCTAAGGGTTTGTGGCTAGGTGTGACCCAACCCGTAATAAAAATTTGGGCTTGGAGTTGGTGGCTTAGTTTTTGTATGATCAAGGTTAAGAAAAAAAAATATAATAAATAAATAAAATAATATTTTCTCCCTTCTATTCTTTATTTGGGCCCAACACTATCTACCCAATAATCTCCACTTTAAATTTTCCCTAAAGTCCACAATATTTCAATACTAAGTAATAGTAAGCAGAAAAAAATACCGAAACCCTAGCCGTCATCTCCTTCACACCTCATCTCCTTCGTGCGGCAAACTGTAAGACCCTTAATTTTAAATATTAAGATTGGAATTAATGTCAAGGGCATTTTGGGAATTTTTGTAAATATTTAATATATGTATGTTTTGAGTGAATATATATATATATATATATATATATATATATAAATATTTATTTTGAAGTATGAATTAAAATTATTGGATGAAGAAGTAAATTAATTTAATTTCAAGTAATTAAATTAATTGGACCATTAAGTAAGGATTAGTGGCTAATTGCAAGATAATTAAAAAGCTGGAAAATCAGACAAGTGGCAAGTCAGGTGGCACCATGAGAGTCTATAAATAGGAGTGAGAAGGATGGTGAAGTCCGAACACCATTCCTTCCTCCATACTGCCCATATTGCATGTACCAACTCCATCTCCTCTCCCATTTCTGTCTCTGTTTTTGCCATTCCCGAACTGAAATTTGAAGAGAGGGAAATTCCTTCAAACACCATTAACTAAGAATCCAAGCCTCAAACCTGAAAACCCCCAGTAGTAAAGTTAATCCCCACCTCAATACGAAGAGAAAGAACCCAGTGTTGCAGCAGCAAACTCAGGGAACAGCTTCACCGTTTCTGGACGCAGAAAAGGGAACGCAGCAGGAACAAGAGAAATAGCAGAGCACGCTACAATGGTAAGGGCACCTTCCATCTTTTAGCTGCATTAGGGCCATAAATTTGTGCTGTTTCAGTTCTGTTTTAAAAAGAAAAGCTATTTTCGAAAAATGACATTTTGAGAGAAAATGCATTTTGTTGATAAGTGATTATTCTGATAAGTTGTTGTTGGCTGTTTTTACTGGTAAAATATGTTGTGTTATTCCTGTGTGAATGCTGGAAAATGTTTGCATGCCATTTTAGTTATGATTAAAAACGCATGTCTTAAAACTGATTTGAAAATGGCATTAAAATGCAAAATGCATCCTGTTGGTGCTTAGTGTTCTGTGATGTTTGCTTGTCATTCTGTTGTGTTTTGAGAAAACTGATTGCATACATGTTTGTTCTGGTGTTTTGGGAAAACTGAATGCATGCATGTTTGCTCCGGTATTTTGTGAACACTGAAATGTGGCATGTTTGTTCTGAGGAGTGTGAACACTGAAATGTTGCATGTTTGTTCTGATGAGTGTGAACACTGAAGTGTTGCATGTTTGTTTTGATGAGTGAGAACACTGAATGTTGCATGATGTTCTGATGATTGATCATCTGTCTCTGTTTTGGATAAACTGGTTCTGATTCTGTTTTATGTTGTGGGATTATGGTGATGAAAATGATTCTGAATCTGGTCTTGTTTGTGATGATTCTGGTTGTTCTGGGTGATCTTGATGATTCTGATTCTGGTTGTTTTGTGTGATTCTGGTGGTGTTGATGGTTTGTAAAGAAAAAGGGATTTTAAGTGAGGGAAGGTTTTTCTTGAAAAAGTGCAGAATCTGTTTGATATTGGCTGTTTGTTTTAAAAGAATCAGTTTTGAAAAGGGTTGAACTTTCACTGGTTTTCGAAGGTGTATTCGACTACAGCATGTGTGTATTCGAATACAACCTTCCAGGTTTCTGTTTTATTTTAAAGTTTTCAAACCTATATTCGAATACGAGCCCTGTATTCGAATACAGAGGAAAGATTTTTGCTTCTATATTCGCATCTGTATTCGACTACGATCATGTCGTATTCGAATACAGAAGTGAAATTTTAATACTGTAGTCGACTACAGGCATGTTGTATTCGACTACATATTTGAGTTTTTCCAGAAACTCAGTTTTTAGCTTCTGTATTCGAATACAAGGAAGCTGTATTCGAATACAGATTCGTGTTTTCCAGAAAAAACAAGTTTTAATTATTGTCATGTGAGTTTTGAAGTGTTGAGAAACTTTGAGAAGGTTTAAATGATTTGAAAAGAAGTCTGTGAAAAGGTTTTAAAGAGGAGAGAAAGATGTTTGAAAATCTTTAAGTGCCAGGGGATAAAAAGCTGAATTTTTCAAAGGTTGAACTCCTGTATTCGACTACAGCCATGCTGTATTCGAATACAGAATGTTAAATTTCAGTTTCTGCTTCTGTATTCGAATACAGGGAGTCTGTATTCGAATAGAGATTCGTGTTTTCAGAAAATTTCCAGTTTTAAGAGTGTTTTGAGAACCCTGAGTGTCTGGGGAATACTGGGAATGTTGTGGGGAGTTAAAGTAGAATTTTTGATCAGATTTTGAAGTAGTGGTGATGAAGTTTTAAAAACTTTACTGATGTAATGAAAGAGGCTGAATCTGCACTGAAATCTGCCTCTGTATTCGAATACCAGAGGGCTGTATTCGAATACAGAGTGTGAATCTACACAATTTTTGGCTTCTGTATTCGAATACAGAAGAGCTGTATTCGAATACAGATTCGTAAATCTCAGGAAAAATCCCAGTTTTAATTCTGTATCTGAATTTTTGAGAGGTTGGGAAAACATTTCAAAGTGCGAATGATTAATTTACTGTTAATTCATGATTGTGATGTTGTTATTTATGACTGTGCTGAAATAATTAAATATGATTGAGAGGCATGAATTTCTGTTTTGCATTCTGTTTCTAGAGAAAATGAAACACTACATATTCATGCATTGCATAGTCAAGTGGTACCCGCGATGGGCCACGGAGTAATGCGCAACCACGTGCTGATCTGTGAGCGATTGCACGAGTGCTGATCTGTGAGCGATTGCACTAGGTACTGATCTGTGAGCGATTGTACCTTGGTATATAAGTGTTGGTCTGTGAGCGACTGCACTGGTACTGGACTGTGAGCGTCTGTACCCTGAAATGCGCAACCACGTGCTGATCTGTGAGCGATTGCACGAGTGCTGATCTGTGAGCGATTGCACTAGGTACTGATCTGTGAGCGATTGTACCTTGGTATATAAGTGCTGGTCTGTGAACGACTGCACTGGTACTGGACTGTGAGCGTTTGTACCCTGAAATGCGCAACCACGTGCTGGTCTGTGAGCGACTGCACGATGTGCTGGACTGTAAGCGTCTGCACTGGTGCTGATCTATGAGCGATTGCACCCTGTTCATGAGGGCCGTTAATTTGTGCTGGTCTATGAGCGACTGCACCTTGGTAATTCCAAGAAAATTATGCATGAGCATATATGCATTACATTGTGGGATTTGACCGTTGTGTCATCATTGTTTATATGATGAATGTTGGAAATTAATGCGTGTGAGTGCTGTCCAAAAATCTGATATTTATGAATTTATGTTTGTGTTTTGTTGACGTGTTGGCTGTACTTACTACATATTCATAATCATTAACTGCTGTTTTGAAAAGGCATGAAAGTCATAAATTTCCAAATGAGCATTATTATTTTCCTCATCATCATAAATTATGTCATGATTAGATGTTGTTGTGCAATACATGCTATGTGATTATTTGTTATTTTTGGTCGGTGACCCCTTGCTATATATTGTGGACTTTGGGCTTTGCCCTCAGATGTTACCCGAACCCGTCCTACCGACGGATACACTAACGACGGAAACGTCGTTAGTTTTCCCTGATCTTTACGTACGGAATCTACGTGGACAACGCAGTGGGACGAACGGCTGGTTGAAGACGAGACTTATAGAGGATACGGTGGAGACCGTGCTACTGTAGCCTAGTGCATGATCAGTCTAGACTTTTGTATAGGGTTTCGAATTTTGGGAAATGTAATTTTATTTTGGGAATTAATGTATTACTTTTTCCGCTGTATTTTCCGCACTCTGACATTGTTAACATTTTAAAAATGCCTTAAGGTTTATTATTAAATTTCCCGAAATTGAGTACTTATTGATTTACGGAAACTTTATTTTAATTCCTTCCGAATTAAATCAGGAAAATCATTTTTATTATTGATTTAAAAAAAAAAATGCACTCGCGCTGTGTTTTAAACTCGGGGTGTTACACAAACTCTTCGTGTGAACAACTTCGTGGGAGCTTATAGTTTCGTACTAAGAAGAAAAGCGGCCAAGGTAAGGGCTTTTCCCCACACAAATTTGAGTTAGACCGTTAGTTGGATGACATAGAACTAATAATTGTAATTGCTTGCTTTTGAAAGAAATAAATGTAGACTAATAAAATAAAATAATGGAATATGAAATCCTTTACGTTGAGTTCGATATGTAATGTATGTATTTTTAAGAAGTAAAATATGAATTTTTATATTATACATGATAGAGTTTTAATTTTTATGATGGATATGAAGCAAAATATGATTTTTTTTATGTTATATATACGATAAAGTTTTGATTTTGATGATGTATTATGAGTTGGAGTTTCAAAGTTTCTTGTTATATATAAAGTTTTAATCTTTATGGTGTAAATGAAGTCAAGTCCCGATTTTTATGCGTACGTGGTGAAAATTATTATTGAATGATTATTTGTCTATGAATATATGATTCTCATGATAAGGATGTGTGATATGTGATCTTTGTGAGGTGAATAAGATGATGGTTTTAAAAAGGGTGATTTTTTGAATGTATATGACATGATTCTTAGTGGGCTGTGTGCGAGTATAATTGTGATAATATATGGTCATGTCATGGCATATGCATCTTCGTGGGAGTTGCCTTAGTGGCAGGTTTATTTTCTCCATTGGTATGGGTGATCTTTCTGTGTGGAAGTTGCCTTAGTGGCAGGTTTATATCCGGATCATATAGTTTTAGGAGCATGCATTATGCATATTTTTTACATACGATTTACTGTTTGCGCATTTTTTTCTTTTAAATTACAAGTTTTTACCTTTATATGTTTTGTGTTATTCTTCTATATGTTTAGCTTTGGTTTAATGTGGATGATGGAAAAAATTGACCCTTACAACAACATTTTAGGTACTAATGAGTTCGAGGAGATTCAAGAGTAATTGATGAGTATTAACGTGCGGCGAACGTGGGGTAAAAATGGGGTTTTCAAGACAATTTTGTAATAATAAGTATTGCCGCAAAATTTCTATGTTTATTTATTTTTTTAATTTTTGTCACTAAACTTTTAAATGCATTCGAATTCTATAAATACGGAAGTGGATTTTTGCTTCCGTTTAGGAATAATTGATTTTTCCTTTATTTTAGCTTGAATAAACTTTTTTTTATAATATTAAACAAATGTGATTGTTACTAATTATTTAAAAGCATAAATGTGATTGTTACTAATTATTTAAAAGTATAAATGTAGATATTCTTACAAAAAAAAAAATTATCGTAAATTTTTCTAAAAGTATTTTTTTTAGTAACGTTTTGGACCAAAAATCCGGAGCGTTACAATTAGCTTACTATAATAACTAACAAACTAATCAACCTCATTTTTTCCAGATTAAACCAAAAAATAAATCCGCTGCACCGCAGGTGCAGGTCTGTGGTAAAAATAAACCTTCCAAAATGCAAAAACTAGATCGAGGAAAATCAATTGCTCTTCCTAAAATAAGTCAACCACGCCTTGCTCGATTTGGGTCGTGTCTTGACACATCAACAAAGATGAATATGAAGAGAAACAATGATGCACATATGCTAGACATGGAAAAAAGTATATTCGGAGAAGAGTATTTAGAAATACTTGGCAAAGAGCAAATATATGAACTGCTCGATCATAAAAAGTTGAGTGCTAGTGTAATCAACATATACATCATGTAATATAAATACTTTATTTAAGATAAAAATTAGCTTTTAATTGCATCACTGCCACATTAATTTATTGATATTATAATCTAATTTTATATTTGAAGGTTTTTGTACAAGAAGTTGGTGTGCGCGCGAAAATTGTCAAGTATATTTTCATTCTTATCTCCGCATAAACTATCCATGTTTAAACTCGATCTAGATAATGTTAATAAATATGTAGTTGATAGACTTATAGAAAATAAAGAGAATGACAAGTTGTTTCTGGCACCATACAATTCAGGGTACGTAATTAGATACTTTATCTATATCTTTTTTAATTTATGATATTCTGAGTTGTGTAAACAAATTTGCCAACCAAATTTGTGTTGTTGTAGGCAACATTGGGTGTTGTTTGCCATTAATGCGACTTCTGCAATTGTATATTATTTAGACCCATTGCACGGTCATTTCAACAATCACCTTGATACAAAGAACATCTTCGACACGTAAGTAATAATAATTTATTTCTTACATATATAAATAATGTGTTTGGTCATTGAATAATAATCACATTTATTTGATAGTGCTATGCAAGTTTTCCGCGCTCAAATGGGTGCTTAAGTGTCGAAGAATAAGTCAAACAACATCACATGGCTTCCAGTAAAGGTTTGAAATTTTTCTTATAGAACTTAATTATATGCCTTTAAATTTTCATTTACAATCAATGCATAAATATTTATTGGCGTACATGTTTTATTTTATAGTTGAAGGTGCAAACACGAGAAGGGGGGGTTGAATTGTGTTTGACTTAACTTGAATACTTTTCCTGTTTTAATACTTTCAAAACAAAATTTGATGTATAATTAAAACAGAGTTAGCAGCGGATAAAAATAAAAAAATAAAAACTCACAGATTTTATACTGGTTCACCGTTAACGAGGCTACATCCAGTCCCTTCGCCTTGAAGGATTTCACTAATTCAACCTTGAATTACAACCTTGCTACTGACCCTCCAAGTCAGTCTTCTCAAATAGTCTAACAATCCTAGACTTCTTTGAGGAAAAACAACTCCTGTTCTTCAGCCAATCTGACACCCCAGATTGTAGAAGAATTCACAACACTATGAATCTAATTGCTAAGTACCTTGCTACCCTTTCTGAATCCCTCAGTTTGTAGACTCTACTTCAACAACTTAGATACAACCCTATCTAATTGCCAAGTGTAAGACCCTTAATTTTAAATATTAATATTGGAATTAATGTCAAGGGCATTTTGGGAATTTTTGTAAATATTTAATATATGTATGTTTTGAGTGAATATATATATATATATATAAATATTTATTTTGAAGTATGAATTAAAATTATTGGATGAAGAAGTAAATTAATTTAATTTCAAGTAATTAAATTAATTGGACCATTAAGTAAGGATTAGTGGCTAATTGCAAGATAATTAGAAAGCTGGAAAATCAGACATGTGGCAAGTGAGGTGGCACCATGAGAGCCTATAAATAGGAGTGAGAAGGATGGTGAAGTCAGAACACCATTCCTTCCTCCATACTGCCCATATTGCATGTACCAACTCCATCTCCTCTCCCATTTCTGTCTCTGTTTCTGCCATTCCCGAACTGAAATTTGAAGAGAGGGAAATTCCTTCAAACACCATTAACTAAGAATCCAAGCCTCAAACCTGAAAACCCCCAGTAGTAAAGTTAATCCCCACCTCATTACGAAGAGAAAGAACCCAGTTTTGCAGCAGCAAACTCAGGGAACAGTTTCACCGTTTTTGGACGCAGAAAAGGGAACGCAGCAGGAACAAGAGAAATAGCAGAGCACGCTACAAGGGTAAGGGCACCTTCCATCTTTTAGCTGCATTAGGGCCATAAATTTGTGCTGTTTCAGTTCTGTTTTTAAAAGAAAAGCTATTTTCGAAAAATGACATTTTGAGAGAAAATGCATTTTGTTGATAAGTGATTATTCTGATGAGTTGTTGTTGGCTGTTTTTACTGGTAATATATGTTGTTTTACATTCTGTGTGAATGCTGGAAAACGTTTGCATGCCATTTTAGTTATGATTAAAAACGCATGTCTTAAAACTAATTTGAAAATGGCATTAAAATGCAAAATGCATCCTGTTGGTGCTTAGTGTTCTGTGATGTTTGCTTGTCATTCTGTTGTGTTTTGAGAAAACTGATTGCATACATGTTTGCTCTGGTGTTTTGGGAAAACTGAATGCATGCATGTTTGCTCTGGTGTTTGTGAACTCTGAGATGTTGCATGTTTGTTTCTGTTGAGTGTGAGCATTGAAATGCTGCATGTTGTTCTGATGAGTGAGAAAACTAAAGTGTTACATGATGTGTTGATGGTTTAAAAAGCTGGACAATTCTAATTCTGTTTTGTTCTGGATAATCCTGATGATGTGAATGATTCTGCTTCTGGATGTCTTGTGTGACTCTGATGATAATGATGATTCTGCTTCTGGTTGATCTGGGTGATCTTGATGATATGATGATTCTGATTCTGGTTGTTTTGTGTGATTTTGGTGGTGTTGATGTTTTTTTTAAAGATAAAGGGATTTTAAAGGAGGAAAGGTTTTTCTTGAAAAGTGCAGAATCTGCTTGTTGTTGGCTGTTTATTTTAAAAGAATCAGTTTTCAAAAGGCTTGAATTTTCACTGGTTTTCGAAGGTGTATTCGACTACAGCATGTGTGTATTCAAATACAACCTTCCAGGTTTCTGTTTTATTTAAAGTTTTCAAACCTGTATTCGAATACGAGCCCCTGTATTCGAATACGAGCCCCTGTATTCGAATACGAGCCCCTGTATTCGAATACAGAGGAGAGAGTTTTGCTTCTGTATTTGCATCTGTATTCGACTACGACCATGTCGTATTCGAGTACATAAGTGAAATTTTAACACTGTGTTCGCATCTGTAGTCGACTACAGACATGCTGTAGTCGAATACAGATTCGAGTTTTTTCCAGAAACTCAGTTTTTAGCTTCTGTATTCGAATACAAGGAAGCTGTATTCGAATACAGATTCGTGTTTTCCAGAAAAACAAGTTTTAATCACTGTCATGTGAGTTTTGAAGTGTTGAGAAACTCTGAGAAGGTTTAAATAATTTGAAAAGAAGTCTGTGAAAAGGTTTTAAAGAGGAGAGAAAGATGTTTGAAAATCTTTAAGTGACAGGGGATAAAAAGCTGAATTTTTCAAATGTTGAACTCCTGTATTCGACTACAGCCATGCTGTATTCGAATGCAGAATGTTAAATTTCAGTTTCTGCTTCTGTATTCGAATACAGGGAGTCTGTATTCGAATACAGATTCGTGTTTTCAGAAAATTTCCAGTTTTAAGAGTATTTTGAGAACCCTGAGTGTCTGGGGAATACTGGGAATGTTGTGGGGAGTTAAAGTGGAACTTTTGATGAGATTTTGATGTAGTGGTGATGAAGTTTTAAAAACTTTACTGATGTAATGAAAGAGGCTGAATCTGCACTGAAATCTGCCTCTGTATTCGAATACCAGAGGGTTGTATTCGAATACAGAGTGTGAATCTGCACTGTTTTTGGCTTATGTATTCGAATACAGAAGAGCTGTATTCGAATACAGATTCGTAAATCTCAGGAAAAATCCCAGTTTTAATTGTGTCTGAATTTTTGAGAGGTTGGGAAAACATTTCAAAGTGCGAATGATTAATTTACTGTTAATTCATGATTGTGATGTTGTTATTTATGACTGTGCTGAAATAATTAAATATGATTGAGAGGCATGAATTTCTGTTTTGCATTCTGTTTCTAGAGAAAATGAAACACTGCATATTCATGCATTGCATAGTCAAGTGGTACCCGCGATGGGCCACAGAGTAATGCGCAACCACGTGCTGATCTGTTGAGCGATTACACGAGTGCTGGACTGTTGAGCGTCTACACTAGGTACTGATCTGTTGAGCGATTGTACCTTGGTATATAGGTGTTGGACTGTTGAGCGTCTGTACCCTGAAATGCGCAACCACGTGCTGATCTGTTGAGCGATTGCACGAGTGCTGGACTTTTGAGCGTCTGCACTAGGTACTGATCTGTTGAGCGATTGTACCTTGGTATATAAGTGCTGGACTATTTAGCGTCTGCACTGGTACTGGACTGTTGAGCGTCTGTACCCTGAAATGCGCAACCACGTACTGATCTGTTGAGCGATTGTACTTTGGTATATAAGTGCTGGACTGTTGAGCGTCTGCACTGGTACTGGACTATTGAGCGTCTGTACCCTGAAATGCGCAACCCCGTGCTGATCTGTTGAGCGATTGCACGAGTGCTGGACTGTTGAGCGTCTGCACTAGGTACTGATCTGTTGAGCGATTGTACCTTGGGTGATGTCAAATGTGCTGGTCTGTTGAGCGACTGCACGATGTGCTGGACTGTTGAGCGTCTGCACTGGTGCTGATCTGTTGAGCGATTACATCCTGGTCATAAGGGCTGTTAATTTGTGCTGGTCTGTTGAGCGACTGCACCTTGGTGATTCCAAGAAAATTATGCATGAGCATATATGCATTACATTGAGGGATTTGACCGGTGTGTTACGATTGTTTATATGATGAATGTTGGGAATTAATGTGTGTGAATGCTGTTCAGAATCTGAAATTCTGAATTAATGATTGTGTTTTGTTGACGTGTGTTTGTACTTACCGCATACTTCATAATCATTGACTGCTATTTTTGAAAAGGCATGAAAGTCATAAATTTTCAAATGAGCATGATTATTTCCTCATCATCATATGTTATACCATGTTTATACATGTTGTTGTGCAATATATGCTATGTGAATATCTGTTATTTTCGGTCGGTGACCCCTTGCTTTATATTGTGGACTTTGGGCTTTGCCCTCAGATATTACCCGAACCCGTCCTACCGACGGATACACTAACGACGGAAACGTCGTTAGTTTCCCCTGATCTTTACGTACGGAGTCTACGTGGACAACGCAGAGGGACGGACGGTTGGCTGAAGACGAGACTTATAGAGGATACGGTGGAGACCGTGCTACTGTAGCTTAGTGCATGATCAGTCTAGACTTTTGTCTTATTTTTGAAATTCTGTACTATTTTCCGCTGAACCATGTACTCTGATATTTATTTTGGGATGTATTAATGTTTAAAAACTAATTTCCAAAATAAGTACTTGGTGATAATCCTAATGAAGTATTTGGTTTACGTTCATCGATTAATCTATAACGTACTATTTTACGAAGAACTTTATTTTAATTCTTTTGAAATAAATTTGGGAAAACTTATTTTAACTATTAATTTTAAAAAAAAAAATGCACCCGATTACTTGCTTTGGAAAGAAAATAACCGAGTACTTGCTTCTTGAAAGTTGGAACTCACAATTGACTTATATGAAAATTTGAGAGTGGTTGCTTTGGAAGTGTATGACTCTTTTGTGATTTTCGATTCTAAGTAATCTGCCTTGTGCCTCCTTTTATAGATGCTGATTTGGGCCTCTTCCAATCCTTAAATTCGAGCTAAATATTGCTGGATTCTCTGGCTAAAATAAATTGACCAATCGGGCTTCAATTAATTCCAAAACATATCTTTTTTAAGCCTTAGATTTCTTTCATAAATTAACTAGCCAATCAAATCTGTGCATTGCTTCCCGCCAATAGCTTCTCACTTCCATGCTCCTTCACTTTAATTAAAAAAAATCTTTTTCACACTTTAAAAATAACTTGCAATCTCCATCATTGATCAATTCTGGATCATCAGCATTTTCATGCGATAGTCCAGCCTGGACCAGTTTGATTGCTATGCTATTGTCCTCTGAATTCGGCCATTCCTGGACCACACTTCCTGACCCTCTGATTTTCTGATTTCAGGCAACCTGGATGCGCGCCTGATATGCTGAATTCTTCTAGACTCGGCCATTTCTGGACTTGCACATTCTGTCCCTCTGATTTCGGCCAACACTGGGCCATGGTCTGATTTTCTGATCTGGACCATCACTGGACTCAAAAAATTATTTCTGAACCATTGATCTGGATATTTTTACTCTGATCTGGACAGATTCTGGAATTTGGTCTGGAACAAACTGAAATAAACTTGATCAAAAAATATTTCAGTCTGGACATTTTAACTTTGATTTTCGACCAGGTCTGGGTTGATTCTGGAACTCATTTCTTTTGTTCTGGACTTAGTTTCATGCCCTGAATCATGGTCTTTTGTTATGGTCTGGGCCAAATCTGGATTGATCCTCTTGTTCTGGACTCATAAACATACCTTCTGGTCAAGTCTGGAACAAGTCTGGGCTGTGTAATTTTTCACTGCCAGACCATCTTCTGGTCAGAATAACTTATGGAATAAAATTGATATTTGATTCCTGTTTGTCTGGAACAACTCTCCTTCTGGCAGGCTTTCCAGTGGTATGATCCATGTTTCATTCGGATTTTTATTCCTTCTGATCTAGGCCATCAAATATATCTTCTGGTCATGTTTTGACATTCCTGGAGTATCTTCTGGTCATTCCAGAATTCATTTTTCTGGAATCCTTCGATCACTGCTTCTGATTCCTTCAGTTTCTGGGGCATTTAACTTAATAATTCAAAGTACAAAATAAGTTTACATAGAGTACATTTGTAAGCATCAAAATCCTAAGTACTTAAAACCAACTTGGTTCCAACAATAGTGTCTGCGTTAAACTAATAACATAGACTGCGAATACTATATAATGAGGTTTATGAAGGAGATTGTTGATCTGAATCAACATATAATTCTAAAAACGGTACGTTATTTTCATTATATTTTGATTTTCATATATAAACTATATATATATTTGATTCTAACTTATTTTGCTTCAGTATTTTGACAACTTCAACCCAACTTACTCTAAAAATGATATCAAATAAATGAAAGAAGAATGATGTCAGTTTGTCCTCGAAATAAACGTTATATAATTTGTAATTAATTTGTTGATATAATGTCATGATGTAATTTGTTATGTGAATATGTAATTCATACTGTGAATATCTTGCTACTGTCATGATGTAATTTGTTTTGTGAATATGTAATTCATACTTTGAATATGTTGAATGTAATTTATTCTGATAATATATGTAATTCATACTGTAATTTATTGTTGTAAAACACTTGTAATTGATATTGTTGAATGTGAATATGAATTTGTTGTTGTCATGTGAATTTTAATGTTGAAA
Organism: Cicer cuneatum; assembly: GCA_037974295.1. Classification (NCBI taxonomy): domain Eukaryota; kingdom Viridiplantae; phylum Streptophyta; class Magnoliopsida; order Fabales; family Fabaceae; genus Cicer; species Cicer cuneatum. The sequence goes on along the minus strand of JBBPBO010000001.1, from coordinate 71,270,630 downwards.
AGAAGAATCTGAATGTGATATTTGATGTTCATAATATGTAATAAAAAAGACAACGCTTCTTTAAAAAATGCCATAAAAAAATCCTTTTACAGAGCTTTTTTAAACATTTTACAGCGCTTTGTTTAAGTCCTTTTACGCTTTTTTGAACAAGCGCTGTAAATCTAAGTTAAATAATTATATATGGGACCTATTATAGCGCTTTTTTGAAAAAGCGCTGTAAATCTATTATAAGAAACGCGCTATATATGAGACCTATTACAACGCTTTTTTGAAAAAGCGTTGTAAATCTATTATAAGAAACGCGCTATATATGAGACCTATTACAGCGCTTTTTTGAAAAAGCACTGTAAATCTATTATAAGAAGCGCGCTATACATGAGACCTATTACAACGTTTTTTTGTATTTTCAATAGCGCTGTTGTATCCTTTTACAGCATTAGATACTAGAGGCTGTAAAGGACTTAAAAAAAGCGCTGTAAAAAATAATTTTTGGTATAGTGGTTTAATGAATATATACTTTTACCGTAAGCAATTTTATACTTAACTATGTCGATCGTTTTTCCATATTAAATCAAAGACTTTACCAATATATATACGTTTCGTTATGGCTTTTCTAATAAGTTGTACCAAATTTGGCTAATTGATAACTCTGCATGAAACTTTCATAAAATAAGTTAGTTGTTCAATTTTGAAATATATCCATTCAACATTATGATCATAGTGGAGATAGAGAGAGAGAGTTAGTCAGCAATCTAAGATAGACAAGAAAACAATAGATTATAGTCACGTTTCAACAGGTGTAAATTGTGATTAAGATTGAAAACGAAAATTAATTAAATACAACATTGACAATTGCTTTGTGGATATATATAACAGATCTTTTCAATGTTACATTGTCTTTATCGTTTCATAATTTATTTGGTTTAATTTTGAATTTCAATTTCTATAGTTGTTAATCAATTTCGTGTGAATAGTAGAAGATATTGCCGAGCGGGGTCTCCAAACAAAAACTCAAACTCTACTTTCTTTCGTTATAAAGGGGTGATGTAAAAAATTTTCTTTGTTTAAAATTACTCATACAAACATTTTTTCCTTTATTTTATCTAAATAAGTGAGTTATAGATAAATTTAATTTTTTTTTTGTACTTGTTTAGTGGATTCCGTTATTTGAGTGCAACACTTTTTGATTTTTCTGTTGTGATGTGGTGTTCGTTTTGTTTTAGATTAATAAAGTAACTTTAATCTATTATATATTTCAATTATAATTTTTTGTGTTTGTAGATTTAGATGCATCTGTATTGCTGACACTTGAATTGTCATATTTATAGACATATTACTATTTTATATTATTAATTTGAATGTTGTAAGTATATTTGCATAGTTATCATTTTTATTTTAACAAATTTGAATTTATATTATATATATCGTTTCTTCTAATAAAAAACAAATAGTCTACGCTCTTTTGAAAAGCCTAGTCAGTTTTCAAATAATTGCTTAAACATTTAATATATTCCTAATCTACAGTGGACTAATCTAATGGACGACTAATCTATCAAGTCTATTAGAATTTGGCTAGTTATTAAAGGAATAATCTAATGCACTTACGCCACTTATAAACACGTAGTGAGAATTTATCTTTAAACTGTGATATATCTTAGACTTTAGGTTGAACTTAATTCAATATTTATAAAATTAATTTGTAATATGAAAATTATTTTCACTTAAAAATATATTATATTGTTGGATCTTATCTTATAAACTCTTATTAATAATTTTTAAATATTGTAATGCGGTATCTATACTTTTCAAACAAGATAAAAGGAATACTAATAAGTTTCTTGCATTTTCCATTTTATTATAATAATACATTTCAAAGTGTACCAAATAAGGAGAGAGTGAAAGTTGTTATATAGAGAAGATGGTAAGCCATTGGTATTGAATAGTTTGCATGAAGCCTCCATTCTAACAATTATACAAAAATTCAATTGAGCAATTTGTCTTTTCAACTCCGCCGACGACAATGGAAGATGTTGCCGGCTTTGGCGCCTTACCGATTAAAGTAACCGCCGTCGCTGCAGGGGAAGCACATACTCTTCTTCTCACTGGTAACCAGCTTTCTATTGTGGCTCTTCATTTTCTTCTTCATGCAACTCTAAACCATTAAAAAAAATCTATTACGTCTATTGCATCACTTTCATTATCTCTTTTATGGTATATATATTTTATGGGGTGTACACCTATTTAATCATTGTCTCTCACAATTTTAGTCTTTTTATTTTTAAATTATGTATTTGATTGTCTCATTTTTCAAATGTGTAACATTTTTTTACTAAGTAGAAATAATTTGTTAAGTGGGAGTCTTGGTAAACAATGTCTTGAGTTAAATTTGATTGATTCATGATATAAATTAATTTTCTTTAGAAAATGATATAAAATAATTTATATTTTAATAATATGAAAATGAATTGTTAATATGAAAATGATAGTACCATATCAAAATAGAGAGAACCAAAAAACTATTTTGAAATTTTTTATTGGTAAATTTAGACTTGCTTTAATTAATGGAATTTGTATTGTATTGTTGTGTGTGTAGGGGATGGTCGTGTATATTCTTGGGGAAGAGGAACATTGGGAAGGCTTGGTTTGGGTTCAGAACAAGACCAACTTTTTCCAGCTCAAGTCAAGTTTGGATCAGAGGATTCTGTTAGAATAGTGGGAATTGCTGCTGGTGCATATCATAGTCTAGCTCTTTCAGGTTCCAATCACTTTTCTCTTATATATATATTAAAAATAAATTTTAACATACATGTATTCTTAAGGTACATGTCAGTGTGACCCAAATTAGTTTTCCTCCAATTGGAATTTGAAGGTCATGAGTCATCACCACTAACTAATTGTTCATAATATTTTTGGATTTGTAGATGATGGATGTGTTTGGTGCTGGGGTTACAATTTATGTATCCTTAATATGCTTTAAGTCTCAAGGTTGGATTAAATTACATAAATGATTTGTTCTTATTTATAAAAGTTTGCTTAAATATATTTTTATTTATTTACATCCTTGACTATTGTATGGATGGTCAACTTGGTATCATCGATGATGAGGATTCCCACAATCCAAAATATATAGATGGATATTACTCTGTAGTTCCTTGCTTATTGAACAACTTTCTTGAGTTGCACCCCCCAGATTCTTCAACTTTCATGCCATCAGAAGAAGAAGGGAAAACATCACTTAAGGTACATATATATATATATAAAAATCTCTTTTTTTTTTTAGTTAGTGTATTTAGGTGAACGTTTGATATATCTAATAAAGTTTGATTTTGTAAAATTGATATGATTTTAAACTTAGTTTGATATGTGTTTAAATAGTTTTACATTTTTTTGGCAACTATATTATTAAGAAATATCCATCAGACTTTGCTGAAATACTAATCTATTCTGATGGACTTAGCTGACTAAATTTAGTGAGATATCCCTTTTGAACTACATTTTTTCTATCTATAAGATTCAGATTTGAGATCTAGTTTAAGAATGCGTTTAGATTGGTGGAATTACATAAAACGATATAACATCAAATTTTTAAAAGTTAATTAGTCTATACAATTCTATCATATACCATCAATCTACACATATCATAAGGGATCGAAGTACACTTCAACTCGGACCAACGTAATGTTGGTTGAACAATATTACTCTAAAAGATATTTCATGTAAAATTGTGTAATTTTCTTAATTGCAACAACAACAAGTAGATTAATCTTGATCCAGAACAATATCCACACATCTAGATTTTTACTAAAATTACTTTTAACCTAAGACAAAATCATTTTTGACACTCTTAACAATGAATCGAAACACAATCTTAAAAAAAAAAAAAATATGCACGTATATGCGTCACTAATGTGTTTTTCATCTATTCACACCTCTCCCCACTAGATATTTTCTATCAAAGCAGGAGGAATGATGTCACTATCTATTGACAATCTTGGAGCCTTATGGATATGGGGAAATTGTCCTCACCAAAGCAAAGAAGGTATATTCTCAATAGTAACCAATTTCACTCCAACACCGATATGGGATTTTCATGGTCACATTGTAGTAAAAGTTGCATATGGAAATGAACATATTATAGCACTAGTTAGTATTGGAGAATCATACAAAGGTGAAGAAGATGAACTCATGTGTTACTCTTGGGGTAACAACAATCATGGTCAATTAGGTTTAGGTGATAAGGAGAATAGGTCAAATCCACAATTGGTTAAAACATTTGATCAAAATTCTCCTTGGAAAATTTATGAGGTAGCATGTGGTGCATTTCACACTGCTTTGTTAACTCATAGGAAAATGACTAATGACACATTAGAAAATGTGTGTTGGACATTTGGACTTGGTGATAATGGACAACTTGGTCATGGAACAACACAAAGTACGTCAACTCCAGAACTTGTTCAGGAATTGCCACAATTTTTGAATCTTGTTTCTATTGATTGTGGTTTGTTTCATACTTGTGTTGTTTCGTCGGATGGAGATGTTTGGTCTTGGGGAATGGAGAAAGGCCTTGGTTTATACCCTGATGCGCGAGTTGTTGGTGAGTATTCTAGCGATGCTCTTTCTCCTCTTCTTGTTTTATGTAGTACTTGTGAGGGTAAATTTTTGGGACCAGTTGAAGTCGTGTGTGGCGCGGCTCACACGGTTATTGTTGCACAAGATGGATATAAAGTTTGGTCTATGGGAAGAGGAAGAAGTGGTGTTCTTGGAAATGGTAAGGTAATGGATTGTTACACTCCGACATTAGTGTTGTGGCCTCCATTGGCGGAAGATTTCAATTTTAAACAAGAAAAATCGTTGAGTTCTCGCAAACAGGATAACAGAAAAAGAGACTGAAGATCAAAGTAACAAAAATATATACAAAATTATTCTTAATAGTATACTTTAATTTAGCATGATGTATTGCAAAATTCAGATGCATTTCAACCAATCAAACTAGTGTGAATTAGTGTCTATAAAAGTAAAGAGTACAACATGCTTATCAAAGTATAGAACATACAAGTCAATAAGCCAGCTAAGTGTCTTGATTATTTGTTGTATCTAGCTTTTCCTATACATCCATGTGAAAATTTACTAGCCTCTGTTGAGTTATAGAGTTCTGTTAAGTAATTTGAGTACAAATAGTCTCCAATTTTTATGTAAGAAAAAGGTATGTTATGTATATGTTGTTGTATTCATCTTTTTGTTGGGGACATGCGTGTAAATTAATACCTTAAGTGTATTTATTAGAGGACATTAGTCTCATATATTTCAATAATATGAATCATCATCTTAATTTTCAATCCAACATTAATTATTTTTTTAACTGTACTCTCCAATTGATATACTATCATCACTTTTAATTTAATATTTTCTAGCTTGCATTAATGGTAATGTGAAAACACCAATATTTAATAGATTTAAATAAATTATTAGTCCTATAAATATATCCTATTTCACTTTTAGTCTTCTAATTTTTTTTTCAAACAATGGTTCATCAAATATTTTCTGTCAGCAATTTTAGTTTTTACTTTCAAATTAATTCATGTATATTGTTTGAATTTATGAATAATTTTTTGAATAAATGTTTAAATCATTATAAAAACACATCTCTCTCTCAAAAATATATATTTTTTTAAACACATAATGGATTAAACATGATTTTTTTTAAAAGTTTTTAGCACTTAAACATTCATATTTAATTAATTTTTTTATGTTCTAAATATATTTATAAAAAATATTTAAAAATGTGAATGATATACACGAGTTGTCTAAAAAATAGATATCAAAATAGTTAATTAAAAATATTTGAAAGATCATTGTCTAAATTTGTTTTTGAGGGACTCGTTAGGAAATATTATATATTTTTAATGATTAAAATTTATTTAATTATATTTAATAATAATATTATAGTTAAAGTATTATATTTTCTTTCTCATTTATAAATATATATTTCATTTTTTTTACAAATTTATACAGTTTCTTAATTTGTATAAAAATCGATAAGTTAATTGAGACGCTTGTGAGCATATTAGCCAACCATAATTTGATCCCTTCTCGATTAACAATAACTTTTCTTTCTCCCGCGTAAACAAATTAAGCCGAGCTGAGCTGAGCTGCGCTGAACAGTGAGCTGAGCGCATACATGTTCTTTCGCCTAAAACCCCCAAAACCCTAAAACACACTCCCCATTAAAAAATGTCCCCGAACACCGTCGGCAACGGAGCTCTGATCCCATTTTCCGGCGACACCACAGATTCTCTCGCGGTTTATCCTCTCCACCATGATCCCGCACGTCCAATTTCTCGCCTCGCCATTTCCTGGTCCCGCGGAAACTCCCTCCGCGTCTCCCTTTTTGCGGAACCTTCTGGAAACCGCGATGCTGGAGATGGCGCCAAGGTCGTCGAAGTTAAGCTCGGAGGCGGAGATCCCGAGATTTCTGATGCTGACTGGCGTAGAATTGCCTACGGCTCTGTTGCCCCCTTTGCGCTTCTTCAAAGTCGCCGGAGCTCTCTTTCTGAGCTATCGAAGTCTCCCTCTCCGTATCATTTAGATTGGTATTTAATTATAATTTTTTGAAAATCTTTTGGTTAAGAACTTAATGTTGATTTGTTTCTTCTAAGAATTCCAATTCTATATCATGCTATTAGATTTTGCTCGATTCTCCTGCTAATTTGACTTTGGTTATGACTTATTATTAAGATATGAATAGATAAATAGTTAAGTTTGATACTACATTATCTCTTTTTGATGATTGGGCTTAAGTTGTTAATGAGTTTCAGTTAAAGACGAATGGCTCGGGAGAACCCGAGTTCAAATCTGGATTGAAACAATTCTTGGTCAGACTTTACTTATCTCCTAATGGAACTCTAGATTACTAGGGCTTCATTCCCCCCTGAGAACTAGAGAGTTAAAACAAAAAATATATATTATCCCTGTGGATTTTTGAATTTTGTTATGTTTTTTTCCGTGGCATTGGCATGTTTCCATGTAAGTGAATCTCATATCACTAGTGAATGCTAAAGTTCTGTCTTTAATTTTTATTCATCTAAATTTGGATTTAATTTCCCCTCATTGCAATGGGGTACTCCTGCAAATCATTGAACTTTCAAAATCACTCAATTTTTATATGTTTCTGAATTAAATAGTAAGCGGTTTTTATGGGTTGACAATCATGTGTGGTTTCATTTAAGTGCACCTGTTGACAATAGGTTTCTATTTGTTTTACGAATCAGGTGGGAGCACGTTCTTCAGTATAGCAAGGATATAACATCACTTCTCGGGGGACCAAAGTTGTCTCCTAGTCTGATAATTGAAGACCCAAATGAAATTGTTCAGGTACTATCGCAGTTTCTAAATCCTCTTGCTGGCTGTTTGGAGTTGTGTTGAGACCTTCTTAATAGTAAAAAGAAGTGATTCACTTACTTTTTAACACATGCTGTAGAAAAATGAGGAGCCAACATGTTTGAAAGCTGCATGGGAGTTGATGGAAATATTTTATGTGGACAAGCAATCTCAAGCATGGCTACCTGAAAGGCTTGTTGATTGGTTAGCTGTAATAATCTCTTTTTATTTGTTTTTCCGTAGGTTTTGTAGATGGTTGAATTTTATTTTAACACCGTTAACATTTGCTTACTTTAAGTTCATGGTTACATTTTATGACAGGATTATGATAGCCTCTTTACTAGTACACAGGAAACAATTCATGGCAAGCTTGTGGATTTTCAGAATGATCTTGTCAACATACAGGTTTGGCCATAGGTGCATATGATTGATGATGATGAATACTGATGAAAATGATGGTGATCAATACCCATTATCTGGCTTTTAAGAATTGTAGATATTGGATATATTTGAGTTTTAATTATGGATTCTTGGCATTGTAAATGACCCTAGGGTTTTTCCTTTGGAACCTCATTGCCATTAATATATGTTGAGAATAATTAACTAAATTTATAGAAAAAATATCATAAGTCTCATAGCATAAGTTCACTAGACAAAGATTTTGTAAAAGTCTAATCTTCCTCCTTTTCAGCCCTCTCATAGTCATTTTTTTGGGGTCATCTTGTGAGATATGTCCCACTTTGTCCTCTCTTTCTAATTAACTTAAAATAAAATTCTCCGTCTTCTTCCGATTTCTTATAATTGTACCGTCAAACTTTGATTTTTCTTCACCTTCAATGAATTAGTATTCTGCCTAGTATGTATTCTAGGCTCTCCAACCCCTGAAGTCTTAATAATTGTTGGGATGTATAAGCTATGGAAACTAGCTGTTACTTGGGATGTATAAGTTGTGGTTTGCTTTACATAGATATTCAATAAATATTAAGCTTACTCACAACAAAAATGGGAAATTCTGAATATTTAAATTTTACTTTGAAATTCATCAACATGATGGAGCTGAAACCTATAATTGCCTTAAAAAGCTTATTCCACATGATCTTAATTGCAGTTTTGGCTACCATCCCAGACACTCTATAGTCTGCTCAAACCCCACTTTACCACCACCATTGCCACAAAGCCCTGGCCTCCTTATTCTAGCTACAAATTCCTAGAAACGTATCACACTAGAAAACACATCAAGGATGAAGTTTACAGTATGCACCCAATGTTCACCATGAGTAATCCACTCTACAGTCTACAATTTATATGCAAACAAGAAATTGTTTCTAAAGTAGATCTACTCCTAAATAATTCCCATTGTGTGAAAGATCCACATCAGATCTGTGTCTTAAAATTGGATTTTGTTTTTGTATTCCACAGAGAAAATTATTTTAACAAATATTTATATAGCATTGTTTATGACACATCACCCTTCTTGATGTGTTGCTAATTTGTATAATGATTATGCATTTGCAATTTCTTCAAGGTTGGGGACGTAAATTTATGAAATTTTTCCATGCAGGTGATTGAGGATGATCCTAGATATTGGGAAGTGATGTCATCTGCATTGTCAATTGGTTGGCTAGATATAGTGGTCAGTAAAGGATCCCGTATTTATGACATTTTTTCTGCAGCATCTTATGTTCCACCGTAAATAAAGAATTTGTATTAAGTTGGCTTTCATTTGCAGGTGAAAATGCTGCGGTTGCATGGATCTTACCAATTAGATCAGCTCAGCAACCGTGAGGTTGGCATGAAAATTTAGAATGTTTTTATTACACGAACACAATGAATTCAGACTGTATGGCACTGGCAGAGATGATGATGTTATTTTCAGCAATTTTCATTGTTGTTGCTCATGCTGCTGTTGTTGCGACTATCATATTCATTTATACTTGTCTCTTGTCTCAATTTCTGTCCTCTTCTGATTCTACAGTTAGAAAATGGACTAGTGGAAGCAGTGGCTGTTCTTATTTCCAAAATGCCCCGATTACGTCCTGAATCTGTTGTTGGAAATTTAGGAGAATGCTTTAAATCCAAGCCCGACTTTATCAAAGTATATCCAAATTCTGCAATACTTTGAGATGCATTATTACATTTGCTTTTCAGCACATTTACTCCAATGTTATAAGATGTTGTGTATTTCTATTTTATAGGCCTGGGAAAAGTGGAAGTCACAAATTACTAAACTGGACTGCAGTCCATTCTGGATTCAATGTGATAATCAACAAACTCGTGAGGGCTTAAGAGATTTGCTACAAGTTATGCTGGGTAACACTGAGAGTCTCTGTACAGCTTCATGTTACTGGATTGAGTTGTATGTTTCTCATTTTCTATACATCAGGCCATTTACGATTGTAAGTTTTATCTACTTATGCAATTATGAACTTAAAAAAAAATGATTTTTACGTATATTGCTTGTTTAAATATTCTTCTTTCTCATATATCTTTGTTTATTAATTGAATCTCTAAATAATTTGGATGCCCCCCTTTTCGAGGCAGGGAATAGAAAGCATGTATAATTTGGCCCAGAAATGCATCCAATTGAAACCACCGACTGGTACCCATAGGTTGACTGGACTTATGATTGGAATTCTTGAAGAAAATACAGAGGTAGTAATAACAAAAGATTATTTTTCATGCTCCATTGCTTTTTTGTGTTCAAAGTTTTGGGCTTGCTGCTGCTTTGTTTTATGATTTGTTTTTTATCCAACTCTTAATTTCCCATTTTAAACTTGAATGACCATGTTGAAATGTCGTAGGTTGTTTTAGCAGAAATTTCCAGAGAATTCGGTCCTTGGTGAGCTGTTTCTCTTCTATTGTTAATTTATATTTGATTTATTATGTGCATGTTTGGACTAGCTTATTTTGCTTTCAAGAAGCTCACAATCAAAGTGTTCAAAATTTAGATTTTGACTGAAAAGCTTATTTTCAGAGTAAAATAATCAATACAGATTGTGCATTGAATTACTCCCTTCTTTAACTTGCTTTGATAAAAATGAGACCTTCGTATATGTCAATTTGTGTCAATAAAATAGGATGGTTGCACACGCCGTGGAATTGCTAACTGCAGGGAGTGAGCAAGCGGAGATTCTTCTACACGATGAGCGTGATAACTTGGGGGGAATCAGTATAGTGGAACTACATCGACTTGCATATGCCCAAGTTCTATCATCACATTCGTTGACCTGGCAAGTAAGTGCAAGTTACTCCAGCCAAAAATATCCTGTTAATTTGATCTTGAATTGGTAAATTATCTTCGATGAATTATATTCATTCTTGATGCACATCAAAATTTACTATTGCACATACATGTCTTGGTTTTACATGGGGTTTATAAAACTGAAAACTTGAAAGCGTAAAGATGAAACTCATGTCTCATACAAAGGATTAGGACACTCCACCATGAAACCTAAACATGAAGGCCAAATGAAGTTTTCTTCTTCTTTTTTTTAATGAAGATTGCACAATATTTTGCATGAAGTAATCTAAGTTAGTGCTCATATGTTCACATATCTGCAGATAGCTCCAATATATTTAACATCATGCATGAAGCAAGGAATGGGCTTGCTAGAGAATCTATTGTACAGACAATCTGTTCAGCACAAAAACACGTTGCTTAAGGTAACTGTTTCATATTACTGTTTTTCATTTTCTATTTCAAAAGTCACATCCTCACAATCCTTAGTACTTTTTTAATATGCTATTGTGTGACAGACAAATCAATCTTATTCATGCAGAACATTGAGATATGCCGTTTATACGAGCTTGATCATATCAGTTCAAATATCATGAAGGTAACCTGCATTCTTGATTAGGTCAACTGTTGCAAATACTATTGATAGAAAGCTTGGAGATTAAAAATCTATGCTATCTTTTCATAATGTAGTTTAGCAGAATTGAAATATACATGTTTAATCAATAGGTTGCTGGAGTCTATCACTGGAAGCATGGTCGTAAAGGTGTTGGAGTATATTGGCTTCAACAATCCCAAGATACAAGCTGTCTTGATAGGATTGCACAACAGTTATTTGATTCAGTCGGAAAGTCAATCTCTGATGAAAGCTTCAAAGTACTTCTCATACTGCTATAATAAAAACTTGTGCAAATTTTTTATTATCTATTAGATATGAGGATATGCTTTTTTTTACAATTATTTCAATATCTCACGTCGACAATCCATTTTTTTACAGCAATGGGAAGGCATAATTGAATTATTGGGTTCTGAATCTAAGCCTGCTGGGGGTCTTGAATTTTTACACAAGTATGAACATCCTATGCTGGTATTTTTATTTTATTTTCACGTCTTCATCTAATTACTTATAATTACTTTCTAATATTTGTTAAATATTACATTCAGGTATAGGGATTTCAAAAAATCTCTTCAGATGGTATATAGTGGAAAATCGACTGATGCAGCTAGGCAAGCTGTAGACTCCCTCATAATGGTATTAACTTATATGCACACTTCTACAATTATGTTGGCCCCAGTAAAATAGTATGCTGATTGTACAAACTAGTCAGGTTAACTGTGAGGATTCCTATGCTGAATTCATCAAAACAATAGATAACACCATAATCCTAAATCTTCAAAGGTGCATTGACATTCAGTAAGAGAGTATTAGCAATGCCAACAATTTGTCTGTTTTCTTTGGGCCATACAGTTTTGTTGGAGTGTATGTGGGCAACTAGATGGATGTATAATAGCATAAAAAGTCATGGACGAATTGAATCAATCAGCAAAACATTCTTTAGCTCTGTCATTGTGCAAAATATGTGTTGTTTTTCCAGATTGAGTTTTGATTTCTGAGCAGAACTTTTGGAAGATATTGAATAAGTTAGAATGATCTTGCATTGAAAATATCCTAGTACATTTTAGAAATCACCAATAAAGGTAACCTGATACTTAATAAGTTATACCCTAAAATAGAAAGACACAGCTTGATTATTAATACGACTAGGAAAATAAACTGTAAAATGTTTCCAGAGGTGGCCTTACCAACATTCTGAAGACTCCAACTGTAAAAGATATGGTACCATTTTCTTCAATGTATGTAATCTCGGATGATTTAGAAGGTGATGTAGTGGAATAGGGGACTTGGTAGCATTACATATTTGATGTCTTGATTAATCAGAAATGAGATTGACAGGACCAGGTGGAAGTAAATGGCTGCAGGTAGTAGAAGCCATATGATTGAGATAAGGCTCCAAGGTGTCAGAAATGAAGGTTATGGCACAGTTTAATGTGAGACAGTTTGCTCACAGAAATTAGATTATAGGAGCAACAGTATCCAGTTGAACAAAATGCAACGGTAGTAAGGAAAGTGGTGAAGCTTGGCCAATGCCAGTGACTTGCCCCTTGGATTCATATCAGAGAGTGAAACAGGGTGGAGTTTAGGTTGGTGATAACTTAGAGAAAAGAGTGAGATTATCAATTCGGTGCTCGGATGCACCAAAATCCCAAAACTCAAGATCTCTAGAAGGTGTAGAATGAGAAATTGAGAAAGGAAAACCGGATCGTAACCAGTATGGTCAATAATGACTGAAGAAGAACAAATGACAATCATTCAGACAAATGATGATGTCACCTTCAACCATTGCTGATGAAACAAAAACCATGTCAGCGTCCTTGACGCCGACTGAGGCGCTGAGCGAAGACTCTGGTTCCTCAGCCAGAAAGCTCTTTTAAGTCTTACCAATTTGAATTCGACCAGTGAATAATTTGTACAATATTTATATATAGGGTAGACGTAATCATTCCCTTAAGTTTAGAGATTAAGATAAGCTAACTCAGAAAGCTATACATCAAATCAATTTCTCGCCAATCTGAACTGTATCTCAATAGAGGTAAAAATTTGTTTTTGTCTGTCTTTACAATAAGGGCATAGAACGCTACGCTTTGCTGCCATAGTGCCAATGATTTTGGGTGACAATTGTAGCCCAAAAAGATTGACAAATATATTGTTTTTTTTTTGTTACTATGCTTCCGAAAATCCAAAAGAAATGGACTTTGTTAGGAAGGATGAGGGTGATAATAAGGGACTTGGGCCCAATTTTATTAATAACTAGAGGGTAGAGCAGTGAGCCGTGCATTGCAAGGACAAAAAGCAAGTGTACCTTCTATTAAAAATGTCCATGATTTACATTGAAACTACAAAAATACCATTTTGGCGGGACACAAAGTTCAGAAATTAACTTACACAGCTCAGAGAATACATATATATTTACAGTATAGACAGTAACTGTATCAGACATTTTATAGGTTCACATCATATTATTCTATTAAGGTAGTTTGTTGTCAGCTTATAGTACTCTCAATTATCATGGAGAGAGAGTTGTGATGCAATCATATTTTATTGTTTCCACTCCAGCATATATTTCCTTATACATTCATCTCTGATTTTGTACTCGGTTGATGCGGATCCAGAAATAGAAGAATTCCACCAATAAAATTCTAGTATTTTCCTGAATTCCGATCCAGTGGTTAGTCAGCTTTCTGTTTTGAAATGTAATACATTTCTTTTCATTCTGCAGCTTATGAAAAATCCATCAACCCCTCAGCGGTTTTGGCTGCCTCTTCTGTATGACTCGGTGAGTGTTTTTTATTTGTCTATCTTTTCTTATATAATGTTCAGTATAATCATATGATCATATGTTAACGGGGTCATCTTAATATCTCTAAAACTTGGGGATTGAAAGGGACAACATTTTGATATAGATTCTCGTTATGAAACTACCATATGGTAGAATAAGAGGGAAGTAAAAATAGCATGGACATATCAATTACAATATAAACTAGAGCCTGTATGTCATATGCTTCCAGTTTGGTACATATATCTACTATTCTAAGACTTTGCAAGTACTTCGAAATATTATGCTGGTTGATACTTGGACGAGGATCTTACTAAGTAGTGTGGATGATGCCTTAAGAGTATATTTTTTTATTGGAACGAAATGTCGATCAATCCCGGTGTTCACTCCTCTCACAAACAATTGAATTTGTAGAAACATACAAAGCTGTTTGGTTATCACAAACAAGCTCTATAGGACGAATCTTGGAGCAAGTGTCTCAGCCACATATGTGAGCCAAACATGATATTTAGCTTATGTTCTTGACCTCACAACTATTGATTGCTTTTTGCTTTTCCCATGAGGTTAGATTCTCTAAATCAAACCACGGTAACTTTTGCAGACCTTAAATGAATCTCTAGAATCTCTAGCCCAACCTTCATCTGAATATCCATAATGATAGTAACATGACCCGTGAATCTCAGGTTTGAAAGGGATAACAATCATGAAATATATTCTTTGAAAACTAACACATAAAATAATATAAGGAAAGTAGGAAACAATCGTGGACATATCAATTACAAACTGACATTTTCTCAATATATGTTTGTTTTCCTTTCATATCATGGTAGATCCTGTTATCATTTGATTTTCTGCATGTTATCTGTGTTCTGTGACTAGTCACCAATGTATTTTACATGTTTAATGTGAGCTGTATTTTTCACTCGTGATTACATGATTTCCTTTGGGAGCAGTTGAAGCTGCTAAATTGGAAAGATAGTCCTCTTCTCAGTGTGTCTGAGACCAATCTTCTATTAAACAAACTTCAAGAGTTATCTTTGGCGAGGCAGCGACCACACTTTACTGAGCCTAGCTTACCCCCTCAAGCACCGAGTTCAATTAGATTGGCTCTAGCGACGAATCTTGGCCGTGCTATACTTGATGAATAGGCTTACCAAATAGATATCTTAAGAGATGAATGAATAGCAATGTCATTCAACAGCCTATGTTGCATTTCAGAAGGCAGGGGGAAAGGGCTGCTTGTAAATTGCTATAATCAAATGGTTATCACCTGCTGTAAATTTTTTATGGACATTGGTTGGGTTTGTTGAGCTTGGGCTTTACTTGTATTTTTTATTTATCTTTGAGGAATGGAAATCATGCATCAGCTAGATTTTAACCAACTCCAATGTTTATTTTTACCGACCTACTCCAATGTTAAATCTTCATTTTAACAGTTAAAACATCAGAGCATATATATATATATATAAAAGTGGTGATTTGTTGATTTTAAGAGTAATTGTGGTGAGTTATTTCGCTTAATAACTTAATATAAACGATAAATTTTATTAATTCAACAGTTGATTATTGACATAATATATTAACAATCAAACACAACTTTTTATAAATATGAAATTTGTAGACTAATTATTATTTCTTAAATGGGTTTGTTTATAAATTTGGAGCTTACTCAGATCAATATTAATAATCTCATTTTTTAGATCAAAATAACCTCTTAAAGTGTTTTTGGGACTCAACATGGTAATTTGCAAAGTGATTAGTTTTAGAAAATAAATTAATAAGATGATCATTTTAGGAAGTTTTATATAATTTATTGTCCCCTTGTTATAATTTAAGAATTTAAAAGTATAAACGACTAAATTAATTTAGTAAAACATGAATTATTTTTGTAAGATCATTCTTGATTTTTTTGTTGTAATTTTGGTTGTTAGGGTCAGTTAATATTATTATATTTTGTATTTTAACAACCTTCTATATTTTGTTTTATAGAAGCCACTATTTATACTTCAAATATTTTTGTCTGTAACACTTGAACCAAGTATGCGGCACTCTGCTTTGTAAAAAATGTATGCTGCACTCTGCACAAATAAATCGGAGGTTAGAGTAAAACTAGATACGTATAAGATGGAACTTTTCATTCAACGTTGATTGTATTTTGGAATGAGTTTAATTCGCTTGCATCAAACTTTTTATACCTTTTTACACCGTCAAAACTCTTCACACTCAAGTAAATTCCATGAATTAAGTTTCTTTGGAATTATTATTGGATGTATTAATTAAATCATGAGAACAATTATAGTCGCACAATACCTAATTTTTTAACCAAATCACATCTATATCTATAACTGGTTTTTAAAAATCTTGAAACTATGATTTTTAACCGATTTATATACTTTAGATATAATTGTTTATTTTCTTAATCGGTCGTTAATTTAGATGTACACATATATGTGTCCTGAGAAAAAAAAAGATTTATTTGTATTTTTTAAGTCAAAATTTCCAAAAAAAAATGGAATTTTTTTCAAATTTTGTATAAGAAAATCTTTACTTTTTTTGAGATTTTTTTAAATTTTGGAATACTTTTTAAAAAAAAAATCAAGATTATTTTATTTTTTCAAAAAAAAGTTTTCAAAAAACAATTTAAAAAAATATTAATCATAAAACTGATTATAGATATAATTAGTTTTAATTGATTTTTGTAAAATTAAATTCAGTTATATGAATTAATTACAAAAATTAATTATAATAAATAACTTTTTATATGAATTAGTTACATGGATACGATGTTGATAAATAAACACCAAGAATAATTTAATTGAGAACAACAGTTTTGTAATTTTATATTAAAGAATTTTAGAATGTTAGAATTATGTACCTAAAAGAGCACTTATAAGTTATGTTTCGGTGATGTGATGAATAGTTAAACAAACCACCGCTTATATTTTGTTGAGGATGCATGCAATGCAACGGAATCTAACCATGCCTCTATTATAAGACATATCCCATACCTTTTCAGACTTGAAGTATACCGCATCACTCCAACCAATTCATATAAAGTGTACGAAGACGTTTTAAAATTTATAATAATATTTTAATAAAATTATTAAAATTTAATTTTTGATATTTTCGAATATAAATTTAAATTATTTATTTAATTAATATAATTAATTTGGTGCGATGTTAGATAAAATCATTTATTAGATAAAACTTTATTAATTTTACTTTTAAAAATAATAAAATATAAAATCTTTTAATAAACTAATTTCTTTCTTTTAGATTTAAGACGATTGTCTTGAGTACATTTCATTTCAATTAATGCCGTAATATCACGAATTTCCTTTTTTTTTTACACGTTCCTTTCAACTAAGATAATTTTGAGACACTATAAAATACTGCACATACATATTTTTTTCCCAATTAAGATTTGAATAGTACACCGCGTGGTTGGATCCTAGTTCATTCTCTCGACTCAATCTCCATTGATTATTATAATTATAATTAAATAAGTTTTTTGTTTCTATAAAATTTTATTTTTAGTTTTACAAAATTATTATGTAAGTAGTTTTAATTTTCATTGTAATATAGCATATGTTTTGGAATGATTGTTTTGTATACATTTTTACAATTCATGAGAAATTTTTTCACAAAAATTGAGCTCAAAACTTGATGTCTAGTTCTAGAAACTTTTATCTTAAATATATGACTTTTAAAAAGTTCATATTTAATTCATCTCAAATTAAAAAAGTTTTATATATATACAGATAAACTTTTAATAATGTTATAAATATACTTGTAAAAAATTATTTAAAAATTTTAAAATTAAAATATGTTTCGTTTCGCAAATTTTAAAAAAATATATAAAATAATTTTATAAAAACTAAAATATATAATTTTTTTTATAAATACTAAAAACAAAATTTTAAAATTTCATACGAATTAGAAAACTTATGTAATCCTAATAATTATCATGCATAAACTATAAACTGAGGTTTGGCAATTATATACTTACAATGTAATAAAGGTAGGTTTATAGATGTTACTATTGTTGATAGAAGGAAGCCACTTAGAGAGAGAACAATATAAAATGAAAATTGTATAGATAAATGAGAAATTGTCAAAGTTTTCATATGACTTATATAACAAATAAAAGTAATTAACAAGTTTCTCTAACTAACGAACAAGTGTACAACTATCGAATTACATTTTACAATGATGCAATATTATATTAATATTTTTTTAATTTAATTATAATATTGGTTCCTTTATTTTTATCAATTTATGAAATTGGTATTTTTATTTTAAAAGTCGATAATTTTGGTCATTTTTTCATATTTTTAAATGAAATAGTTTAACATATTTCAAATGATGTGACATTCGATTTTATGATATAGAACTATCTAGACCAATTAATTATTAATATGTTATTAATTAAATTATAAAAATAAATAATTTTGAAATTAAAAATAGAGTTTTTATAGTGTTTTATTGTGATTTCACAAGTGTTAATCATTATATCATATACCTCATTATTTAAAATATGTTATGTCACCATTTTTTAGTTACTTTAGTCAAATTTTAAAATAGAAGAACTAATTTTATAAATTAATAAAATAAAAGGACTAAAATTGTAATTAAATTTAGTTGTTTATATGCATGTATAAATACTCATATAAAATTCTTTTACTATGTCAATATATGATAGTTAATTTTTTATAAATTACACTTTTTTTTTTAT
>JBBPBO010000001.1:71238029-71251691 GCA_037974295.1 Cicer cuneatum | reverse complement strand
AAAAAAAGCTCAAAAGAATTCTCAATTTTCTTATGCTCATTTCATACATATTTTTTTCTATTTATTTTTTTTATCACATCACTATTATATGACCCTATTAAATCACCTTCTTTCATTTTTTTTTCTTCTTTTTGAAGGTATAAAATAGATGTATGATTGTCCATAAACCTTTTCTTAGAAAAATTGCTGAAATCTAGGAATGTTTTGAAACTTTTGTTATTTGTTGACTTATCGGTTTGACTGAGTTATTTGTCCATCTATCCGACAATGTTGCAAACACAAGTTTATGGCTGATAGTGAAAACACCATCTCTGTCCTGCTGTTGATAATTTTACCACATACTGACACACATAAAAAAACAAAGATTTGAATAGCAATATTCAAGGTTGCCATTTTTTTGGGTTTGTTACCTATATCTTTAATCCTTAATGTACATTTATTCATCTTCATATAGACAACTTTTTCCGCAAGATACAAAACCATCAATTCTACTTTGGCACTTTATAACCATTTTCACTCCCAACATTTTATCTATTACCTAGGACTAGCTAGCTAGCTGCTACTTTAATTTCAACCACTTGTCAACAAGTACAAATATATCCTTTTACGTTATTTCCATATGCGATTAGTTATTATAGAATTATTATATATAAGGTATAACTAGCATTACTATATTTAAATGTTATAGGTTTAATTATTATTACTATTATTATTGTAGGCATAACTAGCTAGCATTACTATTTTAGGGGCCTAGGTATGATGATAATATTTGCCACTCTACCTGTTTGATCAATAAAATTGCAACATTCAAAACTAGGCAAGATATGCCCCATCCATAGTTTTTGACATTCACACCATTCCTCTTTAAATTATACTTTTATAAACAATTCTTTTTGGTATACACCAAAACTATATATGGTTATTTCTTTTATCTCAAAATAGAAATACATATTAATAAAAAAATTAATATATTTAGTTAAAATTTAAACTAAACATATCAATAATTTTATTTATATTTTGATATATAATTTTATTTATATTCATGTACTTCTAGATAGTTAATGACATAAAAATACTTAGTTAATTTAATATATTAAATGTTTGATGAGTTATTACCTCTTATGTACTCAATACACATACATTCTCTTCGTCTAGACTAATTTTCTCTATTCTAAAGATCTCCGTCACCTACTACTCCTTTACTATCACTTTTTGTGGCAAAAATCACTTCTCCAATAGACATTTAGGGTCTATTTGGGAGTTTTCTTCCCTTATTTGAAGTAACAAAAATCAATAGGAAAAGACAATAGAGGTCTAATGTGATATTTTTACTGTTTTACCATTTTCTTCTTAAAATTAGTATTTTGTCTATCATTTTGTGGTTTGTTTTATTAAAAATAAAATCTCAAAGACTTGATAAAATAATAATAAATTAAATTTTCTATCATATAAAAAATGCATCATCTTTTTATTTTAACATTAACAATTTTAAAAATATATAAAAAAAAAGATAGGTTTCTCTAAAAAAATATCCAAATGTATATTTTTTTCATCTATTAATTAAAACAATAGTAAAAATTGTTATATGCTTTCTAAAATTGAATATAAACTCTAGAATAATAAATATACGCGTAAATAATCCTCAAATTCATAATCTATCATGAAATTATTTCTAAATGAGTAATATATCATCTTTTCTCTTTTAACACTATATATTATTTCCAACAGCAATAACATACTATTGCGATAACAAAATGTCAAATAAAATTAAAATAAAATTCAATCGAGTATTATGTCTTCCTTCAACAAATATTCTTTTACTATTTGTTACCGATTGAGTTCTATGTATTCAACAAATATTCTTCTACTATTTCAGAAAAATTCTCAAGTCACTGAGATATATAGATAGAGAGTTTAGATAGATTTTATATAAGTTGAATTCATGATAACATCTGCAAAGATTAGTTCAATAGAGATTATGTACGTATAAAATAATATTAGACATATTTTATATATATGCTCCCAAATCAGAAAAAAAAAAAAAAAACATGTCTAAGTGGGAAAAAAAACATTCATACAACATATGGAAGAAGGTTCAAAAACAGAATGTATCTCCCATATTGGGGGAACTCAAAAAGGGACTACGTGAGGGTTTTGGAGGGTTTTCAAACACCCAAAATACTTTCTCAGATTTTTTAAAACTCCCACACAAAGGTTTCCCCTCCCACAAGCCTTCCATTCCCCTCCAAAAAACCTTTAGGTTCTTTTGTTACATATTATAAAAATATTAATAATTTAGAGATTATTTTTGAAAAGGTAGAAACTATTTTGTATTTGTTTACCGTATTAAGAATATATTTTTTTTATAAAAAATATCAGTTATAAAAAATTATATGTTTATGAGAAAATATCAAAACAACTTCTCATTCTCAAAGGTTTTTTCTGGAGTTAATACACGTTAAAATAATCTCACATTTGATTGATATAATACACGTCAAAATAATCTCACATTGCTTATAAATGAAGGAGGTGGAATATATATATATATATATATATATATATATATATATATATATATATATATATATATATATATATATATATATATATATAACTTTCTTCTTTTCTTTTGTGAGATGTAGTTTAAATATTTACTTTGGAGTGTGTGGGTCTACTAGGGGCCATAAGCTGTTTGAGAGAAGCTATGCGCTATAACAATTATGACAAAAATTTATTCTCTAAGTTGTAATTAGACAAGGATCATAATTTTTTCTCACGTTTTGGAGTTTTCACATTATATTCTCATGTTTTGATTGTGTTTTTTTAATTTCGTTATGTCTGTTTTTTCCAACATTTGGTATTAGAGCTTTTTGATGTGGTCAAAGGAAAATGAATTCTTAATATGTTTTGTGGTTGCAACATTGTCTAATCTTCCATATCAGAAAATAAATGTTTTAGCTAGGAAAGATTTGATTATTAAGTGGTTCTTTGTGACTTACCTCTCTTTCATGGGACCATATCTGATGTACGATTACAGTATGACAAGTTCTACTATGATGCTTTGCATAGAAAATTTTGATAGAAGAAACAATTTTGCCTTATGTAAAATTCAAGTCAAGGATGTGTTTAAACAATCATAATTACACAATGTGCTAAAAAACACATGGACAATGGCTCACATTGATGCAAGATGTTACGTGAAATTATGTTGATTGTTGAAGAACTTCTTGAGAAAGCCCACATAGAAGTTGTACCATAAATTTTCAGTTTGATTTTCGGCATGTAGAATGATATTTTTGTAGTTTATTGATTGAAATAATACATGTTGTTGACATAGTTTCACATTGTTTATATTTGTAAAAGAAAAAAGAAATCAATACTATTTATATGAGCTCTAGTTCTTTGTTACAAAATGCACAAAAACATTATAAACTTGTATTTGACATTATTCTTTTATTTTAATCTCTCGTATTAAAGTGTTGTAAGAGATAATTTGGAAGAAGTGTGATTGTTATAACAATTTGTGTAATGTTATTATATGGTTGTCATTATACTACTATACTACGGTCATTACTTATTTTTTTTCGATTTTGAAATTTCATCGTTATATTCTTATAGAGTAATAATGCTTCTAATAATTTCTCAATTTTTTATTTTCAACACTCTAATGTGCATTTATCACATATATAATGCGCATCAGACAATCAGGTTATACGTATTTTAGTGATAAAATTTAATATCAAATCTTAACTTTATCTGGACAACAAATTAGACGATATTAATGATAACGATATCACAAATTAAGAAAAAGACATATCTAATATAGAGATATAGAGAGTTTAATAATTAATACAATGGTTAATTTCAAATCACACACAATCCTCCAAATATTGACTCTCCATTAGAGTTATAGAAAACTTTGATATTTTGACATTATAAATACAAAGAATATTAAGTTAAGTTAAGAAAGTTTTTAACTTGTGATTCCAAATATCTATTTTCCAAATAACCATTATTTGAGTATTTTTATTTGAGCCGTACGACATAAAATTTTCATATAAAGTTATCAGCGGTGCTTTTGATTTACCTATATCCATTTATGTCTAATATATGTATCCCTCTTTAAATGGATAAATTAACAATTAAATACTATAATTAACAAAATCATACTAGAATATATAATGCCTTCTAGTTTATCTTGGTAACAGTCGCACAACAACATTAAACACTGTAATTAATAAAATCATACTAATATATATAATATATAGACACATATATTAGAAATTAGATATATGCAACCCAAATAAAACCTCTAGAATGTAACCTATCTGACCAAAACACCTCTAAAATATCTTTCACTACAATCATTATTTCTTTAAATTAAGATAGTTTTGTTATGTGTTTTTTTAGAGCTGTTTCTTTAATTTATATTAAGATAGTTTGATTGTTTGCTTTTTAAAAGAAAGAAGTTAAATTTTATTAAAAAAGAATATTTATATTAAAAAAATTGAAAAAGGAATAATTATTAATCATGATAAATTTGTGAAAATTAAATTATATAGGTCTATAGGATAATTTTGGTGTGGTTTATGGTGTTTGATATATACTAATCCATAAATTCCGACTAAACCTGACATGACATAAATGTCAATACATATGTTAATTATTATAGATATTGTGGTGTATGTTGTTGTGATTTTGGATTCTATAATTGATGTATTTTATAAGAAGAATTGTTTTTATAAGTAGAATTGTAGTTGTTGTGTTATCATTATCGAAATATATATTTGAGTCTAACATGTAAATGTGACGTGTGCATATTTTCTTGTTACATGAATTAATTTAACCAAATGACATGTATCATGTAGATTGGTATATGTAGAGTGCATCATGTAGATTGTAGAATTGTATGTGTAGAGTGCATCATATAAATTGGTATGTGTAAAAGAACTAAAATTTATTTTACTAATTTTTTTAATTATTAAAATTGCACTTTTTTTATTAGGGGTCCAATTTTTAAGATTAGAACAATGACTCCAAAATCTTTAAGACGATCATGTTTCCAAATAGCCCAAATCGTTGCAAACCAAATTGTGAGCAATCCAGATTTCACCTAATTCCTGTTGTATAGCAAGTGTGAATTAGAAGTATCATATTGCTTAGAAAAGTGATGATTGAACAACATATATGGAGAGGATCTATAGACCCATTATCTTAAGAATTAGGGTTAAGATGTGATATCCAAATCACTTGTGTGGTTATTTTTGACCCAATGTAGATAATCTCTTTGGCTCCCCTCATAACCCAACAATACCTAATGGTGCTTTGAAGAACGACTGATAAAACATTAGTAACGCGGATAAAAACAAAACTCTACAACACCATTCAACCTCCCAATGATAAGTTTTTGCTCATCTAAACAATTAACATTTTCCTCACCTTATTTAATATTGGGTTCCATGTTAATTCCTACTATGGTTGTAGTGACATTCCTTTAGACTCTATTTGATCGACTTTTATTTTTTGTTTAGAACAAGATCACCATCTTGCTCCCTGCTTCTTCTGAATTATATAAATATACTCAAATCACTCCATAATTGATATTTGTTACAAGTTTAACTAAATTGGATTATTTTAAAGGGATAATTATGATCATAGAAGACCTAAGGTTAAAAGAACACTTACAAAGATAACTTATAAACTGTCTTTGGTATTAAATACTTCATCTATCCCTAATGATTAGTGAACATGATATGATATGTCCTTAAACATAAGTCTATTTTATTTATTACATGTATTTTTTCAAACACATATCTTATTAATACTACTAATTTATTTTAAAAGATAAAAAATTAAAGTTGGATTCATTTATATACAAATGACATTTTAGACACATCTACATATTAAATTACTATCTGATTTTCTTAATATATGTAAAAAACCAATAAATGTTTATAATTACTAATAGATGAAATATTAAAATAAATAACAAACACATGCATGGTAGTAAACAAAATTATACTGGCTGTATAGCCCCATGTTATCTTAATCATCAGTTAACCATGGATTGATCCACTAAAATATTCCACAAATAAAATAATACATACACAAGTGGGAGTGACTATTTTGTGATAGATACACTCTAACCATGCATATAAGGAGCTTTAATTGTACTATGACCTTGGTTCCCTTATCAATAGCATTACTTATAATTAGGTCAGCTTTTTTTTTTTCTTTAGGAAATAATTGGGTTAGTTTTTATTAATTAACTATTATTTTCCCCTATTCCAAAAAAAATTATATAACACTTTAATTTTGATTCACGACATTTTTCAGTCCTACTCAAGTATTTTTTATGTATACACTCATTTCATTTATATAAACAAAAATAGTATACTTCATATCTTAATTAAAATTTAATTATTTTAAAACTAGTTAATACTATTACTTTTAATATACCTTCATTTAATTTAAAAATATTTAATGTAGATAGTTGAGTGAGTTTTTTCACTAAATATAAAAAAGAACAACTTAAAAAATTTGATTTATATTTTATATAAATCTAAAATATTAATTGCATCAAACTGAATTTTTTAATTGTCAATAAAATAGTTTTATTTACTTATAATAATTATCGTTAATATTCACTATCAATTTGACGTCACATATACAATTGATTGACATCATTTCAATAAAAAAACCATAGATATAAAGAGTAGTGACTGTGAATCATTTGAAATTATATACCATTCATTTTTGTTGGTCGGTTAATCTTGTAGCATAGCAAAATGTCAACAACAATAGTATCTCCTTTTTCCCCATGAAAACGCCCCTTGCATGTATGTGCAATTTGATCCAAAAAGCCCAATTAAGTGAAATGGCTTTTGAACCAAAGAAGTTTCACTTTTTAATTATTGTGATAAAAATGATTCTTGTGTTTGTCCTCACATGTGTATATGAAAAATGAGGAAACCACGTCTTTAAATTGTAAATATGGTCAATTTTAGACTTTCAATTTATGAAATTTTTAATTGCTTTTTTATGGAATTTTTATCTATGAATTAAAAAATTTAAAAAATATTTTTACTGATATTTAACAATTTAAAAGACCAATTTAATATTTTATAAATTTGAAGTCTCAAATTGTAAATTTACTATTGCTTACCATTTAATAATAGTATTTTATTCTATGAAAAGTTATAACGAATTATTGGGGTTGAGACTGATTAATACATGTGCCAGACACTTCACCATGATTTATTTATCGATCATTGTCTCTCTTTAATCTTTGTGTTGATCTTTAACGACTCTATGTACCGTTGCACTTTTGCTATGATAGTGTAAGCAAAAAACTCGTTAAAAGTAAAGGAGATTTTCACCCCAATAAAAAAAATGCCAGGAGAGACTAATTTTTCATTGAGGGATGTAGTAGGAGATTAATTCATTCAATTTAATTAATAATGTTACTGAACCAGACATGAAAGATATGAAATTAACAATCAAATTGAATTGATTGTGGCGAACAATGATGGAGATATTAATAATTAATTTAAAAAATGTTTATGATTTTATCATGAAATAGTTGTTTTTTTATATAATTTAATAAATTAATATTTAAAATTATAAAAATATTAAAATTAATTAAATTTTAAAATAAATATAATTTGTTTACAAGGGTATTTTTTTTCATTTATATATAATATATATCATATCTTTATTTATATTCTAACAAATAAAATAGAATTATCTAGTTACTCGTGATTTTTTTTAATTTAAATTATTTATTTAGCAGTGTCAATAGATAGTTTTAAATATAAAATTATTTGATTACTTATTTAATGTTTTAGTAATTTTTTTGTTAATTTATAATATTTAAAATATGATAAGTTAATTTATTTTAAACACTAATATGTAATTGTTCACAATGATAATTTTGTTATTTAAATATATATTATATCATGTCATAATGAGATGTATATCAAATACTTGACAAAATAAAACGTTGTTATCATGTGTGTATCAACACAAGATATAATAATGTGTATTTTATCATTATCATATCTTATCTTTATCCAATTTTATATCATATTTCTATCATATCTT
The DNA here is from genome assembly GCA_037974295.1 of Cicer cuneatum. Lineage (NCBI taxonomy): Eukaryota > Viridiplantae > Streptophyta > Magnoliopsida > Fabales > Fabaceae > Cicer > Cicer cuneatum. Next base: position 71,243,588 of record JBBPBO010000001.1, on the reverse strand, counting down.
GTGCATCAAAAAGACTCTTAATGTTTTGGAATATAGGAGTTTTGGGGTAGTTTTTTTTTAGCTCTAGATTGCTTGTTTTGGGCTTCAAACAAGTATAATTTTCATACGTTGGTCTGTCATGGCATTTCTTATGCCTATTTCTTTTTATTGAATATAATTTTATTGGCTTTTCTAAAGAAAAAAACTTTTATAAGTGATTCACTATTGGTAAGTACATCAAAATTATTAGTAACAATGGTCGATTATAATTTTTAGAAGTAATAGTTCATAATCCTCATCATCTTTATGAATAAGATGATGATCTGATTGATGTCGATTCAGTACTATATATATATATATATATATATATATATATATATATATATATATATATATATATATATATATATATATTCGTTATTTTTATAGAATCAATATAATTTAAGTCATTATCTCAGTCATGGAAATGAAAATGACATTTCTAATAGATGACATAAATGGTCGTTGAAATTTTAAACATTTTTCAAGTACTGGTTCTTGCTAATCTGTAGTCCATATTCGAATTTCCATATTGACATATATTTAAAATTATTATAAAATTAAAAAAATAATATAATAAATGATCATATAATATTTCAAATATCGTTATAGTCAACTTTAAAAATATCTTATATCGTCTTTAATTAATCAATAGAAAAATTAACATGTCAAAATCTAATTCCAAAAGAAAGTCTTAGGGTTTGTTATCAAAATATAGGTTCTACTCGAATATCATTTGGTAGTAATAGAATACTCATTGATTGTGTAGATCTCAGCCCTTTATTTATTGATAGGGTGTGATCAAGCTTAAGAAGGAAACTTTTTATTTTCCGTCAAAAATCCCAAAATGTGGTTATTATAGGCATGTGTCTTGGTTTAGCTCTCAGTTCATATATAATTTTTTTTCAAAGCAAAATTTATTAATTGGCATAAAAGGAGTACACCAGCCCATAATAAAAAATGCAAGATTTATAAGGATTTAATTTGATATATGATTCGATCAACATCCAGCATTTCTCCTTAAAATATAATCCTATTGCACATCAGGCAAACCACCCAAATAATATGATGAACCCTCTTCAATTTCTTCCCTCTAAAAAAAAAAATCATACCTATAAAAATTAATAAAAGTTGATGATATAATGGTGAAAAATGCTCTTACACTGTGCATCACTTAAATTATTTGTGCACATTAGAAATATTCTAAATTGCGTAAACTATCATTTTAGTTTCTAATTCAATAAAAAATCTAATTAGTTCTCGAATCATCAAAATATTTTTTAAAATATATATTTTATTATTATAAAAATATTTAAAAGATATAATTTACTGTCAAAATAATTTACAACCGTTATAACGTCAGAGACTAAATTAATTAATATTTTGACGATATAAAAAATAATTTAAGTTTTTCTTCTTCAAAATAATAGATCAAAATGACATTATTTTATACTTTCAATAATTAAAATTGTGATTTATTCTGAACGAGTCCTGCTCCACAAATGTGAGGCAAACACAATGTCATGCTATAGTTGGAGTTTTACTCTATACGTGTTTACTGTATTCAAATATTTTTATGTATGCATAAATAAATATTAAATCTTGAACTAAATTAATAACATTTCAATATTAAATATAACACAATCATACTTTTTGAAACTAGGTGTTCAATAATTGAAAAGCTATATATAATTGTCTAATTCCCCAAATAAATAAATAAGCCCAATTGCCTGAAAGATACACGTGGTCGGCATGGCTTTCCTTCTTTAGCAAAATTATTTATCTAAAGAAATATATAATATAAAATTTATTGAAATAGAGATTGTGATTAGGGACTCACGTCAGTCACCGGACAACCTAAATTTTAAACAATCATGTCATCATTCCAAAATCAAACATCATCTGGTTATCTTTAAAAGAAGTATATTCCACGTATTTGTTTTATAACGAATGTTATTTTAATAAAAAAAATTATTTTAAAATAAATGTCATTTTTTATTTTAATTTAATTGCAGTTTTAATTTAATTATAGTTTTAATTTATTTATTTTTAACAATTTATAAAATTGATATTTCTATTTTAAAATTTAACAATTTTGATTTCTCCTTTAAATGTTCGAACTAAACAATGGTATTGTGAGATGTAATGTCATGAGGTATAAATATTTATATGCATTAATTTGTTATATGTAATTAATTAAATTATAAAAATAAATAATTTTAAAAGTTAAAAGTAGTATTTTTGGATTATATTATCGTAATTTCATAGATGTTAGTTATTTCACATCATTATATCATATACTATGTCATATAAATATGCTGCATTATTATTTTTTAATTTAAGAATATAAAAATTAATTAAAAGTGTTGGATTTTAAAATTCGGAGAGACTAAAACTATAATTAAACTTATATAAAAATAAAAATAATATCAAAAAAATACTTACATAAAATTGTATTTATGATTTCATAAATACTATATTCATTATTAAATTGAAATATATTTCATTATATACTTGATTATAAATATATATTTTTAATACACTTGTGTTTGTAATCACATTTGTGAGGTTATAAGTAATTAGTAAATCTTTATTTAGAATACTATGGATATTTATAGATATAAATTATACATTTTAGAAGTGTGATATACTTTTTTAACCATCGAGTCATACAATTCAATTTGATCAAATAGAAAGACAAATCTTTTATAAATTTAGGGTGATATAACTCAAGCATCCAATTCAATTATATGATTTAACCAATAATTCAGTAGTTCCATTTAACTACTGCTTGTTAGTGTGTAGTGCTGTAAATGAGCTTGCCATTGTGGCCAAAATAGAAAATTATGGGTGGATGTTTCATTTAACTTTATTTTTCTAGAACAAATGAAAAGTAAACAAAAGATATGGACAAGATTGAGGTATTATGAGAAATGTTAATAAGTGTTTTGAAGGTAATTATTAAAAGTCTAAATATATAAAAAATATATATTAAATTTTATATAATTTATATTTTAGAATTGTAAAAATGTGATTTTTTACTCAAGTTTTTTTTTTCTTTAACAAATGCTGAATGACTCTTAAAATAATTTTAACAAGACTGCCAAATTTTATAATCTATTCTTATTTCTCTAAAACAATTATTGTGGGCTAGAATCGTCAATCATGCCCTAGTCCATCCAAGTGGCTTCCAAGCACATCGATTTTTTTCCCTTCTTTTGACCAAGCTAATTCCTCTTCGTTGTATATAACAAGTTTCTATGCAGATATTTTCTACGAGAAGACTTCAAATTTAAATAAAATAATACATTTTAAAATTCAAAATATGTGAAAAACTAGTAAAATGTTATATGAATTTTTACGAGTTGTAGCAAAACTCCTACAACATCTTGAAGTGGACAACTACACATATTAAATTACAGTTAATCAATTGATTTATTTAACGAGTATTGTACAATAAAAATATTGATTAACAATTTTAAATTTCAGCTAATAAGACAATTATTTGCACCAATCATTATTATTTAAACCAATCATTTTACCTCAACGAACTTATTTCACGATTTTACACTTTTTAGGTTATTTTGTTGACATTCATTTAGATAATTTAGAAACAGCATAATCAACATGTTTTCATTCAACCAACATGAAAATAATTTAACTCAATTATAGATCATGTTAAACTTTTTATCTTAAAATCCAAGAAGTTTGCTTTTGATTATATTTATTGGTGGAGATACTCTTTAGTGTGCTTAAATTTGAGAGTCCAACGAATTTGCATTTTTGAATGATTTTAGTTTTTGAGTATTGTATTATTGTGGTTTTTGTTGTAAACCGTTTTGTTAATTATTATTGACACGCATTGTGCTTTCAATATTTTTTCTTCTTCTAATATATATAACTATTTTGACTTTTCAAAATAAAAATATTCATTATCTCGTGATTAGTGAGATTGAGTAAAAAAAACTCATGAGACAGTAATATAAGAAAAACATTTTAAAATAATATTATTTTAAACATTTTATTTTAATTATACTTGAAATTAATATTGTCCATAGGTCTACTACTCAATTATGTATTTAATGATTAATAGAGATAATTTTGTAAATTATTATACTTTATTAATCTACTCAGAAAAATTGAAAGTGACATCTCAATATATTAAACGGAAGGAATATTATGGAGTCGATCTTTGTCCACCGTTCTAGCCATTATAGTGGGTATGATTTTCAATCTTGATCAAGCAAAAAAAAAAAAAATATATATATATCCATGTAAGTTTTTTTTTCCGTAGAACATAAAAAATTCTATAGATTCTTTCCCCAGAAAATAATCTTATTTGGTGGGTGTAGTTTCCTTTTCAAATTTACCACATCATAAAATATACTAACTCATTATGAGTATGTATCACTATTATATTCGTAATCATTAAAAATTAACTTATTAAAATAGACAGGTATGAGTGGATATCCTACGGGCCTTTCCTATTAGTGGGACCAAATCACACAATTTCAATTTATTATATATATTTTTTAGAATAAATAATAATACTACCATAAATTTATATATAAGTGTGAGATTTTAAGTTTAAATCTTATATATGATATACAATATAACAATATTAATATTTGTCAGTCAACTAATATTAATACTTAAAAATAATTGATTATATATTTCAAACATCAAATCATTTTTTTCCGATAATAATATCTATAACATAAAATAGCGATTGTTAATTTTTTTTTACTCTCTATGTGTCAAAATGAAAGTGTTTTTATACACATATTAAAAATGTAATGATTGAAAAAAGATAATATTCATTTTACCGTATTATCTTGGCTTAATTGTAGTTTTGGTCTTTTATTTTTATCAATTAGCAAAATTGTACCATATTTCAAAATTCAACAGTTTTGGTCATTCCATCAAATTTCTTAACTAAAAAAATGCTGATGTAATATACTTTAAATAATATTACATATGATACGACGATGTTGAATGATTAATAACCATAAAATCGCAATAATTAATAATATATAAATAATTCATTAATCTAGATAATTCTACATCATATGATCGTATGCTACATCATTTAAAATATGTCACAATACTATTTTAAAGTTAAAATATTAGAATGAGAGATTAAAACTATTGAATTTTAAAGTAAATAAGTCAATTTCACAAATTGATAAAATTAAGAAAACCAAAATACAATTAAAAGCATTCTAATAGATACAACATAAAATATTTTGTACTATTTTTTCTTCAATAGAATTATTTTTCACTAGATTTTTTCTTAGTAAATTTTAATGACATATATTTTTAATGGATATCCAAATGAGAATGTTATCCATATTTTATGGAGGTCTATATTCTTAAGCTTTCCATATTTACATTTGTTTTTATAAATTCTATAAGTAAAAGGCCTTATTTATTTAATTTTTTTAAAAGAAAAAAGCCATTTCTTTTTTTTTTTAGAGAAAAAATGCCTTATTTATTGATATTATTGAAATGCTTACACATTAAGTCAAACAATTAATATAT
>JBBPBO010000001.1:71186856-71237773 GCA_037974295.1 Cicer cuneatum | reverse complement strand
ATAAGAATATTTTCTAATAAATAAGGGTACTTTTAAATTTTGTTAAATCACGCTGTAGAGTATTATTATAATTAATATCATTATTTTTTAAATTAATTAAAATAATAAAATAAAGATAAAAATTCTCCTAAAATCTTTTATTTTATTTATATGTAATATTTTAGTTATTTATCTTTTTATATTTAAATCATTTATCTTTTAAAACATACATCTAATTATCTTTTTTTATTGTTTGTTTAAAGATGTGTCTTTGATATGTAAGCACTTTTATCTTCTTTTTTTCAATGATTTTTTCCACATGATTTTTGTAAAAATAAATTATGCATTTTTTTAAATCAAGAACTCTAAAATTCAAAAAAAAAATTCTTTCTTTTTGATCTTTATCTTCAACCTAAAAAAGCCATCAATGTAAAATTGAAAATGAATAGAGAAATATTACCTTATATATTTATGTTTATAATAAAGATTTAATTTATTAGATTTTCTCAGTACATTCGACATATATATATAGAAAATTAATCTTTTACAATAATTGATATATATTTAAATACGTAGGCTTTAATAAAAAATAAAAATATGTAGGCCCTTCCCCGAGTTAGCTGATTTTGTTTCGTTATATCAACTAATAATTATACCAATATTCCAAAACTGGCAATAAACTCAACCTCCTTAGGTGGATATGCTGTTTTTTTTTCCAACTTAGTCTTTATTTAATTACATGCTACCAAACAAATGTATTGTTATCACTTATGACTTGTTAGCGAAGCCAAACCACCCCATCATTGACTTGTTAGGATATGCTGTTTTTATAAGCTAAAACGTAGATTGTAGATTGAATAAAAAATAAAAATTCATGGAGACATAGACCTTGTCTATTTTTTTATGAGAATCAACACTACAATATATATTATAAGTATGTGTGCTAGATTTTTTTATCTTTATTCTTTTTTTACTTTGATAAAACTAATAAAACCTTGATTATAACAAAGATCACCGACATTATCATCTTTGTTCCAAAAACTCTTCAAGATGCAGATATTATGATCAGACATTTGAGTTTAAAGTTTGTCTATCAAATGTTTCAGGAATTATGATACACTACAAGAGAATATACGGATTGCGGCAGTTATAAAGCTAGTCTGCGACGATTAAAATTGCTGAAATTTGACATCTACGACGGTTGGAAAACCATTGTAGATTCGTGCGTCGCAAGATATATATAATAATTAAACTATATACTATAACATTACCAAAGATATGTTATAAGGATATGTTCAATATGGAGATGATTTTCCTCATATGTTATTTTTAGAGCTAATTCTTTAACTTTGTTTCTTTATTATCTCAAAAGCAAAAGAGCAATTTAATATAAGACACCGTTGAATCTAAACTAGAGAAAATAGAATGTGAATGTCTTTCTTATGAATTTATAATTTTATTCCAAAAGCATGCCTCGTCAGATCTGAAATTTAAAGACTTACATTTTTAATGAAGACAAAAAGATCCTTCATCAAAAAGGAAAAAGGATTTTTTAAGCAACTTATTTTTCAATTTATATTTAGGTAAAAGTATTTGATATTAAATCAAAATACAGTTTAAAGTACAATATTATGAGAACTTTCTGATAGCATATGCATTAAAATATTTTATGAAAATATTTAATATCATAAACTAGTTTGAAAATAAAGTTTTTACAAAATTGGAAATCTGTATTCGAATACAAGGTATCGTAGTCGAATACAGACTATAAATCAGAAGCTAAAACTGAAGATCTGTATTCGAATACGAAGTGTCGTAGTCAAATACAGATTGTAAGTCATTAGCTAAATTTAAACATCTATATTCGACTACAGCCTTGTGTAATCGAATACAACTCAAGTCAGTGGCAAAAATCCCGTACTTGTATTCGACTACAAGATGTTGTATTCGACTACAAGGTTCAAATTTCAAATACAAACAGAACGTTATAGAAGTGTATTCGAATACACCTAGACTGTATTCGAATACAACTTCGAAACAATGCAATTTTTCAGTTTTGAATTATTGCACAAGTTCATCAAAATGTTTGGGAATCATTGCCATTGATCTGAGGTGTTACCTTGGAACATAAATACTTTGAAACTTCAGTTTTAAACCAATCAATCCTACCACGAACTTTTGAACAACTTTGTGAAATATTTTGTGATCTTTTCAAAGTTATATTTTCATACTTCAAGTACATGCTCTACATTTTCATATCATTGAGAAAGGTTTTCTATTGTACTTGAAAGTATTTTGGATTGGTATCCTTGCACAATCTGTTATATTCTGTTGTTCTTATTTAAGAACATTGTTGTAAAACTCATTAAAGTTATTGTTTGAAGAAAGTGGTGTATTTTCTTCAAGTGTTGTAAACTAAGATAGTGGTGTACTATCTTAGGAAGATTGTTAGGAATTTGTAATTGAAGTCTTAGGGTTAGACTTGTACTTATTCTAACAGAAAGTGGAAAATCTCTTGTGGTGTGCAAGAGGACTGGATGTACCCTTGGTTGTAAGGCGAACCAGGATAAATCTCTGTGTGTTTTTATCTTCTGCCATTTACTGCTTTCATTTACAAACACAGCAAATATTGAAACAAAGTTAAAACAGTCCTTTAACAATCTTCTGATCTCTAAAACAGAAAAATTGTCCAACACCTAATTCACCCCCTTTTTTTAGGTGCAACTCTGTTCTTACAATTGGTATCAGAGCAGGTTTTTGGTAATTTGCTCCTAGATCCATGGCTTCCGCACAACCTATTTTTAGAGATGGTGGTAGCAGTAACAAACCACCATTCTTTGTTGGTGAACATTATGACTTCTGGAAAATACGTATGCAAGCGTACCTTGAGGCTTAAGGAGACGACATATGGGAAACAGTACAAAACGGTCCATATGTTCCAACAACAATTATAAACAATAAAGAGGAAATAAAAATAAAAGCCTCTTGGACAGATGATGAAAAGAGAAGAGTACTGTTTGATAAGAAAGCAAAAAATATGTTACAGTCTGCATTGGGTATGGATGAATTCTTTCGCATATCCCATTGCAAAATAGCAAAAGAGATATGGGATACACTGGAAGTAACCCATGAAGGAACAATTGAGGTAAAACGTTCAAAACTGAACACTTTATCTCAAGAATATGAAATGTTTAGAATGCAACCAGGAGAAGCAATCCTGGACATGTAGAAACGTTTTTCCCACTTAACCAACCACTTAACAGCACTAGGAAAGAACTTTACTAATGATGAATTGAACCTAAAGGTTCTAAGATCATTAACCAGAACATGGCAGCCAAAAGTGACAGCAATTTCTGAAAAGAAAAGTTTGTCAAAGATGTCACTTTCAGCACTCTTTGGAAAATTACAGGAACACGAAATAGAATTAGAAAGACCTAAAAAGAATGAAAATTCTGAGAAGAGGACGAAGAATATAGCATTAAGGATAGAGTCAAAAGAATTAGTAAATAAAGAAGACTCAGATGAAGAGAAAAACATCACCCTCCTTGTCAAGAAATTCGGAAAATTTCTTCAAAACAATAAAACGTCTACAGGAAAGAAAAACTTCAAGAAGAAAGACGCTTCTATTGCAAATCAGAATTTTATTTGCTTTGAGTGTGGGAAAGAAGGTCATATGAAAGCAGAATGTCCTAACCTTATCAAGAAAAATGCAAACAGAAGGAAGGAGCTCAAAAAGGCATACATAGCGTGGGAAGATAATGAAGTAAGTTCTTCATCAAATTCAGATAATGACGAATGCGCTAATGTTGCTTTGATGGCATCTCATCATTCTGACAATGAAGAAGAGGTTAGTAGTAATACTAATTGTTATGATAATAATGATTGTTTTTTTGAAAATAATGATGCACAACAAGCCATTGAAGAACTACTTAATGAATATAAAAATCTGTACAAAATAGTGTCAAATCAAAAGAAACAGATTTCTTCTCTAAATAAAAAGATTGACACTATAGAACAAAATTCTTAAAAACAAAAACAGATTTCTACATGCATTAAATGTGATTCACTTTCCTTTAAAATTGTCCAGATGAATAGAGTCATAGAAAGGTACGAAAAGGGACAATTTGGATTGGAGAATATACTTAGCATGCAAAGATACTCAAATGACAAAAGAGGACTTGGTTACTCAAAATTTGATAAACCAAGTATTGGTAAAACTATCTTTGTAAAAGCAAGTAACCAATCTAAAGAAGAGAAAGAAATGGCTGTTCAAAAGAATCATCTTTGTTTTAAGAATAGTATTATTCAAAAGAAACCGTACTTTCCCAAAAATACTCCAAAGTGTTTCTATTGTGGTCTAAATGGTCACACACCAAATGGTTGTCATGTTAGGAACATTGGTGTTCCACAAGGACAGTTTGTGTGGGTCAAGAAAGGTACTAACATTCAAGGACCCAAAGCACTCTGGGTACCAAATAAAACCATAAACTTGTTTTGTAGGAATACACACAAAGAACCTCAACAATGTGGTACTCAGATAACGGATATGTTTACAAAGCCATTACCTAGAGATTCATTCTACAATATCCAGAAGGAACTAAGCACTCTAAATGAGAATGATCTTAAAAAGGTTTGAAAGATCTGTAAGTTATATCATTGTTAATTCTAAATTTTTCATCATTCTGTTACTTGATATATGTTTTTGTGATACCTATGTATGTCTTTCTACCTGTTTGAAATATTTTTTGTCTGTTTAAATGTTAAAAAATTTTCCATAATCAAAATCTTTACTGTCGTATTCGAATACAAACAGTTGTTGTCGAATACATGTTCCTTGTAAAATCTGTATTCGACTACACTAGGTCTGTAGTCGACTACACTTTCGACAATTTTTATTTTTAAAAGGGATTGTTAACAGTATTAGGTTACGAATACAAAAAATATGGTAGCCGATTACAAATTCAAAATTTCTGATTCCTGATCCTCAAAATCTTCATCCAAACCTTTTCCTAAAACCTTCATACTGTCATATCTAAACATTCCCCCTCACCATCCATTGCATCTAAGATTCTGTGAGATCAAAAATCAAAACCCTAAATCCCCAAACACCGTAAACTTCATCTTTTCAAAAATGGATGCATGCAAAAGAGGACCAAGAACAAAGGTAGCTTCTGTGGGTCCTTCAAAGAAGCAGAGAAACGACAATATGGCTGATCTATCCAGATTGCTTCATTCCCCAGAAGAACTGGACAGATTCAGAACTCACTTTTCTGATAAAAAGCTGGTAACACCCAAAATTGGTACTCTTGATTCTTTCTGTAAGTTTAAATTTCCTGAGTTGCTGAAGGCTCCGAAATTGGAAGAATTTATTGGGTATAATGGTCCCATTTATCCTGACCTAGTTAGGGTTTTTTACCCTAAGAAAAGGATGGGAATAAATTGGTGTCTAAAGTTAAGGGAAAAGCTATCAAGTTAGACACCAAAATCATTTGGGAAATTCTGCAAATACCTTCTGAAGGTCAGAAAATGTGCCCTGGACATTTATGTGAATGGGTCAATTCAACTAAGTATGATGCTTATCTTTCATTGTGCCGTTTTGACAAAGAAACTATGGAAAGAAAACGGACACAATCTGGTTCTGAGTATGCAAGACAAAGATATGGTGTTGGTAATCTGACTGTTGACAACAGATTACTACACTATTTCTTATGTTACATACTGATTCCAAAGGCAGGGAACTATTCTCAGATCTCTGAGTTTGAACTCCAAGTCATGACTTTTATGTTAGAAGGTGCTGAGTTAGATTGGGCATACTTTGTTCACTCTGTTCTATATGCCTCAAAGGATTCTATAGCCTTACCCTATGCACGAGAAGTCACCAGAATATTGGATCATTTTAAGGTTGACTTCTCAGGGGAAGTGCTATACAAGACAACCAAGGACAATTTACTGGATTTAACTGTTCTGCAAAGTATGAAAATTGTTTGGAGTGAATCACTTCAAAATTATGTTCATAAGGGTGTCTTGGACAAAGTTCATCCACTGCCAATCCAGAAAATGCACCAGAAGCACCAATACCAGAAGCACATGTTGCATTACCAGAATCAGAACCAGAAGCAGCAGCAACAGCAGCAGAACCATCACATACTGAAGACATCATCACCAATAGAATGATCATGGACAAACTTAACTTCATTCAATCCTTTGTCACAAATCAGTTCCAACAATTGAATGAGTCTTTCAGTAATCGAACCCAGACAATAACTGCTGCCTTTGACCAAAAATTCCAAGATCTGGAAAATACCATCAATACCCAACATTCATTTTTTCATCAAGAACTGAGTGACTTGTCTGACAAGATTGACCATCTTCATATACCACCCAACTCAGATGATTAAATCTGGCTATTTGCAGTTTTTTTTGTTATTTGTATCTACTGTTTGACTTTCCTTGTATTTTTGTTTGTTAAAACTCTTAAGTATTATTGTAATTGTAATTCTGAACATGTTAAATTAAACTGTTTTCTTCATAATTATCCTGTGTTGCCTCTGTTTATTTATTATGTGCATATCCTATTTGCTATGTGATATCCTCTTCCTTTTTGATAATGTCAAAAGGGGGAGAAAAATGTGTATATATATTGTTGATGTGTTGTTGTTGCAATTTATGTTAAACAGTTCCTCCAACACTTAAGAAGCAGAAACACATTTATCAAGGGGGAGTAAGCACACATCTAGGGGGAGAAATCAAGACGTTTTGAAATCCAAGCAACAAGATTTTTGTCATCATCAAAAAGGGGGAGAATGAAATTTAAAGACTTACATTTTTTATGAAGACAAAAAGATCCTTGATCAAAAAGGAAAAAGGATTTTTTAAGCAACTTATTTTTCAATTTATATTTAGGTAAAAGTATTTGATATTAAATCAAAATACAGTTTAAAGTACAATATTATGAGAACCTTCTGATAGCATATGCATTAAAATATTTTATGAAAATATTTAATATCATAAACTTGTTTGAAAATAAAGTTTTTACATAACTGGAAATCTGTATTCGAATACAAGGTATCGTAGTCGAATACAGACTATAAATCAGAAGCTAAAACTGAATATCTGTATTCGAATATGAAGTGTCGTAGTCGAATACATATTGCAAGTCAGTAGCTAAATTTAAACATCTGTATTCGACTACAGCCTTGTGTAATCGAATACAACTCAAGTCAGTGGCAAAAATCCCGTACTTGTATTCGACTACAAGATGTTGTATTCGACTACAAGGTTCAAATTTCAAATACAAACAGAACGTTATAGAAGTGTATTTGAATACACCTAGACTGTATTCGAATACAACTTCGAAACAATGCAATTTTTCAGTTTTGAAACATTGCACAAGTTCATCAAAACGTTTGGGAATCATTGCCATTGATCTGAAGTGTTACCTTGGAACATAAATACTTCAAAACTTCAGTTTTAAACCAATCAATCCTACCACGAACTTTGAACAACTTTGTGAAAATTTTGTGATCTTTTCAAAGTTTTTCATACTTCAAGTACATGCTCTACATTTTCATATCATTGAGAAATGTTCTCTATTGTACTTGAAAGTATTTTGGATTGGTATCCTTGCACAATCTGTTATATTCTGTTGTTCTTATTTAAGAACATTGTTGTAAAACTCATTAAAGTTATTGTTTGAAGAAAGTGGTGTATTTTCTTCAAGTGTTGTAAACTAAGATAGTGGTGTACTATCTTAGGAAGATTGTTAGGAATTTGTAATTGAAGTCTTAGGGTTAGACTTGTACTTATTCTAACAGAAAGTGGAAAATCTCTTGTGGTGTGCAAGAGGACTGGATGTACCCTTGGTTGTAAGGGGAACCAGGATAAATCTCTATGTGTTTTTATCTTCTGCTATTTACTGCTTTCATTTACAAACACAGCAAATATTGAAACAAAGTTAAAACAGTCCTTTAACAATCTTCTGATCTCTAAAACAGAAAAATTGTCCAACACCTAATTCACCCCCCTTTTTAGGTGCAACTCTGTTCTTACAAGATCTACGAAATCACAAAGTTCAGCCACACATTTCAGATACAACCAGATTGAAGCAGATCCATGTCTTGAAAGTTAGGATTAACATAAGCACACTCACGAAAGTAAACTAATTGAAAACAATCCAAGTTTTAAGAAACACTAAAATTTTGTATAACCTACATTCAAACATAAGCAATGGACCTAATATACCAAAAACTAGAGTGACCTTCCCCCAAACTAATGCATAGAATCCCCCGGATGCATTTCATCATCACCTGAAAAGTTCATTCATAACATCAAAATAAGAATATAGGTAGTGGGAGATGGCAGTGAAATATAAAAGTAAGATTGAGAGAGAAAGGATAGACGGGGGAGATTGAGAATTCAGGGACGCAAATCAAAATGTAGGACTTGGGAAATCGGGATTTTGAAAGAAAAAAATGAATGTGAACACCGAATTTAGAGGGAGGAAGAGATTATTTGGGGAATGGGATTTTGGACAATAAAGGTTTTTGGAACGCTGGACACGAAAAATCAAAAGGCGGGACTTGTGAAAAATGATAAAGTGCAACTTGTTGCTCCTTTAACGACAGCGGCGGTTGAAGAAACTTATCATAAGAACTATCGCAGAGCAAGTTTTATCCCAACCATCGTAAATTTCTTGTAGTGATAGTTTCATCATCTTTCACTATATCATTTCAAAAACTAACAATATATGTATATCGAAATTTTTTTATTTGTTGTACTTCTCTTTGTATTCTATCATTAACACATTTGATTGCAGTAGTTTATTCGACGTGTGAATATATTCTACTTGAGAGTTGAACAACAATATACTATCATCATCAGCTAACTACAAAATTGTGTAAGCTGAGTCAGACAAACTATTGTCAAATACCTCATGAATAACCTTATTAGGCGAAACAACCTTAATATCAATGCTTTCCTTAAAATCAAAGAGTTCATAAATAACCGTATTAGGTGAAACAACCTTAAAATCAATCATAGTACTTTATAATACCGACCAATATGTTTAAATAAAAAATGAATTCATTAAATTCCAAAGACACCAAAATTTATATAAAAATATAATAAAATATTATATCTTAAAAAATATATAAGTTGAAGGTGCAAACACGAGAAGGGAAGTTGAATTGTGTTTGCCAAACTTTGAATCTTTTTGCTGTTTTGTTGAATGTTGATGTGATTTACTTGATGAATAAATAATCAGACTTAGCAGCGGAAAATAACAACATAAGAACACAACAATTTATTCTGGTTCACCATAAACTTGGCTACATCCAGTCCCTTCATCCTGAAGGCTTTAATCCACTAATTCAAAACCTTTGAATTACAGCACCTGACCCTGCAAGCCAGTCTTCTCAAACAGTCTGACAACCCCAGACTTTTGAGGAACGAAAACAACACCTTGACTCTACAAGTCAAGTCTTCTCCTACCAATCTGACAACCCCAGATTGAAGAAGGAATCTGCACCACTATCGGGTTATATTACAAGGTTTGGAACTCTGCAAATTTGCTTCTGGAAAGCTGATTGTTGCACTGATTCTTGCACACTTTTGTTGCTTCTGGAAAGCTGATTGTTGCATTGAATTTCTCTCTCGAAAACACTTAGAAAATATTTCTTTTGCGCTCAAGTGATTCTCTCTTTTGAACTCTCGGATTGTGTTGAATATGAAGCTTGAGTTCTTGTGTTTTTCAATGCTTGATGCTGCTTCCTGAAGCTTCCTTTTATAGCTGTAAATAAGGCTTTGTCCAAGCTTAAATTCAAAATAAATCTTGCTCAGATTTCCTTCGAAAATACTGTTAGGCAATCCTGTTTCACTTAAATTAAAATCGTATATTTTTAGTTTCAGATTGCACTTGAAAATTTTGTTGACCAATCTTGTTTCTTTGAATTTCAAACCATATCTTTTTAAGCTTCAGATTGCATTCGAATTTCTTCAAGTCTTCAGTGTTTTTTTGAATCAAATCCCCTTAATACTTTGATCAAATTTCTATCAAAATTTAATCAAGTCTTCTTCGAATTTTAATCAAGTCTTCACTGATTTGCATCATGATTTAAATTCTGGACCGTATGCTATCTTCTGGTCTGGACCAAGTCATTTGTTCTGGACCAGTTATCTTCTGCTCTGGATCAAGTCTGGATTAAATTTGGACCAAGTCTAGATTAAGTCTGGACTAAGTCTTATGTTCACGACCATGCTATCTTCTGGTCAGGACTAGGTCTGGACCAAGTTTGACTTATGTTTCCTTCTGGTTTGGAACAAGTCTCCCTCTGACAAGCTTCCTTCTGGTATGTACCAAGTCTCCTTCTGGACTCTGCTTCATTCTGATCTGGGCCAAGAAAGATATCCTCTGATGATGCTATCCTCTGATGTTTGCCTTTGATGACATCCTCTGATATCCTCTAGAGGTGTATCCTCTTGTGACATCCTCTGGTACCCTCTAGATGTTTTCTCTGGCCGAAACTTCTGGTGACATTTTTATCCTCTGGTTGCTTCTACTGGATGTATCATCTGATGGTGTCATCCTCTGATTTTGCACAACATATGATTTGTTCTTCTAACTCAAAATACGATTTACATAAAATACTTTTGTTAACATCAAAACTTTAATTGCAAGAACCAACTTGGTTCCAACATAAGTAATTTAAAATATTTAAATTTAAAATGTCAAGAAAAAGAAAATTATGTGTGGCATTAATATTTAAATGAGAATGAAACAATAAGAGAGTTAGTCACTATTAAAAATAGTATACTTTCATCTAATTGTAAAGGTAGTATTAATTAAATTAATATCACAGTATAAACAACTAAAAGTATAGAAAAACGTTAAAATTAAAAATAAAATTACTTAATGTACAAGTAAAAACACTTGAGGCTTGGAGAAAAATATTGATGAGATAAAAAAAAGAGTGAATACTTAGTTTAGTCATTAATGAAAACAGCGCGATTTAATTTAGTCCTCCAGAAAATAAGAGCAACTTATAGTCATTAGAAAATAAACCGAAACCACCATCAGAAAATGAGTTTTAGAAGTTTTTATTAAGTCTATAAAAAAAAAAGTACTAAATAATTTATGCTGCATTACAATTTTTTGTTATTGTTTAAGTGCAATTTTATATTTTTTAATTTTACACCAACAAATAATATTATGTTGCTAAGTTTTTTTGGGTAGAATAGATTGCTAACTAAAAATACATAATTGTTATAAAATTATTTTTTGTGATTTTCCTAAGTTATATAAATTAATTTATTCAAATGTATTATTTTAGTTTATTCACTTGATTCTTTTAAATGAAATCTTAACTCATACATTTGTATTGATATGAGGTTATGTGAGTTCTTAAACTCATTCTAAGATATTTCAAGTAGCATTTGTTTCTTAATCAAGTAAATAGTGTACGACTCATTCAGAATAGTTCACTGAAAAAACAAGAGCAATTAATTGAAGAAAAATTATTTGAGGAAATTTTATGTTGTAGAAGTATGTTTTCAAAATTTATTATCATCGACATAGCTGTCCATTTCTGACGGTTATTCAAGTAGGGACATCTAAGTTGTGTAGGTTTATTTGTCTTGAATAATTAAAGATGCTATTAATTTTCTCAGCTACTTAAATGATTTTTTGTAATTCTTTTTAGATCAAAATTGTATTTTTACTCAAAAATAAAAGTTATTTATTCTGTTTCACAAAAGTAACTTGTAGATTCACTTAAAAATAAAATTATTTATTTTGTTTTACAATAAATGACTTATTTGTAATAAAAAATGAAACAATTATTTTTTAACTTACAATATAATTTTAATTACTTTATTTAAATCGTATTATCTAATTAATATTATAGGCATTATTTTTAACTCAATATTTTTCATTTTACATTATTGGTATTGGTTAATATTTAATAATAATATTTTAATAAAATTATATTTTCTCTTTTATTTATATATTTTTATTCAGTCACTCTTGTTTTTATAGACATTTAATAAAGTGCAATGAAAGGTTGTTAGTATCCTACGTACCTCTAGCTACAGTCTAACTGATTATTAGTTTGTTGCACGTAAAGTCATGTTTAAATTTATTGAATTTGTGTTTTTCCTTATCGTCGTATCCATATATGTTATTGCTTATAGATTTTATTTTGTGCAAGTTTTATGAATTAGAGAAACGAAATTCAACGAAGTAGGTGACATCATATCCACCATTCAATGAATTCGTTCATTCATCTATTTGGTATCTATTCCACTAAATTCGAAAATAATATTCTCTATATTTACGTCATTTCAGCTTTTTCTTGTATCGTACTAAATAACACCCCTCGTTTAATTAACATTTATTTTTTGGTTTCTAATAATATTTTTGAGATGTACTGTTAAACATAAATATAGATATTTTGCTTAATCAATATTTAAATTTTGATTCACTATGATGTAAGAGATTAATCTTTTCCATTAAATTCAACCTTCATTGATACTATTTGTTGGAGTTGATTGACATTGAAACATATTTAAAAAAAATCAGATTGTCTAGTAAAAGAGGAGGGAGACACAAATTATATATTGTTAAAAATAATGATTCAATTAAGTTGCTATAGTTAGTTAGTTGTTTCATTTAGGTAATTTCTCCATATATATATATATATAAAAAGAGAGAATTCATTGTATTCATTTGTTTATCTTTTATAGATAGGTGTTCTGTGGAATTATTTCCTGTATTAATTTCTCAAACATATTTTTAATATCAGATTGATCCTCAATTCTAATATGAAATTCCGTGGAATTATTTTCTGTAATAATATTTTTTGTGTGATTTCTATCATGATATAAGAGTGAAGAGGCTTACGAAACTATGCATTGTGTGGGAGTCAATTTGAATATGTTTTCGTTCCTTAACAAAATTTAGATATTTTTGTTCACACTCAGATAGCTCTATTTTATAAATACTACTAGTATATGATATTCTCTGGGAAGTGTAGCTCTATTTTTTTCAACATCATTTTCAATTGAAACCAATTATGATTCTCTCCATTGATTTGGAATTTGAGTTTTTATTTTTTTTATTTTTCAGTTTTCTCCAATTTTCATTTCATTTTATTTTTCTCGTGTTTGCATCAATGTCTTCCATCCTAGTGAAAACTTCACTGTTGTGCACTTCTCCTTCGCTAGCAATTTTTACTTAGTTCTTTTTTTTTTATTGTTCATTTTTTTTTTTTGCATTTTGTTGTATTTTGTAATTTCAAACTCAAGTTAAGAATATTGTTCGTTGGAATTAAATAATAATTCACTTAGATTGTTAGAGTTGCTTAGCTTCTCAATATATAGAATTCATTGCATTTATTTATTTATCTTTTATCAATATGAATTTTAATGAATTTTTTTCTATCAAACTCTCAAATTAATTTTTATGTTATTTGAAGATATAAAGATGAAGTGTGGATCTATATAATTGAACATTGTGTATTATATGCTAATACAAGTCTAGTGACGTTTTTTTTTTGACAAATAAGTCTAGCAAAGTTGTTGTTTATAAATTTCTAGAGTTTTGAAAGGTTTCTTACACTTAATTTCATCATCTACATGGCCCCCTTAATAATGGTATCTAAGTCTAACCAATATCCCATTAATACCAAGTTTTCATTTAGTAATATTTTTTCGTCTTTTAGATAGATGACAAAATTTCTATCACGGAAAGAAATATCTAAAAATTGGAGATAACTATTTTCAAAGGAGAATTAGAGATGACTTACTTAAATAAAATTATTTCATTTTTTTTATAAATATAATAATATTAATTATTTATTTTAACATTAATTACACAATTCAATTTTTGATAAATAATATAGAATTGTCGACTTTTTGATAAATAATATAGAATTATCGTCAAGTAAACTACTAATCGTTTGATTAACTAGTTAGTTGTTTGGCTACATTATCAATTAATCGATCTTATACATTCCATTAGATGAGATGTCAACTAACTCACACTTCAAACAATTATGATCTTTTTTTTATTAGACGACTGTGTTGCAAAAATGAATTTTGTTTCTCATTTATGAATTCTTAAACTACTTCAAAGTGTGACTAATTTAAGGTTGATTTACAAACTAGAATCACATACCAAAATGATAAAAATCATAAAGGTAAATGATAAAATTAAAGATGCTTATAAATAAATATTTGTTTGGTTTAGTGTGCCAAAGTAACCTATGCAACTACTATTTCAGCTCTTAAATATATAAAAGTGGTTAAGAAAATTGATAGAAATATTATATTTGTTGACAGTTAATAATATTTTACAAATTTACTACATTTTAAGAGAGAAAATTAGTTTATATTTAAATCATAATAAAAATTATAGATAACGTGAAAATATATAACATAATTAAAACTATGTTGATTAAAAAATAATTAATTCAATTAAAAATTTAAAAGTAGAGCACATTCAAGAGATTATGTGCCAACAAAGCAACCGTTTTATGTCTTAAAGTTAAAATCAATTAAATAAATATTATTAACTTTATTAATATTTTATAGGTCTAATGGTACTAATTTTACTAACTACTTTGTTATTAATTAATATAATTTTAAATTAATCAATCATATAAATGCATTTAATATTTAATTGTGAATATTTTTTAACCGTAAAACCTAATTAGACCTAAAATATTTAATTATATTGTTGATAATTTTTAGAGGCCTCGCTTTCGAATTGTGCATTAGACCTCTACAATTGTTGGAGCAGCTCTATTTGAAAGAGGTTTTATTTAAAAAAAAATCTCGAAAAGGTTATATATTTAAAAACTAATGTCGTTTTTATAGACTTAAATTTAAAAAAACTTCTACTAACACTGTGGTGGATTCTTAACCCAGTACCCAATCAACTCTTCTACAACCCAAAATTGTTTGGTTGACTAATTAGTTAAAATCTGATATACTAATAATGTAATACTATTTTTCTAATTTTATATGTGAAGTGTAAATAACGTGCAATTATCAAAGCTTGATTTTCTTCACCCGAAGAATAAAAAAACCAAAGCTTGATTTTGATCTCTTTCATTCGAACAACAGACTTTGAAGCATTTTCTATAAAACACGAGTGATAATAATTGTTTAGAATGCCTAAAAAAAAGGTTAGAAAACAAGACATAATTGGTTAGAATGCCTAAAAAAATGGTTAGAAATTAAACAAGACACGTATATTTGCTATAGCAAGTGGTGACATAAACAAGATTTTTTTACAAGTAAAACATGTTCTTGGAAGGGTTAATTATTAGGAAATAGGAATACAAAAATAAGGAATAAACAAACACCATTGATTTCCTTGCTAGCAAAACCTTGTACAAAACCTTGTTAGCGAAACATGGGAAAAGGGACAACATTTTTTTTGTTGGACGGTGGTGTTTGGCTAAAATAAGTAGATATGTAAAGTACTAACAAATACTCCGAAATTATGTAAGACTTATTCAATCTAGAACAATTATCAAGAATCATTATGTTTAATTATTTTGTTAGTCCCTAAACCATTTAAGAACTTTTGAATATATTCCTAAACTAAAAAAAATTATAATCAAATTCCTAAACTTATATATGTTTTGTAATTAAGTTTTTTTTTTTTTTTACAATATCATTAGTCAAACTATAGAGGAAAAACTTAACTACATAAAATATATTAGTTCAAAGGTCTAATTACAAAGTTTTTAATTTAAAGAACTATTTAAAATTTTTCAAATAGATTAGGAATCTATGATGTAATATAAGAAAGATAGAAAAGTGATTTGTAACTCTCCTAGTTTGGGTTAAGGGTTAAAGAATTCGAGAACATGAGTTCAAATTCGGGTGAAGGAAAAAAAAAATAACATAACAATTAACTACTAACTTTGATCGTTTAAAAAAAAACAAAAAAGAAAAAGAGAGAGAAGTGATAAAGAGGAAAGATAGGGTAGAGAGGTCAAAGAGAAGAGAAAGAGCAAGAGAGAGATGAGAAGTTATGAAAGAAAGAGAAGGAGTGGAGATAAAGAGAGATAAGAAAGAAAGAGAAGAGAGACACGTCGAGATAATAGATAATATATAATAGATTTTATCTATATCATCTCTCTTATGTATATTCTTTTCTATCTCTCTATCTTTTTCTTATATTTCTCTCGTACATGTTTCTTTCTTTCTCTATGCCTCATGTCTCTCCTCTCTCTCATATTACTATAAGTCCCTATATTATAAGAATTTTTTAAATAGGTTCCTAAATTAAAATAATTTGTAAAAGATATCTAAATTAATGTAATTATTGTTATTAGCTCCTTTCATTTAAAGTTTGACTAACCATAATATAATGGAATGACCTAATTAAAAAAGTATTTTAGTTCAAAAACATGATTACAAATTTTTAAAATTTAAGGACTTATTAAAAAATTCTTAAATAATTTAGGCACATTAAGAATAATGGTTAAATTTATTTTTTGTATATGTAAAATTGGGACCTTACAAATTTAGTCCCTACTTATATTTTAACAAATTTTTAGTCCACATATTTTTTGCTGTTTACAGAAATAGTTATCTCTGTCAAATTATTTTTGATTGGGATTACAAAAGTGTTACACATCATGCCACCTCGTGAGTTGTCCCATAGAGAATCAAACACTTTAAATAATTTTTACATCATTTGTATCAAAAGGAAAATTTACATCAGAAATAATTTGGTCTCAAATAAGACAACATGTTCATTTAGTATGTGATGTTCATTTTGAGAAATTTTGTTTATTTACTCCACTTTCTTGCATTGATTTTGACCAATAACCATCTACTAGTTACCCAAACTAAAATTGTTATTTCTTTCGTTCCTAATCTTTGACTCTTTAGGATTCATTTTATGGCTACGAAGAGTGACAAGATATGATATAATCTAAAATAATTTACTGGACACCCTACATTTTATACTCATACCTTTATATTTTAATAAAAACCCAATTTTACCTTTACTTTTTTTAAAACAAAACTAAAAATTAATTTAAAAAAAAAATACTCAAAATAATTAAATTTTTCGAAACACATTTGTATTTCTAAAAATTTAAATTAAGTTTCCTAGAACACGTTACTATTTAAAAAACACACTATTCCGAAAAATTAAAACTTCAAATTTTTTGATATACACGTGTTCTGAAAAACTTATAATTTAAGTTTTTCCAAACACAATTGTAGATAGTGGGGAGAAGACAATTTTTTATTAATTTTATATTAGAAAAAAAAGAATAAAATAGGTCATTTGTGTAAAATATGAGGTAGAAGTATAATTGTGGGGGCTATAGTGTAAATTTTTCTATAATCTATCATATTTTGTCCGGATCAAGTTTGATGAATAAATATGATATGATAAATTAATCATGAACTCAAACATATCATATCCTGCTTTTCTGGTAGAAATTTTATCTTGATTATGAGTTGAGTTAGAAACCACTAAGATATGATAAAAACAAAATATTTTTTAAGTTACCCTTGTAAAATATTAAAAAAATTAAAATATAATAGGATATAAATATAAATGAAAAATTAATAAAACTTGATATTAAGTTACATAATTAATATTAATAATGAGTTTTAAAAAATATATATGATATTATCACAAGGATAGTAATTAAAAATCTCTTGCATTTAGAATATTTAAAAATAGAATTATTATTCAGAATTATAAAAATATAAAATGTTTATTTAAATTTTTAAAAATATATATAATTATCTTACAAGAGTAGTTCTTCATGTACATGATTTTGCTTAAATAACATATAAAATTGAATTATTTAGCTATTTACAATTTTTTTATAAAAAAAATCAAAATTATTTATTTAGTAGTGTCAATAGATTTTTCAAATATAAATTTATTTCATTACTTATTTAATTATTTTAGTATTTTTTGTTAATTTATAAAATTAAAAAGTATTTGTAAATGTTTCACAAATGTAATTTTATTATTTAATTATTTATGATATATATTTTATAATATCATGCTGAGTTATGTAAAAAAAAATATATGATAAAATAATATTATATAATTTGTTATCATGTGTATCAAATACCTTATATTAAATGTTAAACATATTTTATCTTTATACAGTTTGATATTTTGTCACGTCTATATTACATGAAAACCATCAAATGAATCTTTAAAGTTAAGATTCACATATTAAGAAACAACAAAATTAGATAAATTTATAGACTTTTACCTTTAATTTATTTAGTAAAAATAAAATTCATTTAGTGCATGTTTGTAGTTTTTCTAAAGGTACAAAAGAAAAAACACCATTAACCATATCTGAATTGCCTAAAACAACCAAAGTTTGGAGACAACAATAAAATTTTAGCGTGTGTTTGATATGCAAAAGAGGAGTAATAGACACAACAAATACATGACAAACATTTAAAGTACGGAACAATTTTTTATATTGTATTTTTGTTTTAAATAATAAATATTACTAATTAATTGTTAATTTTATTAGAGAGATGTTGAACTCGTAATCCCCATATCACTTCGATTTTTCTCCAAACTACCACCCACCTTATGACTCCCTACTTTTTATCTTATTTTAATTTGGGTGGATAATGGACACTACAATTAATATACTAGAAAACTTACTTCTATAATATACTAGGAGAGAAGAAGGGAATAAGATGAGGAGAGAGAGAAAAAGAAAAGGGACGTAGAAAAATGAGAGAAGCAATCATCAGAGTTGGGGGAAAGAAAGAAATGAGAGATATAAAGAGGAGAGGAGATGAGATGAGAGAAGAGATATTGAGAGTTGAGAGAGAGATGAGAGATATAAAGAGAAGAGAGGAGACATTGAGAGTTGGAGAGAGAGAGCAAACAAGACAAAAATGGGAAAAAGAAATTAAGAGAGAGAGACACAAAGAGATTGAGATAGAGAGAGGACATATAACAACTAAGGGAATTAATATTTTTTGATTTAAAAATAAAAATTTATTTTGGTAAATAACTTGTAAGTGGAACAAAAATTTGTTTTATTATTTAGTTAGAGATAAAAATTTCAATTTTGTTCAATCTCTTAATTTTCAACAAATCAAATGTACTTAATGAACAAAGTGAATTCTCTCTCGAAAAATATAATGGTTCATGAATCAAACTTCTAGCCATTTTAATTTACAATGTTATATTTATTCGGTCTTGGATAAAATGGTAAAAGTTTCTTTTAGCTTTAAATCTTTTGTGAGAGAGTTTTGTGGTCTATTGTGGTCATACATAGTTCAAGGAATAATACTCAATTCACACTATTCAAATATGTCAGACATGATTGTTAGATTCGCTAGTCAATTTGTAGACTCGGGTGAGTTTACGAGTTTATAGTCTCTTCTTTTCCCTTAAACCTAAAAGTATATGGTCAAAGTGAATGGTTTCTTACTTTCTCTTCTATTTCATTGCTTTGCATTCTTCATTTTTGCTCTTCGCTCGCGTTTTTCTTCTCATGTTCTGCATTCTCGTATTCTAAGTTTTGGTTGTGTATCTCTTGCATTCTACTTTCATATTATGCCTTCAACACGTCTCTCTCGTTCTATACTGATAATTGTTCTTTATTATTTCTATTTTTGAGAACAACTTTATTATAAATATTTTTTAGAACAACTATATTATAGAGTTTAAAATTAGAATGTTGAATATATAAATTAAGTCTATCAGAGTTTGATATTTGGACTTTGTTTATTTATTCAATATTTAAAAAAAATGCATTATTTGTGATAAAAATACACTTTTTAACTTGTACCAAAAATAGATCCCTCTAAGATCTGATCTCATGAAATACTTGCCTAAAATTATGTTTATATTAAGATATATGAGGCTAAATAATAAATAATGTATTCATTGTCAATTAATTTAATTAACTTCACTTGCCTAAAAAGATTTGTCAATATATTTGTCTTTCCAATTAGTCACAAACTTTTTTTAATTCAAATTCAATCCACTACCAAACATAAGCCCCAATTAGAAAATGGTCAACAACATCATCATCAAGATTCCCCTAATCTGGTGTACGTACACCTCTATTTTTTTGTTTTTTTTTTCATTCTCTTAGGTCACTAATGTTCTTTCAAGCAAAAAACTCAGACATTGAAGACAATCAGAGTTTCTGATTTCTTGATCTTACATGAATATCTCAAGCTCAAATAAGGTAATTCTTTTAATAATTTATGGAGTCAACATATAGTTTCTGCCATAACAGGGAAAAATTTATTGCCTTTTTCCTCAGTTCAATAAACATTTACAATCAGACAAAAGAAGGGTACATATTTTATTTTTTTTATGGGTACAAAAGAAGGATATTAATACACATAAAAAAACAAAGAAGATTAAAACTAAAATAAAAAGAAAGAAACAGAAAATCATACCTTTTATAAAAAACTACAAGGGGCCTAGAATCCAAAAAATTTAAAAAAAGAAAGAAAGAGAAAGAAGAGTGACATTATACATTAATTATTAGATGTAATTATTTGTCAATGAAATAAAATAAAATAGAAACATTCACAAAAAAAGACAGGAACAGATAGAAAGAAAGAAAAGAAAGACAAGAACCTAGTAATTCCAGAGAAAACTCTCGAAACTAGTTACAACCTCATTATTAACAAACCCATCATCACCACCGCCACCACAACAACCATCTTCTTGTGTTGTTTGTAGCCACGTCATTGGTTGATGATACATCCAAGAATAGTCTTGTGATTGTGAGTCAACAAACACAAACTCTTCCTTTCCAACATCATAACCATTTTCCAACGTAGGTAGCTCTATAATCTCACTCAATTCTTCCTCAGAAGTTGTCGACAAGTCTACTGATGAAGACAACGATATTGCTGTTTTCATTAATAGACTTGTCGATGCTGATGACAACGTTATTGATGATGACGATGATAATGATAATGATGTAGATGATGATAACTCAATTTTATTGTCCATTTGAGCTGCTTTAGCCGCCGCGGCTTGAACGTCGCGAGGTGCTAAAGAAGCTGGTTTTGGAAGAGAAGAAGCGAGGTGAGGAAAATTAAGAATGGCGGAGTTTCCTTTAACGCAGAGCGCCGCAGCGTCGTGAGCTCTGGCGGCCATTTCAGCTGTGGGAAAAGTGCCGAGCCAAATCCGCGATTTCTTTCGAGGCTCGCGGATTTCAGACACCCACTTTCCCCAGTTTCTCATTCGAACACCTCGATATACGGGGTGTTTGTTCGAGTCACGGCTGCGTTTCACCTTTTTGTCGGATTCTTGGTCTTGAATTGAGTTTCTTGATGGTGATGTTGGTGGTGATGAATTTGAGCAACTTTCGGTTTCTGAATTTTGTGGTGAAACTCTCATTGTTAATGATTTTTTTTGAAGAAAAATTGTTGAATTTAGAAAGAGAGAAATTAAAGAGAAGATATTTTAACTAGGCATGCAAGGGAGGAAATTGATCTACTATATTTGCATTTTTATATATATGTGTGTATTTATTTTTTGGGGTCAGTTATGAATGAGTGATATAACACTTATAAAGGTTGAAGGAGGACCCACAAAGGAAATGGGCCACCCTGCAAGACTCAGTGGGTACTAATACTAATACTATGGGTCACCCCTCTTCTTCCGTTCTTTATGCCACGCAAATTTCCTTTTGGTTCTACTATGTACACTTACACACTATTCACTATGTCACATTGGTTTGGTCCCTTTCAAGTTGGTGAGAGTTTTCTATCTCATAAGATATAGTCTGAAAAATGTATTCATAAATGGATAGTTGATTTTGTAGAGTTTAATTAAATTTAATTCAATTTTTTTTTAAATTGTACGAAATTTATTTAAGATTTATTTGGATCATCTACTGTCATATTGCTATTATATGTGCGTAAAAGAGATATTTGAGAGTTTTAATATCCTAACAGAAGAGATTTTTGAATTTGAAAGAAGGTAAATTGCAAATTTCATAAAAAAATATTAAGATGGATTTATATTTCTTGACTAAGATACATAAGTATGAGGATGGAATTCAATTTCTAGCCTTAAATAAAAGTTGTTCTTCGATTGTACAAACTCGCAAAACATGTAAGATTCAAATTTTTTAAATATTTTTTTTTCAAATCAAATTATTTATTAGAAAATTCTAATTTAAAATTAAAAAAATAATATAAAAGGTATCTCTAATTCTTCTACGTATTGTTGATTGAATAGAATAATGTCATTTTTTTTAGCTCTTAATTTTCTTGAAGAATTCATCTTTTTAGCCAGCTGCTCATTCTTCTCGGTTTGGAAAATCAAAAGTACCTCTCTTTTTCTTTATTAATGGAAGATGGACGATTTAGAGTCATTTATTTTGGCTCCAAATTACCTTTTAAACTTTTTTTCTTTCTCTCAATTTATTTAAATAAAAAGTTTTCGAAAATTAGTTTTTATTTTGTGTTTTATATGTGATTTTTCCGTCTGAGCACGCTATTGTTTTGTCTACTGTTTTGAAGTAGTATTGTTTGATTTTCTATTTTGTTGATATGTTCATCTGGTTTATATGAACAAATTAATTTTCTACCATTTTGATTTATATTAATATTGAACTATTACAAATTCAATCAATAACTTTAACATCGTCAATATTAAAAATATGAAAATATGAATATTTCAATCATTTTACTTTTATCATATTTGTAATTATTTTGTTGTTTTATTTTATAAATATAAATATTATAAATTTATTTTCAAATTCATATTTTTTTCTATTTTTAATGATTTTGAATTTTTATGATTTTTCATCTAAATATTGATTTTAAATAAAAGAATGTCATTTTTTTTAGTCATAAAAGGTAATGATTAGCAAGCTTAAAATCTATATGTCCTATGTATTGAATCTAAAGGCTCTCAACTTACGACGAAAAAACCCGGCTCTCAACTTATTGAATTCATGACTACGTGGAATTTGGTGAATTTTATATTGGACTACGTTTATTATTCACAGGTTTTCATCGTGAATCATTATTTAATAGTTAATTAAAATTTTAACAATCATCGGTCATATTCATTAAAATTATAAGTTAATAGATTTACTTAGATTTATAATTGAGATAATAATTTAATTAATGTCCGTTGAATAAGTTGAGTTTTGAAAAATACAATTATTTTTATTGAATTAATATTGATCGAGTTATTATCTTAGACGTAAAGATTAGAAAGAACATTGCCTCATATAGTTTTGTCCCTTATTAAGAAAATTTAGTAGGATAGTTAATTTGTTTATTTTATGTGTTAATATTCCAAAATAATCTTTATATTTGAATGTATTAAACTTAATTTTTCATATTTCAAAACAAATTAGTAGTATTAAAAAAAGGTATATTTGAAAGAAAAAAAATAATAAATGTACTTAGTAAATTGAAATGATGTTTATAATTAACCACAAATTTTTTCCTAACAAGTGCTTACAATAAGGGTCAGAGGTAGTATTTTTAAAAAATTATCGTCGATTTAGAATTTCAAGTGATTTTCAAATATTAGTCTATCATAAACCATTATGAAAATGGTCCAAGGTAGCATTCCATGTTTGACTCAACAAATCAGGAAAATTCTAATATGGATGATGATTCACCATAGACCATATTTAAAAAATGTTTAAAACTTCAACTACCTCAAATGTCGTCTCTTAGAAGTAGATGTTTATAGTCACCTTCTATTTCACGACTGAGATAATGACTTAAAAAATATCAGTTCAATAAAAAAATTTAAATATCGTATTGAGTCGATATCAATTAGATGATCGTATTATCTATAAAGACTATAATAATCGTAAGCTATTACTTTTAAATATCATCATTTAAATTTTTGATAATTTTTAAGTATCAACCAAGAGTGAACCACATTGATAGAAGTGACCATTGAATTCATCTCAATCTTTTTAACAAGATCCAATTATTTCACCAATATTACACTATTCATTTATCCGTTACCCTTGTAACTTTCAAGATTGAGCACCGGATACTTTTTTCAATTTCAACCTCATTACGTACCATTTCCGCTGCAAAGCATTGTCTCCAATTTACCCTTTTTCTATTGCAATATTTAATACTTTTATGTGTGTATGACATGATAAGATATTTATATAATTTTTAATTATTCGTTGCATTTTGGAAGCAAGATTGGTTGGTGGATTTGAAAACGGTAACAATGACGTAAAATGATCACACTAACAGATATAATTAGCCTATCATTTATGTTTTTTTTTTTTTGAAATAATTAGCCTATCATTTATGTATACCAACCTTATATTCACACCGTGTTACGTTAAGTCTATTGTGTCCCTGTATATTATGATTACGTACAATGGTATTAAAAGGATTATTATCTCATTTTAAAGAGTTTCTTATGAAACTCTAGGTGATTGAACTATAACAAACTTTTTAGAAGAAAAAAAATGCAAATGTTCTCTTTGCAATTGTATAAACTAATTATTTGAATTGAATAAGACCACAATGCACGTCGAAATTTTATCAGTTTTAATGTTACATTCTAATAATGAAATTCGATCTAAATATATTGTTTGAGTATTAATTTTATGTTAGAGTGTTTGTAGATACCCTCTCAGTCATTGGGGGTTAGCTTCGATTTGAAAACATCACAATCTAAAGATAATTTTCTTTCACAAATCCTAAACTACTGTGAGGTCTCCTATCTTTTTAATAAATATGAGTTTTGACCATAATAGAGATTAAAATAAGTTTTTTATACCTAAAAATATATTATATTTCGTTTTTAGTTCCTCTAAATTTTTTCTTCAAACAAAGTTTCCTCAAATGTTTTATATCAACAATTTTGATTTTTGATTTTAAGTCAATTTGTGTTTATCATTTGAATTTTTGAATAATTTTTTTTAAACATGTTTAAAATATTATAAGAACCTCCCCACAAAAATTAGAATATTTTTATAAAATATGAATTTTTAAGAGCTAAAAACTTTTAAAAAAATCATATTTAATTTATCTCTTGTTAAAAAATTCTAAGTTTAAGTGCGGAATATTCTTATAATGTTTTAAATATGCATGAAAAACTTATTTAATTTGCTATTGAACTATAACCAATATGTCTATTCATCTTCATGTGCTATCATCGTTCATAATTAGCACTTTGCTGTTTTTTTTCCAATTATTACTCAAATTGATTAGAAATAGTTAATTTGTTGGGGATGAAATGTTCTATGTAGCTTCATATTTAAGCCAAACCAATTAAGTTTGTTCAATGTATTGAAGGTCTATATATCTTCTTTATATGATCTATTGTAAAATTTATATATGTAACAAAGCATTACATGTGATTGGCTTTAAAACCATATAGTAAGAGCCAACAATGATTTAGGCATTTGGACCCTTCTTTTGATTTCTTCCCTTTTACTATATATATGTTTTAATTGCCAGTTCTAGAAGGTGAAGTGATATCTTTAATTGTTTCATTCTCAATTTTAGGTTTGGAAGTTACTAGCAAAAATTAGTGTGCTAGCTACTTGAACCAAATTTTTCCATGAAGTGATTGTCCAAATTCATGATTTGGTAGTAGTTGTAATGTAAAAATTGATATCAAGATCGATATCATTCCCCACATATCAGGCACCAAACTGGAGTCACATACTCTATATGGGTCCCCTGTTTTGCACGTATGGTGTGCCATAGGTTGTTCTTATTGTGATCTTCTTGCCACGTGCCTATTAGGTCAATAACTATTTAACTTTGATAAATAGACTAACCCTATACATCAAATTGATATTGCATATTGTCCAATTTTTGAAATCCTATGTATTGCGTTGTTTTTTTTAGAATTTTCCTTATCCCTTTTAATCATATTCTCTTTAAATTTTTTAACTATATTAATTATTTCATTACAAATATATATACTTTTAATTAATTTATATATTTTTCTACGGTCAACAATAAATATTATGTATAAAGGAAGTATGTAAAAACAATATAGTATCAATTAAAAAATTTAATGTATACCACTATAGACTTTCTTAATCATGATTCCAACTGCCACATAGAAAATTGATAAGGACTAACAAGAATTAATAAAAAGATGTACAAATCAACTTACAAATTGATTTAGTAATTAGACTCGATATAGAAACATAATACTATTACATAAAATTGGAATAATTACCCATTCACACAATCATATTATCAAATTGCTAATTAAGGAGAAATATGGAAAATTCAATTGTGATTATGTGATGATTAGGGTTGAGAATAGGGTAAATAAAATTAGATTTTGCAAGGTCTAGCTTGTCCTGTCAAAAATTTAAGGCTTAAGTCTTGCATGTAATCTATGATAGACTTTTTATAGGTTCAAGCCTAATCTTTATATTAATCTGATATGATTTGTTAGTATACTAAAAAGTCTATTTTATATTAACATTTTTAAATAAGTAATGAGTCATAATTTTTAATAGGCTAACAAGCTAATAGATAAAAAAAGAAGGAATCTTTTTAGATTTAACACAATATTTTAAAGAATTTAACTTTACATGATATCATATTTCAATTCTATTTTATTATAATATATTTAAATATGTCAAAACTAATGTAGAATAATATGATTTTTTTATAGCAAATGTAGAATAATATGATTAAATTACTAAAATGTTAGCAAGTTTATAATTTAATATAAAGTTTAATATATAATAAGTAATAAAAAAATATTATTCATATTTACTTAAATAACACAGTGTAGTAGTTTTTTTATAAATAAAATGGTAAATAAACTCTCAGTCTAGTAGTTCTAAAGGCTTTTTTATTATTTATAGTATGATAATTTTACTTAAATAAGCTTATAAAAAAGTCTGATTTTGTGTATTTTAAATAAAAAAACTACCGTAATATAAGTCTGTCACAAACTACGTCGTTAACATCCGTAGAACTATCTAACCTATTCTCACTTAGTGACGACAAACAATCTACTTTCGAAAAATTAGGGACCATAACTTCTTTTTGGACACATTGCACATCCTTGTAATTTACAATGCCAATTATTGAATTATGATGATTCAATTGGATAATAAGTTAAGAAACGCAATCATATAGTGACCACATATTCATAAAGATGGAAATTAATATTTTGTTTGTCCCTATGGTTTTAATATAATCTTTAATTAGTTTTGATACTCCAAAGTTTGGCCACTTCTAAGGAATTGACATTGTACCTATGATATGAGCTGTTGTTTTGTTGATGGATACCTATTTTGGATCCACAAAGTGTATTTATCAATCTACAGTACACATTTTTAATAAGACTTATTAGTTGATGTACCACACGGTGTACTAAAGAAAACCCTTGGAATTGAACCATTACTATTTCATTTTCATTAAGAAAACGATTAAACAACCTTGTAAGTGATACATATGGGCCATATTTCAGGCATGGATCATAATCGATAGGCCCGACATGGCCACTCCTATTTAAGATATGAGTTGGTGAATGAATTGGGATTGTTTGTAACAATATTTTGGAGGTCACTAGCAGCATTAAAGACATTAAAACAAACAAACTATCAAATTTTCATTAAGAAACGTTATTTACTTGCTGCATTTTCACCAAGTTTTCACCACTTTTGATTAAGAGCTAAAAGCATACAAAGAACTTCACTTACATGAATTACAAACAAATGTGCAAACCATTATGTTTTAGCTTGAACAAATTCTTCATGCTTATTTCTTATACACATCTCAATATCCATATTATCATTTTCAGCCAAAAAAGAAGCATTGATGATATATTTCATCCTACCACCTTGGTTTCTTCCAACAAGTTATAAATATTGTTAGACCGTTCACTGTGAATATTTTCCTTAATAACTATTATGTCAAATGAAAACCTTCATTGTATAGTCGTAAAAATGATTATTTATAGAGATGATTTTTTTTATATACTCTCTCTCTCCATTTTTTTTGTCTCACTCTTTTAGTAATTGTTTTAGGTGTTGAGTTAGAGAGACCAAGTATTTATTAAATATTATCATTATAAAATAAAATAATAAATGAAGGAGTTTAATTGTGGACGTTTGTTTGAAAATTTATTTACTATTTATATGTATATCATGTGAGAGATAGTAATAATTTTTTTGGATATAACTTATAAAAATAATTTACCACATGCTCATAAATTATTTTTAACTTATTTGAATAAAATATGTAAGAGTCTGAAAATTTACAAGCCTACATTGAAATGTAAGAGTCTAATGATATTCTTCATCTTGCAAATTGATTTTATTAAGATGGAATAGAACATTTATAAAAAAAAGTTGTAATGTTGCACTCTTATTTATATAATAATTTTATTTGTAACATTCTTATTTTTTTTCAATTACACTCAATAAATTACGTGAATTGAATTCTTATGTAACCAACAATTCTACCAAAAATTAAATTCAAGTAAACTATTTACATATCATCATTCATTAAAGAAAGTTTTACCATGAAGTCAAAGGTAAAGGCAGTTACCTAATTATGACAAAGCAAAGGCATTGATCATCCCATATTCTCATGTTTGTAGGTCTTCTCATTTATGTACCCAAAACCTCGATTTAGTTCAACCTCGTGTATGACATTGATATATACAAATAAATAATAATAATTATCTACATTGTGTGTGCCTTTTCATTCCATTGGATGATGTGCTCTCTAGATTTAATTTAATTTTCTTTATGGAAATACATAAGGTGAGTGAGTCCTCACTGAAAAAATGCAAGTTCACCGCTTAATGATAGCCAGTGTCACATGCATTGCCCATACATAGAGGATATGTAACACATTTCTACCACATTAATTACTTATGTATACTAAAGTGGGGCCTCTCATTACCAAATTAAAGACACAGTAATAAATATATCTCATGCATATTATATGGTCTCTCAAGGTTTCTCTAATGTTCTCTCGTGTTATTCACATGGAAATTCAGGTGATATCTGCATGATTATATAATATGCAATTGTAATTATATTTATGTAATAAATTAATAATATTTCATTTAATGCATATATATTTCTTAGTAGAAAGTGGAAGACCTTATTAAAATCTTGTTGTAAATTAAGTATCTTTTAGACTTACATTCAAACCGAGACGTTGATTAATTAATTAGAATAGACTTATGTCATCTTAATAAGTGTTGCTGAATTTCTTATTTAAAGTTAAACTAAAATATCCAACTTAGGGTGGAGAGATTAACTTAAGTAATTTGCTGCAAAGTGAGGGACTAATGCAAAAGTCGGGACCGAATTAATACATTGTGTATAAGTGAGGGACAAGTTGGACATTATATTAAAATTAAGTCATGTTCTAATTCTTTTTTTTTTTTTTTTTTAAAACGAAGATCTAATAATTTAAAATTCGGTTAAGGAATAAGAATCTTTCAATAAAAAATTGTTCTTGTTAAAATTCGAATTTTTTTAAATTTATTTACTATTTAAATTTAATCACTTAATTAATTAAATATTTTATTTAAATTTAATTTTTTTATCTTAGAATAAATAATAAATATCACCGAAACTAAATAACACACAACTGCAGCTAATATCGTTTAAAGTTAAATACACTAATAGTAATTTCCGTTAATACAAGCAATAGTCTAGAATCGAAATATTGATTAAGGATGGACAGATTACAGGTTGTTGTCTAAATCAAATAATTAATATTTGTTTGCCGTGACTCCAAAGGTGCATTCCAAATTAATCTCGTGATGATATATTAAAATAACTTTAGGTGTTATGTCACATTATAGTTATAATACGACGCAATAGTACAAGTAGCTTTCAAATTCTGTTTTAAATAATAGTTGTTATACTTGTCTGGCTTAATTAGGAAAAGTGACAATTTAAACACGTTGTCAAAATTACTCTTTTTGGCACAGAAGTGTCAAGCAGGCAGCTACCACACTTTTCAGCTAACCTGAAAGTCAGAATTATAGTCTCTATTTTTCTCAAGGACAAACGTATCTGATCAGATTGTGTGGCAAATAAATTGCAAAATATGAGGTTTTTCACTTTCAAATATTATTTATTTTTATTAAGTTGGTAAAAGTGAGAGAAAACAAATCGATTTTAAATGACTCATTTTAAATAATAAATAAGTAATATCAATTATTATAAATAAATCAAAGTTTGATATTCTATAGATAATCTTTAATTTAGACATGTTTTGTTTTCAAAGTGTACTTGTGAATTTATTAATACAATCCGCGTTAATTAATTACATACATTTAAGAATACAAGGACAAAAGTCCTAATTTCATTAGATTAGATACTTGAGAAAATTTATCTTCATATTCATTTAATTATATCCTTTCCTACATTCTACTTAGATACCTATTTTACTTTTTGTTATAAACATTCAAAACAAATTTATTCCAATTAATCTCCCTAGATTTAATTTGTGATAAAAAAATTCAAAATTTAATTTTCAAAAATATAAATATATTTTAAAAAATTAAATTTAAATTTACTGAATCATAACAGTATTCTAGAAAAATTAAAGTTTAAGTTTTTTAAAATACTTATATATTTCACAAAACTTAAATTTAATTTTTTCGAAACAAAATTGTGTTCCAAAAAATTCAATTAAAAGTTTTCTGGAAATACGTAGTTTTTTAGTTGTATTTGATGCTTTAAAATAGAATGTAATTTATTTAAATGTTGAAATTATTTTTCTTACAACGTATATTTTTACTTCTCACATCTTACAATAAATATTACTTTTAACAAAAAAAAATTTCAAAATAATTGTAGTGTTTAATGTAACATCAATTATTTATTTTTAATTGTTTCATGTAATTGATATCATGTACAATACTCGTTAAAAAATAATACCAAATATAGATATGCATAATAACTTTACAAAATTCCCTTCTTAACTATTGGGTTATACTGCCTCAACAAAAATATTGGGCTGTCATAAATGAATAGTCTGATATAATAACTTTCAAAATAATACGCACAATATTAATTTTGAATAAAATTCAAATAAAGTATTTAGTGTTATTTGAAAAATTAAGAAAACACTTCTATTTTTTAGAAAAAAAATTATTAAATAAAATGAGAATCATTTTATAAATGAAAGGTATTATATATCAAAATTTAAGGCAATATTTACTTAAAAAACTTTTTAACAGATGTGATTTTCACTTTGAATCAAAGAATTAATATTATGTGAATATTAAACTTATTACTAACTGATCAATATAAATCAATTAATTAAAAATAAAATTAGTTAACTCGCATGAATTAGTTAGCATGCATAAAAAAATTAATTAATTAAAGTTATTTTTTTTTCACCAACGTAAATTAATTAATTAAAGTTGTTTTTTTCCACCAACGTGATTCTATAAGACTCAATAGTTACAATATCCAATTTATATTAAAAAAAATTAAATTAATTGATACACAAATATCACTTAAAAATCCATTATAATAAGTGTTGATTTTGAATAAAAAATAAAGTTTTGATTTAGATAGTGATATGTTTGAAGTAACAATGTCAATCACAAGAAACGAGAAGTTTGAATCGTGACCACTTTTAAAATTTTGATTCTTCTGCTTAATTTAAATTAACTCAAGATCTTTGTTGAAACAAAATGTCCATAATGTTATGGATATGTTATAATTAAATAAAACATATGAGTTTATAGTGAAATTTGATTTGTGTATGCAAATAATTTAAGATAAGGGATAGAAAGATCACACACAAAATATAATGGTTCACTCAAATCGGGCTAGTCCAGTCCTCACAACCGCGAGATTTTCACTATGTGCTTAGGAACCAAAATGTTCTTCTTCACACATTTTCTCTTTATCACACTTTGATCAATTACAAATTTCACTTTTCAACACAGGAAGGATTTTTACAGTCACCTTTCAACCTTAAAAGAATTTTTACAAACACACTAAATGTAACAAAAAAAATATACTTCAGTTACAAATGATGCGTATGATAAAAATGTTTTAGATTTAATGATTCTCAACTCTTAGTTTGAGATAAGTAAAGACAAACTCAATAAATAATTATCCACAAATGTAATGAACAAAGCTGCAGTTTGCTTGTAGTGTTTTTGACTTGTTATTATTTGAAAAAGTGGTAGATTTGTAAATTGAACTTTTGCCTTAATTTTCCAATTGATATTCAATTTATAGATGATAAAAGGCTTTAAATATTCAGTTTGAACTGAATATATTCGTTGGACACACTTCCCAATGTGCAAAAAATCTTCTTAAATAATCTATTTAATTGTAGTGTAATTTTGTCCAGAACATTCTTGATTTGTCCATAACGTTCTTGCCTTGTTGGAGAGTGGAGAAAAAGAAACGTAATGTTGGGTGGTCTGTCATATGACAATTGGAAATGTTACAAATCATAATTATGCATAACTTTTTGCAAAATAATGTAAGTACAATCTGAGATAAACCTGGTCATCAATCTAGAGGCTGTTTTAGTCATTTGGTCATTCAAGTCGAGTTATGGATTTTACCACTAATTTGAGCAGTCTTGATACTCTTTAAGTTGTGGTTTGAATTGTGGAAAATGATTTGTTTTAATTATGTCTTTAAAAGATAATAATCTGAATGTTCTTTTATAAAACTAGAACTTTCTTGGTTTGTGTTGTATAGGTAACGTGGATGGGTAATTGAGTAGTTGTTTAGTGTCAGTCTTTTGTCTTAGAGGCATGTTGAGCTTTCTGCAAAAAACACAACAACATTGTTCTTTCCATCCTTGATGTCCTAGCTGTACGTGTTTATAGTTCCTTAATCTGGAGATTGATATGGTTATTGATATTGACGTTGTTTGTTTCTTTGGGTCTTTAACTATACTTTTGGGCTTGAGTATTATTTTGAGTATTCTTGATATTCGTTTATTTTAAGGTCTAGATTATAGAGAATAATTCATTTTACTCATGTCCTTAAAACAAACTAACTAGAATGATCTTGATAAACCATAATTATCTTTTAATAACCCATAATGATTTTTTAATAAACCAGAATGATCTTTTCATAAACCAGAATAATCATAGTATGATCATTTGGTAAACCAGAATGATCTTGCTAAATCTGTCAATCAATCTGCATAACACTCTGCATATTTGTTTTTGCAAGTATTCCCTCAAATCTTGACATTTAATTGTTCATTAAATGTTGGAAAGTTCATGTGTGAAATGCGAACGAATTTAATGCGTGTTGCCCTTCTAAACAAATTATCATTGTCATTTGTTATTCAATATAACACCCATAACATTTGTTCTTCCACCATTATGTTGTTTGAAGCAATATTTCCTACAATTTATCTTGGTGTTTCTCATGTTGTGTCTTATCTATCAAGTATCACTGAAATACTTTAGTATAAGTATGAATGTATTGAACACTTTTTTCATGAAGATGCAATAATCATTCTATTAAAATATTGATATATGATATATTTATTTTGAGAAAATTTTTTTATCATTGAGTAGATACTTATGCAATTCATATTTTTTAATTAAAACTCAAGTGCAATAACGTATATATAAAACACATAAACTAATTTAAAATTTTGAAATAAGTGTGATAAAAAAAATTTAATTTTTGTATGTGAACATAAATTTTAATCTTATTAAAAAATCAAATTGTTATGTATTTGATATGATAAATGAAATAGTTAGATTCAAAATCATATTCTTTTTCCCGGTCAAGAAAAGATATGTGTTTTGATTATTTGTTAACTGTTGATGTGGTTGATTTGGATAGTAAAGACAAAGATGCCATTAAAGTATTTGTTTTTGTAACGTGGACAATTGAATTAGTTGATTTTTGTAGCAATTGTATTGGTTGAAAGTGAGGTTAAATACTATTAAATGTTTGACTTTTAAGCAAGTAACACTTTTATTACCATATAGATTTCAAATTGACATAAATTTTTTATATAGGATTAAACGCAAAGTGACGACAACCGATGGTAATTATTTTATAAAAATTAAAATCATAATAATTTTAAATCTTAAACAATAAAATTAAAATACCAAATATTATCACTAAACAGATATTGAAATTGTAATTTATAACAACTCAATAACATATTTCTCAAATTCTATACTTGCATATATGTCCATATATTTAACTTTTTACACTTTTATCATATCTAAAATTACTTTTATATATGAATATAATTGAATATATGAATATAATTGAATATATAGAAGTATTTAAATTTTATAATAAAAAAATATTTAGGTTAAAAATTGAAAAAGGAATAATTATTAATTATACGAGTTTGTGAAAATAAAATTATATAAGATGATTGTGGTTTGATATATGTTTATCGGTTGTTATGAATATGATTGAAAATACTCTTATAGTTCATATGTAAAATTACTTTTACATATGAATATGATTAAATGTATAGAAGAAAATAAAATTGAAAATTTATTAATCATTTATTAAGACAATAAAAACCAAATTATATAGGATAGATCTTATTTGTGTGGCTTGATACATGTTGTTGTGATGAATTCCGAATAAATCTGATATGATAGATATGTTAATAGATATTCTAATTAATATAAAGTTATGGTGTATGTGGTTGTAATTGAGTTCTATAATGGATGTATTTTATGAGTTGAATTGTTTTTACGAGTAGAATTGTGGTTGTTACATTATCGTTAGTGAAATGTATATTTGAGTCTAATACGTGAAAGTGACATTTTATTTATACATTTTTTCTTGCTACATGAATTAACCTAACTAAATGACATGCATCATGTAGATTGGTATGGGTAGAGTGCATCATGTAGATTGATATGTGTACAGGGACTAAAATTTAATTTACCAATTTTTTAATTATTAAAATTGTACTTTTTTATTATAGGCCCAATTTTTAAGATTAGAACATGACCTCTAAAATCTTTAAGACGACATTCATTATATATTTTTTTTTATAATTTTTAAAAGTTACAAGGATTCAATATTATTTTGGGTAAACCATGATTTTAGTTATTGAAAGTGTAAGACGTTGTCACTTTAGTATTTGACTTAGTAAATAATTCAAATTAGTCATTGAATTATCAAAACGTCATTTAATTTAGTATCTTACGTCATAATAGTCATAAACTATTTTGACAGTAAGTTGTATATTTTATGGACATTTATGGTGTAAAGTTGTATCTGAAGTAGCAATATCGATTTACAAGAAAATGGGGTTTGAATTGTAAATTCGCCCTTTTAAAATTCCTGTTAAAAACTTAAGAAAATAACTCAAGATTGATCTTGGTTGTGAAAACAGAAAACGGAGAACGTTCTTGGTTTTCACCAGAAACAGATAACGTTCTTGGTTAGTTAAAATCAACAGTTCAGTTTATCTATTTAACTTGATAATTAACAGACTAAAAGTAAATAGAGATAAGGGAAGAGATATCACACACAGATATATCTTGGTTCACCCAACCCGGGCTACGTCCAGTCCTCACAACGGTGAGATTTTCCACTAAGTGTTTAAAACAAGAACCTTCTTGGTTTTATAGCACCTAGCTTAGATCAACCATGATCTTTGTTACAGACTTTAATCTAATTCTACCCAGAAAGAGATTAATCAAATCACCTACCAACCTTGATAGGATTTCTTACAATCTACCCCAAACTATACTTAACTCTTATAGTTTGAGTTTTACAATAGTGATAAGATTGTTTTGTTAGAATCTGAGATATCTCAACTCTTGTTTGAAATTCGATTCTTTACAAAGAATTCAGTACAAATGTATCAGAGTAAATAAGAACTTAATCAGACTGATTCTTGTAAGTGATTGGAGATTTTCAAGTATGTATGTGAGTGATTGATGATATATCTTGACACTTGAATGTCTTTTATTTTTGGACAGAATTTGAGTATGCTCAACTCGTGTTTTAGATTAGATTCTTGACAAAAGAATTCAGTAGATGATTCTGATATGAAGAAGAAAAACAGAACTGAATCTTTTGTTTGTGATTGAGAAGCTTTCAAGTATGTAAGTGTATGTGAGTGATGTTTTTCTTTGTACTTGAAGCTCTTTATTCTTCCTGAGCTTTGGCCTCCCTTTTATAGGCGTGAGAGCATTTAATGATGGTCAAATAGAGCCGTTGGTAGTGCTCTTGTCAGGCTTGACCAAAGACAATATTTCAGATTAAAAATAATCCAGTTTTTGACTATTTTTAATTTCTGTTTTGACTGGGCTGAAACCTTTGATTCTTGATCAGATTTCCTTTGTTTAATGATCCTTTGTACTTCAAATGTATTTGTTAATATCTTTGATTTGATATGGAGTTTTGATTATGTCAAAACAGCTTGGAGAATGATGATGAACTTCTGCAAAATGTTAATGCAAATTCTGGAGATTGATAATCAATCTGGAGGTTCAGCTTTGATCATTCTGGATATCTTCCTGATCTTTTCTTGGAGCTGCTTTGATGTAAAGATACTTCAAGATCGTTCAACGTTCTTGGCAGTCAAGCTGGAGAAGGATGTAACAAGGATGGAGAATGATTGTATCATTCTGGACTGATGCTACACTATTGGAGAATGATGTTAAACATGTTGGAGATTTGATTGTTAACATGTTGGAGATTGATGTTTGATCATTCTGAAGATAGCTGTTAATCATGCTGGAGAATGATAATCATTCTGGAGATTGATGATCATTTATGGAGACTAATGATCATTCATAGAGACTGATGATCATTCTTGCTAGAAGATCATTCTGGAGACTGTTCTGATCATTCTGTACCTTCTGATGTTCAAGAACAAACTTGGTTCTTCCTCTGAATGTATTTTCTGGAGGTATCATCTGAATGTATTTTCTGGAGGTATCCTCTGATAGTATTCTGGAGGTATCCTCTGATATCGCCTTCTGGAGGTATCCTCTGGTGACGTATCCTATGGAGGTATCCTCTGGTGACGTCTTATGGAGGTATCCTCTGGTGACGTCTTTTGGAGGTATCCTTTGGTGACGTTTTCTTGAGGTATCCTCTGGTGACATCTTCTGGAGGTATCCTCTTCTTGAGGTATCCTCTAGTGACATCATCATCCTCTAGTGATGTCATCATCTGGTGATGTCATCCTCTGGTGATGTTATCTTCTGGTGACGTCATCATCCTCTGATA
Organism: Cicer cuneatum; assembly: GCA_037974295.1. Taxonomy (NCBI): domain Eukaryota; kingdom Viridiplantae; phylum Streptophyta; class Magnoliopsida; order Fabales; family Fabaceae; genus Cicer; species Cicer cuneatum. The sequence continues at coordinate 71,200,619 of JBBPBO010000001.1, read as the reverse complement.
ATGACTTCATCCTCTGGTGACAGCTTCGGGTAACATCTTCTGTTTTCCAGATTGTGTCAAGAGTGTTCTTTATTATGCTGATTTCTTGGCTTTCCTTGAATCATTAACATGCTGTTAATTCTGGACATTCTGGAGACTGTTCAGTTTTGCTTGGACAGCTTTGATTCATGGCCTTTTTTCTTTGTGATTCGAATGGTCTCTTTTGATTGTAATTGATCACATTTGTGCATTTTGATGAAGTGAATATATTTTTGCTTTGTTCACTTATGCATTCATGTTCCTTAAACAAAACTTTAAGTGAAATCATTAGTAGACCACCATTCATAAAACTTAATCATTTAATTCAAAAGGTTTGTTTTCATTAAAACATATATCAAAAGGGTTTTTTCCACAACAATATCTTTCAAGAACTATTTTGATCTTTGACAAATTTGAAATTATAGCTGAGTCAAAGACCAAAATAACAACATCCTACATGACGAAAATACTGGTTTACCCATATTATTTTCCATGAATATCAAATGGGATATGTTAATTGTTAGGAGGGATGTTTGCAAGAAAGAGAAGAATAATATGTGGCAACATTTAACATTTACAAATTATAACAACCTCACTCTTTCATGTATGGTCAGTTCATTGCTTATTGGTCCAAATCCCTATTTCTATGTCTTCTTTCCTTTCTTGTGCAATTCATTCATACCAAATAACACACTCTAATATTGGTAGAAACCACCATAAATCAATAATTCTTATTTGTCCAACATGGACCAAACTTTGAATTGGTCCAATCTAAAACGACTCTGAACTATGAAAGAAAGTTAGATGAAAAAAAAAATAGAAGAAAAACAAGTAAAATGCAAGTCAAGTGAATAGAAAGTGATATTACTTTTGGTTGTTTGGTATGAGTAAAAATATTAAGAAAGACATATGTGTATTTGTTTAGTGCCAAAAATACCCCTATCTAAGAACTATTGTCTTTTTATCTTTTCTTTTTTATGAGGAAAATTAAGTAGGCCCTGTTAAGACAAACTCTGAATTTTAAAGTTTTGATGAAAATAAACAAAGGTTAATTAAAAGATTATTAATTATGATTCTAAGTATATTGTTAATTTAACCTGTGCTTTTGAGTGTGTTAATTCAAAGATAGGTTTCAAAAGAATCAAAGAAAACAGCATCAGAAGAACATTCTTCACATTCTGGAAAACGGAGAATGTTCGCCAGACTGTGACAGCATAAAGACCCAACTTTCTCCATCACTTAATTAAAGTTGTTGTCTCTGGAAGTTACATGAATATGATCACTACATGGCAGAGAACACATAGGATCAATTCAAATCAAGAGGACATTTGAATTGAGAAAGATAAAGACTCTCAAACAAGCATGTCCAGACTGTTCTAGAAACAGTAATTATTAGACTCCAGAAGATACCTCATGAAGTAAATTACCAGAAGATACATTCTGGAAATTACCAGAGGATACATTATGGAATTTAATAGAGGATACCTAAAGTACAAAAAGTTCAGTATGATCATCAATCTCCAGTCAGTTTTAAAAGCTTCAGTACAAGCTCTTTACATCAAGCTTTCATGATCATTTTTAATCTGTTTTGAATGGTTGAAAGCTTCATTTCAAACTAGCAACATTATCTCTTATCAGAAGCATTAGAGGATCATTAAAAATTCAAGAAAGTTGATTCAAAACGCAAATACAGCTTAGCCTAAAACAGAAAGTAAAAAGTGTCAAAAAGTAGGATTACTTTTTGCCTCTGGTCAAGTCAGACAAAGGCATCAACAACAGCTATATTGGCCTTCATTATATGTTCTCAAGCCTATAAAAGGAAGGCCACAGCTCAAGGAAAACTCAGAAGTTCAAGTCCTAACACATCGATCAAAATCATTCACATACATACTTGAAGTTCTGAAAATCTTTTACAGAATCAGTTTTTAGTTAAATCGTTTTACTCTGATATATATTCTGATTTATCTGTAAAGAATCGAATCTCAAACACGAGTTGAGACTTCACAGATTCTAACAAAAAACAATCTCATCATCATTGTAAACTCAAACTATAAGAGTAAAAGATAGTTTGGGTAGATTGTAAGAAATCCTATCAAGACAGATAGGTGATTCGATTAATCTGATACCAGGTTGAATCAGATTAAGTTGTGTAAACAAAGATCAAGGTTGATCTAGGCTAGGTGCTGTAAAACCAGAAGGTTCTTGTTTTAAACACTTAGTGGAAAATCTCACGATTGTGGGGACTGGACGTAGCCCAAGTTGGGTGAACCAGGATACATCTGTGTGTGGTATTTCTTATCCTTAATCTCCTTATCAAGTTTGATTGTTTTTAAGATTAAAATACAAAACCGTTTTTCTGTTTTACACACTAATCTGAACGTTCTCCGTTTTCTATTCAAACCAAGAACGTTCTCCATTTTTCTGCTTCCTTAACCAAGAACTTTCTTGAGTTTAAAACTGAAGTTTTTCAGAAAATTTTAAAAAGGGAGATTTACAATTAAAACCTCCCTTCCTTGTAAATCAATTTTGCTACTTCAAGCCCCCCAACAACAACAAAGAAGAAAAATTGAAGACCCCTAGAAAAGACAACAACGCTCATATCAGTTAATATGGTGAAAGAGGCAAAATCAAGAATAACATCGAAAGTTATATATGTACTAGGCAAATGTAACCCAAAATTAACGAAAACACATGTCACTTGATTAGCATCAAGCAAGACATAAGAAATAGAATAATGATCCAACTAACTTAGAAGTCCAAGAATCTGATTAACCAACATGAAATAATGGTGTTTGACATTTCAACCATACAAAATAAAGTCCACAACAATCTTAGAATCAAACTCAGCAAACCGCGAACAAAAGACAACTTTAGCCTTTTAAGGATATTCATATAACTCAGTCATAGTAATTGTGCAAGCACCAAGAGATAAAGCAAACCAAAAAACAAACTAATGACCATAATTATAGAAATAGTTGAAGCATGACATGAGTATTCTGAATGGTTAAAGACTTAACGATGGTCATTATTTGATGAAAGATTTTCAAAATCATTTCGCTCATAAATCATAGAAGCATTGCGGGAGACCTTGTCATTCCTAGCCAACCACGTGCAATCAAGAGGACCACAAAAGTAATCGACCAACCATCATCCTTGATAGAGTGATGACATGTTAAGTTATTAAGCAACCATGTGCTAACATCATGAATCCATAAATCCAAAGTTAGAAGATTTCTAGAATTTCTTTCCACTTTCCTTTCATATGACTTCCCACTTTCCGGTCATATTTGCGAGGAAAATATCTCTATGTGGGGCCCAACTCTTATTTTATTTCCTATGCCTTTTGCTGCTGTTCCAAACAAAGGAAAGTTCATTTTTCCATCCATACTGTGAGTTTCTTTCCATCTTACTTCCTTAAAATCAAACACAATGATAAGGTTCTATTCTTATAAAATATACCTTTGAAAATGGCAATGAGCATGAACTTTAAGTACAACTTTTTTGGGTCAAACAATCTAATTAAGTATTAATATACGCATTTATCATATAAGTGTTTATGTATACGTTATTTCTATAACAAAAGAAGAAAATCAAGTCAAATCATTTTTATTAAATTATAAGTTGTTTTCATGAGCTTATGAAAATGAACTAAAAACTACTTATTGAATTGTCATAAGTTGTTTTTATAACATCTTCCAAACAATCTCACAAGATCTTATGTCACTAGATAAACTCAAACAATTCAATTTAAAAAACACTATAAACCTCCTTGACTGAGGACTTATCTCATAGTCGGCCCAAAGATATCAAGGTGTGGAAAAACTCTGAAGGCATATTGGAGAGTCAAATAACCTAATTATATGAAATTTTCAAAATCATTTCTCCCACGATCATAGAAGCGTCACAGAAGACCTTGTCATTTATATCCAACTTAAACAACCATGTGCTCACATCATTCATCCATAAATCCAAAGTTAGAAGTCTTCTAGTAATTCCTCCTCAATTTCCCTTCATATTTGCGAGGAAAGCATATCTATGTGGGGCCTAACTCTCATTTTCTTTCTTTTGCCTTTTGTTGTTGTTCCAAAAAAAGGAAAGTCCATATTTCCATCATCTTTTTTTTCTTCACTTTCTTTTCATCTTCTCTCCTTTAGCGTTAAGATTTGGTTCTCATAAAACACACATTTGAAAATGGGGATGAACATGAGCTTTAAGTATAACTATGTTTGGTTAAACAATCTAATTAAGCACTTTTAGTATACGTATTTATCGTATAAGTGTTTATGTATACGTTATTTCTATAACAAATAAAGAAAAATAAATTCAAATAATTTACATTAACATATAAGTTGTCTTATAAACTATCATAGAGAGCTTGTGAAAATAAATTGAAAACTACTTATCGACTTGTCATAGTTCTTCTAAACAGTCTCACAAGAATTTATGTCAATAGATAAACTCAAATAATTCATTCTATAAACACTATAAACCTCCTTGATCTAGGACTTGTCTCACAGTCAGCCCAAAGATATGAAGTTGAGGAAATACTCCAAAGTCATATTGGAGAGTCAAATAACCTAATTATATTTGGTTATAAAATACTACGTATGTCCTTAATTATAAATTCATGAAGATTCTGAAGTTTTAAATTAAAGCTTCTAGTTTTCACACTATAAACATGACATTGAAACGCGAAAATGGATGGGCCACCGTGTTTTCTTCTAATCTAGGACTTAAAATGAAATAATCATATATCATCTTATTCTTCATCACTCTCAACAATTATTTTCTTGGCTTTTATATCTCCATTTCTGGATGCTTGTTGCTTATGGGAAGTTTCAGTTTTAGTGGGTGGTTTAGATGGGTTCACAGGATTTCCTATCCTAAGCTCCTTTTGTTTCCTCTGCTTCTTCTCAAATGCTCTCTTGGCTCTTTCTGGAGACAGCATCCCATGTTCCATTAACCTACATATTGAAATATATTTGTGATGTTAGGGATTATTATTTTAAGCAGTGAAAATAATAGGTAAAAGTGAAAAGGGAATTTACCAAAATTCTGCCATTTCACTTGTTGGTATTTGTTTTGATAATGACTCATAGAAAATCCTCAAGGGTTCTTTCTGTCAATAAAATAGCCATAAGAATCTCAATTAGATTTGAAATTATATGAAAAATCAACTGCATACTTTAGGCTTAATACCTGTTCTGGAGGATCATGTTTCTGCCCAGGTAGACTATAGACTTTCTTCTCTCTCACTTTTGTGGTAGTAGTTATATTTGTTGTTTTTGAAGAGGATTGTGTCGTTTTAGATTTAACCTTCAATTAATTGTCCAAAATAAAACACATTTAGTTACACAATTATTGTAATTGTAATTGAAATTGAAATTGAAATATTTTTTAAAAATAAAAGCGCATATGCCCATGGTAGCGTCACAACCCACGAATGTTGTAATGTAGACGTAATTGCAATTGTAATGCGAGGTGGGATAATCATTAAAAAAATCTTAATGTTGTGGCTGCAATTTGAAGACTATAATATAAAACTAATCTAATTCTAAAAAATTACGATATGTTGAAAGAACAATTAACAAAATTATGTCACAAATTTCTCCAATTTATAGCACAACATGAAAAAGTAACACCATCACTATAATTTCCAGCAATAGTGAAAACTCCACTAATAAATTCACAACCCCGCATAATAAATAAATTGAGAACCCCACAAATTAAATCAATTCATAACTCCACCAATTGGATCTACCATTTAATAATTCAACCCAATAAAATGACCCTAGACCCAAATTACAATTTTCAATTTCCATTATCAATTTTGAGGATTGATTGATACCTCAGATTTTTTTACAGTTGTGATGGATCTCATCTTTGAATCAGCTTGAAGCTTTCTCTTGGAAGATCCATCTTTAGCATTTGATTTGATCATCATGACACTGTTTTTGGCCTATGTACCCTTACACCAATTATATGGTATAAACTAGATCTGATTGAACTTTATTTTTTTTTGTGGCAGTTATTAACTGCCATATTCTAAACATGATATTGAAGCCGATCTAGAAAGACATTTATGCCTTTGTTAAATGAATTTGGATTTCATTCTAAAAGAAGAGAATGGTCAAACACATTTATACATTCTACCCACCATAAACATTAGCATAGGGGGACATAAAAACAAACTACATCAATAATATAGGTTGGAAGAATTTTTTGTTTGCATGAAACAAAAGGGAGAAACAGGTAAGAAATTGAGTATGAATGAGAAATGCTTTCAACATACTCTCATTGATCAATATGATAAGAGAAAAAAAAATTATTTTCATAGGTATTAAGAATTGTAATTAATTTTTTATGATTCATGTAAAATTTAAGTTAAATTTGTTAAATTGTATTTTTTTTATTGTCAAACAATTAATTATCAACATTAAATATTTTGAATTAAATCAAATGTGTATTGTAAATAATAACATTAAATAATTCAAAAATAGTTAATTTTTTTTGTAATAATGATCAAAATTTGAGACAACATCTTTATTTATAATAATGATCAAAGAGAGTACCTTTTAAAACACTTACTAGTTACAATTATCAATAGTATTTTACGTGAAACCTATTTATCAATTTTATGTATTAGATTGTCTTTTGTTGATACTCCTTTTGATGTATTTATTTTACAATTTAATAATATTCCATTTTATTTTATTTTTTGACCGAGACTAATTTTTTAAAACTAAAGAACTAAATTACTATTTATAAATTTAAATAACTATTGTCTAAAAATAATTTGAAAGATTAAAAGATTGATTTACTATTTTGAATTTTGATTTAATTAATATGCATTGTTAATATCAAATGTTTTTACGTAGTCAATGAATTATAATCGTCAAAAATAATTTAATGATTAGTGTTAATGAGACATTAACATAAAAAATATTTCATTGTATATAAAAATTGAAGGATAAACTGTCATTTTAATCTTCGAAATACTTTGGTATTTGACTTAAATCAAAAATTCAAATTAATCCTCAAATTATCAAAATAATCGTTAAAAGATATAATTTATTATCATAAAAGTCTTTGAATGACACAACTTATTATCAAAATAATCTACGATAGTTATAACGTCAAAGGTTAAGTTGACTAACAATTTGATGATTTCAAGATTAATTTAAATTTTTTGTTTAGTCAGAATCAAAATGGCAATATTTTATACTTCAAATATTAAAATTGTAATTTATCCAAATATTAAACTCATTAAATTTAAAAGTAGAGATACATTTTGGTCGACAAAAATAAAACGGAATACATTAGTCCTTCTTTCAATTTTTTTTCTAATCGAGTTTTTTAATCGTTTTCAAACTATGACTGAATTATGACAATCATATATAATGGTCTATGTGCATTGTCAACAAAAATATTGGGACACTTAGGTCATGCAACAATTTTTTTAAGACAATTTGGGGAAAATTTTTCTTCGTCTAAAGAATTTTCTAACTTTTATGTTGATGTCATTTCCTTTTTATTTGATTTTTAAATGAAAGACTAAACTTTTATTTTATGTTTTTGTTAAATGTCACGTAGAATGTTTATTAACGTCATTAACGATTAAACGATAGAAGTATATGTGTTCTATAAAATTTATTGACAAATTATAGTTCATGGACCAATTTGGTCACTATTTGACAAGTATATATTTGCGAATTATCTTTTTAAGAGACTAAAAAATATTGTTTTTTTATTTATTGATAACTAATTTGTTTTGCATATTTTTTGTGAGAGACCAAAAAATTCCTTTAATATAAATTTAAAGATCTATTTCGTAAGTATTAAGAAATATAATTTGCAATTAATTTTTTTGATTTAATGTAAAACATACATTAAATTAATTAAATTACCAATTTTTAATATCAATCATTTAGCTATTAAAATTAAATATTTTGAATTAACAAAAAAATATATTAAAAGTAATTATATTAAATGATTTACAAGTAATGACTTTTACTTATAATGAATAAAATTTAATATATTTTTTTTTGTTTATAATAGAACTAGGAGCATTTGAACACAATTAGTTTTATTTTTCATCTTTCATTAACGCTCGTACGGTGCTCTGGTTGTCTTTCGCTGTGTTCGCGGCTAGAAGAAGATGACAGGTTTGTATCTGTTATTTCTTCAATCTGCAATGAAAAAAAATGCGCCTCTCATTTCAATTCTTTTCAATTTTTGAGCACTGTGATAAATGTGCGTTTCGCGCTCATAGCCAGATTTTCTATTTTCGATTCTTCGTACCGAAGTTACCTTCTCTCAGTTCAACCGTTTTCGTTTTCTATTCAATTAGACAAATCGATGCATTTAGCACTGTGTTATTGTATATCTGTTAGTCATTATGATTGAAATTTGAGATTATTAAATATATGTTAGTTGTTTGTTGTACACAACCTGTTCGATGAATTTCCAAGATGATTTGGTTTGTGCAACTGCATGATTGATTATTGTGCACAACCTGTTTGATGAATTTCCTATATGATTGGTTTGTGCAAAATACTTGTGACAGATTATTGTTATTTCTTTTGATTTTGATGCTTAATTGGTATAGCTAGCTTTGTGCATTGAAACTTGTGAAAATCATGTTCTAAGAACTGTGAGCAGCATGAGTAAATCTTTTTTGTGTGATGCAAGTTAATAAAATGGCCATGGCATTGCATTGCTTAAAACATCCCATGAACAGAGTGAAAACCAATGCCACAACACAATCCAGTACTCATTTACTTTATGAAAATATTTTCTATTTTAATATTTTAAAATTTGTGTTGATTTTACTGGTTAATAAGGAGAAAAGAGACTTTTGAAGTGAATAATTGTTTGTATTTTCAAAAACAAGGAAAATGTTGAAGAATTGTTTTTAATATTTCTAAAAATGCATTATCCTTAACTAGCATTTCATCTTCTCTCCATCGCAACGATTCACTTCAAGAGTCTCACATCTTTTTACCAAATTAAAATGAACAATATTTTAGAAAATGAAAAGGGAAAATATTTTTAAAAAGTAAACAGACTGTACTTCCTGTTTTATCTTCTTGAACATCCTTTTTAGACTTACCATGTGTAGGAAAGTTTTCTCTTGTGTTTGTGCATTTGATTTTGTTTATGTTTTTTTTCTATGAAACACGACTACTGACATGAACATTGGACATGACATTGATACATCGACACCGGTAATAATTGATGAAATGAATTAATTGAATGTAATTAAGGTGTCAGTGTCGTGTCGAACACCGATTTACGCCTTGGTTAGAAGTGTCGGTGCTACAAAGGTCTTTGATGGTATTATTTGATGTGGTCTTCAAGTTATCTTTCTTTTTCAAAAGCCATTCATATTGATTTTGATATTGTTGATGTTGATAAAAGCATTATGCAAGAACTTAGCCAAAAAAAGAAAAAGAAGAAAGGCAGTCTCCTCTTCAAGCGAGCGCCAACTGAAAGATGCAAAAAGTTCTATAATAGATACAAATACATTGGACGCAGCTTTAAACCAATGGACCGAGTTAAAGAGTGCAAAGGCAGAAGCATATAAAGCTAAGGCAGATCTATATAAATCACAAACTTATCAAGCTACTAGTTCAAATATAGATTCTTATTCAGTTGATGAATGCATGGAATTACTCGACTCCATGGAAGATATTCCAAGTAAAATATATAATAAATGCATTGGAAATGTTTATAGATAAAGATTGGAGAGTCATGTTCATTAAGATGTCTTCAATTAGGGAGAAGGGAATGGCTAGCTTTGGTTGAAACAATATTTGGGAGCTAGTAAGATGGAGAAAACTTGATTATGGTTGAAGAAGGTTTAATGGTAGATCAACAAAGTATTAAAATTGATATTAATCAAGCCACTTATATGATCCAAGTTTGAAAAACTACTGCAAAACAAATGTGAGTGTTATTATAGATCTTCAAATAGAGGGAATGCGTATATGTTGTTGTTTAAGCATATATCTCAAGGAAGGCATCGTATCTTTCCTTTTATATGTTACAAATTTAAGAAGAACGCCAAGCAAAAGTATTCAAATGAAGGAAGACATGAACTAATTAGTAAATCAGCACATGAAAAATATAGACAATTTTTTATCAACACCAAACCTCCAAACCTATACTATAGTCGACCTTATCAATATTTTAATTAGTGACCAAATTATCTCAGCTAAGCAACTCAAAAGAAAAAAATATACAACCTACTCCTACCCTATCTCCAAGTAGTATATCTAGCTAGTGGCAGAGAAGACTCTATTGTACCAAATAGAATGAAGGATCATATGAAATATATCATACTTGACAGGGTTCTTGTGCCAAAGGAAATGCTGTTGAACCTTTTTGACCCTCATCAGCAATCTAAGATACCTCTTTTCTGGAATAGAAAGTAGTATATTTTTCAAATTTGGAATATCCTTCTCCAAAACAAAAACAGCAAAGGATTCCCAATCCAAAACCTCAAAAAAGGGTGGAACAAAATTGTCGGATATAATAACTGGAACACATTCATAGAAAATGGCTTCCACAACTCTTGGACTATTCACTTCATACCCTTTTGCACAAATGCAGTACTTGCTGCTCTTCATGTACTGAATGTAGTTACTGTTTCCCTTAGACTTTGGCAGTTTTCCGAAGATTTTCATGTCGGGATCTTTATTCTCCCAGTGCTGCAAAAGTATTGGCCTCAAATAACCATGCATGCTCCCTGCAAAGAAGGCCAGTGTTGTCCTCTTTGAACCTGAATTGCCTCCAAGATCCCTAGTTGGATTTTGAGCGTTGCGGACGTATGTTTCTGGAAGAGATGCATCTTTACCGAAGACAAATCCTTCTTTTACATCAGCGTTGCAGAGAGACCTTATGCAGTTCGCCAGGCGCAACTTTGTTTCGGATGGAGCCTGCATAGTGGAGAGGTATCTTGTATCAGAAAATTAAATAATGCTATACAAAATACACATTATTTTGTTTCAATACCACAAAAGTGATGGCATTTCAATTTAAATGTGAAATGCCAAACTTTTAACAACTTTACTAACAGTTAGGAGTCCTAATTGTTTTATATTGTGTCCCAATTGCTACTACGGTCACACTTTATGGACGCATCCTCAACTGCAACGGTATCACCATTGCAACTGTATCCACATTGGCTGCATTTTTTTCGTACAATATCAAGGAATGCAATGTGAGTGAAACCGCTACTGCAATTTAAAACCTTAGACTTCACAATGGTTTTAAATTTGCGATTTGCTACCACAATTACGACCACAATATAAATGTTTTGGACATCTCATTGTGATCACAATTTAAAACCATAGATTTCCAACAAATAGACAACGAGAAGAAGTCATTACCCAATCATGGCAACCAACAAGAAAATGATCAGCCCCACCGGTTCGATTCCAGAATGAATGTCTCCCTGCAATCAGGTCTACATAATCATGTAGATATTGAATCAGGTTCTTGTGGCTATGTGAATCCTTTACATACAAGACTTCTTCTAGCATCCTAGAACTGAAAGGCAAGTAAAACAGGTGGGCCTTCTTTGGATTTTTTGTTACAAATCTTTTATTAGCTTCCATTAGCTTCATGAACCACCCTTCAGAAGCATAGATTCCTGTGAGAAATGGTGAATGCAGTATAGGTCTAGCTCCTTCTCTGTATATATACACTTTGAGTTTCTCTTCCATTAATTCATAGCTCCTAAAAATTTGACGGTTACACTGATATTAGAAGTTGAGATGTGATTTATGAAGTACTGACACTAACATAGACACTGATACTAACACATTGATACCAATAATAATTATCAAAATAAAAGTAATTGAATGTTAGCATATGGCAGTGTCATGTCAGACACACGACATAACTTCAATCTGAATTGTGGATGTTCCATCTAGATACATCATTTAAAAAATCATTACTAATATCTTTCATTGTGCTGAAGAAACAGTAAGAATGTTATTACATATTCATAATAGTGAAATATCAGGAAAAAAAAAATTAAATTTTCCTTCTAGTAGATAGATTTTGAGCAATACCTCTTGAACATTGAAACATTATGATAAATGGGACCATAAAGATTTTGATTATTTTTTACAATTGGTGCATTTTCAATCTCTGATCTTGCTTGTAGTAACTCTTGATCAACATCTGAAAACCACCTTGGCTTCTAAAAAATAAAAAATAAAAACACAAACCGAGAACACTTGAATTTTAGAAGACCAAACATGTTTAGATAAACAACTTAATTAAACATTTATAGCATAAACACTTGTCATATAAGTTAAGTATTTATGTATAAACTATTTCTATAATAAAAGATAAAATAAAGTCAGACTATTTATAACAATCCACACATTATAATTTATAATTTATAGAACTATATAAATTATAACAAAATCTCCTAGTCATTATAATTTATAACAAAACAAAAAATTCACAATTATATCACATACCATAGAACTATATGAAGCATGGCTTTGAAACAATAACTTGTTCATTTCAGATATTGTTGTAACTTCTGGAATTTGTGTATGAGATTCTTGATTCTCCTTAGGCACATTGCTGCTGATAGAAGAACTCTTCCCTTGTATATTGTCACCATTTTGTGATGGCCTAAAACTCTCTTTCTTTATCGAGTTAGCTATGTTATCATCATTTGATAACATTGCAGTTGTTATATTTGGACTCACATTTGTTGTAAAACCAAAAGGCGGTGCTAAATTCGTTGGTGCATTCTCAGGAGAAGGAGAAGGAGAATATGAATCTAGTGTTCCAGATTTATGTTCATGTGTTGATAATGGTGTAATGTTTTCTTCTGCCTGGTGTGTATTAGTTTCATCATTACCTGATTCGTGAAATTTTTCAGATTTGTTTTGTGGCCATTCTGGTTCCAAGACAAAACCAATTATTGGCTTAGTATCCTTAGTTACATCAGTAGAGTTTGGTTCATTGAAAATTGTCACGTTGGTAAAAATAGTTTGAGATATAGTGCTTTGTGATGTTGGTATTTTGTCAGAAGAGAATAGAGAGAGTAGAACATTGCCATATGGAAGCTCAAGATACTGAAGAGCTAAGATTACAGAAAAAGTAATGCCAATAAACCATAGAAATCTCTTTGTTTCTAGCTGAAACATGGACAAATAATCTCCACCCATTTTGCTAAAATTCTTCAATTACTATCAATTGACAAGAATGAACATAGCAACTCTGCATTAAAAAAAAAAACAGAAAGAGAATCAAATATTTATTTTGAAATATTGTTTCTATTTTAAGTTAAAAAAACTATTCAAAAATTTGAGATTTTCAGCCCTCAAATTGACCCAATTGAAAGTATATAGAAAAATTGATAAAAGCATAAAGACTAACCAAACCAAAAAATTGAAAAAACATCCTCTTTTTTTTTACTGTAATATACTTGTTGTTTCTTGAGAATTATTAAAATGATGCACTTGAAAATTGAAATGAAACTCCAATGTAATTGGCTTAAGAAATACAGAGAGAGTAAAAGATTGAAAAAACAGAACAAAAAACAAGAAGATGAAAGAAACTCATAGAAATCACACAACAAATATCCACCAAAATGTGACTTGCCATTAACCAAACAATAAACCATTCCTTAACAGTGACATGCAACAAGAAAAGCTTAATTTTTATGACACCCCATTTACCATACAAAACAAAAGAATGAAAATCATCAATAA